>OZ010614.1:29404145-29519145 GCA_963932145.1 Acanthosepion lycidas | reverse complement strand
ATTGCATTTTTTGATAGCAAGTGTATCATCTACATCCACTTGATTCCCCATGGAAAGACAGTCAACAAAGAGTACTATGTAGGGGTTCTGAGTCAGTTCAGAAAGAGATTTTGTTGCAAGAGACCAGAATTCTTCAAGTCTGGTCAGTGGCACCTGCACCAGGACAATTCATCCTGGTGATATGGGGGATCATCCTCTCTACAGTCCAGACTTAGCCCCATGCAACTTCTGGATGTTTCCAAAGCTGAAAGAGAAGCTCAGGGGTATCTGCTTTGAAGATGTGCAAGAGATCAAGAAGGCTGTGACAAGTGCATTAAGGTGGTTGATCATACTTTGAGGGAGACTAGAGTTTTGTGTTGATCCGAGTTAAATAAATGTGTGTCTGTTAAAAACCTTGCATTTTTGCTCTTTTCTATCCAACCTGCCATATTCTCCTGACATTGCACCAACCAATGACTATTTTTGGTTGCTGCCAAATGCTTCAATGTGGGAATGAAAACCAGATTCAAAAGTTTGTTAAAAATTATTTTCAGATCATCACCTGTAGAATTTGACTCAAAAGAATCAAGTTGACAAAAAAAAAAAAAAAATAGAGAAATTATTTATGACTAAACCAAATAAAAGTTGAATCGAATTTTGTACTCATTCACCCAAATATAGCTGAAAAAAAAAAAAAAAAAAAAAAAAAACTGTAAACTGATTATCTTCCATTTCAAAATCATTCAACTTAATTTCACTCTAATTTTTTTTTTTTTCAAGAATGAAAGATTTGTAAATGAAATTAATGTCACAAAGGAAAGCAAACTGCATAAAAATTTATTTTTATACAAAATTCTCTTCAGTTAACTAAATCACTGACAAAATAACTAAATATAAATTTAAAATGACACCTGTAATCTTTGGTTACAGGATGAATTTTTTTAAAGTTATTTCTTGGTGAAAGATAGTGTATTCAGGGAAAAATATGGTAAGTTTCTATTTGGAAGCAAGTTCTAGGTTTTTAGATCATCTGAATAAAACTTTATTCATTGCTTATTTTTTTTTGTTCTATCTTAGCTGTAAATTTGACAGTCAAGTAAACTGTAAAGAAACCATAAGCATATTGTTTCCTTTTATATCAACCTAAGATCAAGAAAAATATTATCAGCAAATCTCTTTTAAATTTTAATACATGTGTGTGTATGTGTTTGTTATCAGATTTGGCTCCTTCAAAAAATCCAACAACTAAGTTTTGAATTCCGCTACTTGTAACTTGACACTACTTTTAACAAATAAGCTGGACAAATCTGGACAACTAAATGAGAAAATCAATTCAAAATTTAGCATTAAAAGCAATCTTTTTTTAATACAATTAAAAGGGCTAAACACCATAATAAGCTTCTAACAACAAAAGCCAAACAAACATTTTCAGTAACTCACAAGCATAGCAATTTTTTTAAAATTATGGTGATTTTCCTCCCATATACAGTGTATGATGGGTAAATTCTCACCATTTTATATTTTTAATTTTGTGAATGCAATTTGTTCATTTTTGTCAACTGCACAATATAGTAGGATCAGCTGGGTACCATCTACGAGAAAAAGAGTATGATGATGCAATTCACTCCACTATAAATTTGGAAACAGCATACTGTACTGCTTGGTATTTGTGACAAAAGCTACAATATGAACATTTCAGAGTGTTTAGGTGTCAATCTGAGGACAGTGCAGAGGATTTGAAAAAAAAAGTTGAATGAGTCTAATGGTGATTATGAAGGTATTTGGAGTAATCACTAGTGATAGCAACGTCATGTCTCCATTCATCTTCCCACAGGGCCTTAGACTCAACATGGTGGCTTCATCAAGTGCCTTGAGGAAGAAGTGCTGCCCAGGGTCAAGTGAGTGGCTGCCAGAAGACCCTATGTCTAGCAACAGGACTCTGCACCATGCCACACAAGAACCCGGACATGGCTGTCAGACAATTTCTGCGAGTATATCATCCCTTACATCTGGCCACCCAACTCCCCAGATTGCAACCCCTTGATTATTGTGTGTGAGGCACAATTGAGTGAGAGACCAACAAACTCTTTGTGACACCAAAGATGAACTGAAGGCAAGGATTATGGCAGCATTCACCAACTTAAACAAAGAGACCATCCAGGAGAGTTGCAGGATTCCAAAGTCGTCTGGAAACCATAATTGAAACCAATGGTGATTTTATTGAATAAATTTACTCTTTAGTATTTCAAGAAATTTTTGTGTAATTTTGGTAAATATATCTGTTAAAATGATATGCCAGTGTTATTTTCATTTTTGTGTAATTTAGATGACAATATATCAGTTGCACCATGTACAAAAAACAATCAGTTTTCTTTAAGCATAAAATAAAAAGGACTCTTCTTATACTAGTTGAAATTAAAAACAGAATTTCTTTATAATTCTTGTGAAAAAAAAAATAGTATAAGAACTTGCACAAAACATTTTTTGACCACCTAAAAAGATTAAGCTTGGTAGAAAAATATCCATAAAGAAGAAAGTTAAAAAAATGAAAAAAAAAGTCCTTGGTAGAAAGTGGCAGCAAAGTTCATGGGGCACTTAATTTTCTAACTTGTTTGGGATTGTTTGGTCAACATGCTAATGGAAACATTTAATGATGAACGAATCACCAAGTGAATATCATTTGTGATAAACTTGTAGATGTTGATACAACCTTGAAGAATTATAGTGTGCAAGTTGTTTTGTATCATTGAAAATAAATGGTTGGGTTTGTTTCCCCAAATTCAAAATGTCTGTATTGAGTTTTTTTTTGTATGTTGTCTAGAGTTGTTTGCTGGTCATGTGGTATCTCAAGAGTCCAGCATACTCCTCTTCTCACTGCTGAAATGCTAATTATATGCTGACCTCATCAGTCCTGTCTACTCACTCAGAGTTATATTATGAAGATTAATAATTATTCCAGATGGCTGCTTCCCTTATATTTGAACTGGTAGTGAGAAGTGTGAAACAAGAAACTGTTAGCATAAAAGTTATGGCTATATCTACCTAGCTCAACTGTAAATTGATGAGATTGATGAAATTGATGAGCCAGTCTAGTATTACACTTAAATCCATACAGTCTAGGTACCATAGCGAAAAACTCATCCGAACAATTACCATGAAAGTATTTATAAAAGAGCACAGAGAGTTAACCTTAAAAGATAAGATTGAAGACCCTTTATTTACATTAATAGTCCAAATAATGTAAATAATACATCATCTCAGAAATATAGACAGACTCTGAAGACCCTTTATTATTTATTTATTAAGCTGCTGTGATAATTCATATTTAATTCTTATTAAACTCCTGTAAACAAATTTAAAATTTGCATTTATTTTATTCACTGTTCTGCAGGATTAGGTACTCCTTGTACTTTATCAAAATATATACGAGTTAAACCACAATACATTAGGATGATGCCTTTCTGCTTAGAGTATCATTTTTGCATTAGAGAGTAAAGGTAATAAATCCAAGTGAACCCTAGTAATATAAAATATTAAAACTGATCCACAAAAAGAAAAATAAGATATATATATATATATATATATATATATAAAAGGGTGTCTTTTGAAGTGCATGCTGAAATGGAATTATCACCCCTAAATTTGTTTCATTCATTGAAAAATCTTGCATATAAAATTTTAAAGAGATTGCATAATATTTAGAAGGTGCCTTTGTTTGTTAAAACTTGAAATATATAAGGTGGACAAACAAATACAGCCTTTTTTATTTTACAATAGCAACTTATTATTAGTGGAATGTTTACAAATTATGCACATTAGAAAATGAGAAACATTTTTTATCCAACAGTGAAAAATTTTAATTTTCACTGATGTTTATTATTTTTAGACCCTAATTATGGCAAGTAGATCCAATGCCAAGTAGAAAATTTTAGTTTGGAAATTTTTAAAGATTTCTGATAATAACCAAGGTAAAGCAATATGTCAACTGTGTAATACGCAAATAGCTAGAGGAGCAAAAGCTGCCTTCTTTACCACAACAAATATGTTAAAACACTTAAATACAAATCATAGCACAGAACTCCAAAAGAAAAAGGAAGAGAAAATAAAAGAAGAATTGAAAAGAACACTGCCTATCGACTGTTCAACTATAATTAAACAGAAAAATTTGTCAATGAGTCTTTTAAGCAACAAAGTTATTGATCAAAATATAACTTGGGATTTAAATAATAGAAAGAACCCCATAATCTATAAATGTATTGGAGAAACTATTGGAATTGACCTGCAATCTTTCTCCATTGTAAAAGATCTTGATTTTAAAAGACTATAGAACCATATCTGAATTATCAAATTCCCTCGTGAAAGTATATAAAAGAAAATATTGTGCAAGATATAAGAAGGTTAGAAATAAGATACAGGAGGAAATCAACACTGCTACTCATTTATCTTTGACTAGTGATGGCTGGACAGCTAGTTCAGCAAATTCTTTCTAAGTGTAACATCTCATTGGATCACTGAAAATTTTGAAAAGTTCTAAGAATTACTCCATTAGAAGTATAACACACTAGGATCACTCTCCCTACACTATAAATATAAGTGAATGTATCACAGAGACAGTACAGCAACTTAATATTTCTCATAGTAAAATTCATGTTCCCATAAGAGATAATGCAGCTAATATGTCAGCAGCAGCTGTACAAGCCCAATATGAGTCATTACCTTGTTTTCTACATACTTTGCATTTGACCATTAATGATGCAATCTTTGCACAAAGGATATGCCTTCTATTTGTAAACAAATAGTTGGGCACTTCAATCACTCACCTGCAGCTTTTGCAAAATACCAGAAAAAAATTGATTTGCCAGATCATAAATTTATTCAGACAAGATTTAACAGTATTATATGATGTCCAGATTATTTGAACAAAAATGCTCTTATCTCATATTGCAGTGTCCATGCAAAACCACAATTTAGAATGGTTGAAGTTGTTAAGCTCAAGTATTTAATGATGTTATCGGGAAATTTTTACAGATATTTTGTAGTTGCAAGGAACATATTCATTATTTAAATTAAATGATACATCAGAAAATTAAAATAGGAAAACAGTGAAATTGTCTATTAGTCATTATTTTGTTGGAGTTAGCTCCTCCTTGATTTCTTAACTGTCACTAGGGTCGCTCTCCCTACGCTATAAATACTGGGTAATTTATTGCCTCGTTCTCTTTTCTACTTTGCATTTCAGCAGACACATTTAAAAATGTAATCTCTTGTACAGATCTGTGTTTTCGCCCACTTGTGGCAAAACGCCATGAAACACACATATATATGAATATTCACCAAAATACAAACTCTTTACATTCACACACAAACACAAATGTTGATGTCTTTGTCACTTGTATATTTATTGGCATATATATATATATATATATATCGATCTTGTTTGTTTTCTTTACATCTTTGGTTGGACTCAACTTGAGTCTGCATTATTCTTGTAGTTGGACCTAACAGGAAATGAACAGCACATGTTCCTAATTCAACAACATGCAAACCTGCACGCTCCTCTACAATTTCAATAGGAAATTGTTATATTCTGTGCTAATAGAAATATGTACTTGAACAACACAGTGGATAAAATAAGTAAAAGTTTATTGTAAAATCCAGTACTACAAGAATAAAGGTAACAGTTATGCACAAGGTTGTCACAAGTCAACCCAGTAGTGAGTGCTACTATTGGAAGGTTGGTAGTTCTTGCATAAGTCTGAGTTGTATTCAACAGATCCCAGCTAGTATAGTTAGCTACCCTCCCCCACGAGGGTTGCATGTGGCACAAGGCCGGTTTAACGTGGGTTCTCAAAGCCCGTAGGCTCAGCCAAAAGTATTCCCTTTTTGAACCCGCATTAACAGGTTCAGGGTGAGTCTACCTCCCTGAACAAGACTCTGCCCTTTGGCGGAGCCTCGTCCAGGTTCCTCTCTGCCTTCGGGCAGAGAGTTTGACTTTAGCTGGAACAGATCGCAGCTAGAATATTTAGCTATCCACCACCCCACACACGAGGGTTGCATGTGGCATAAGGCCGGTTTAGCATAGGTTCTCCAAGCCTGCAGACTTGGCCAAAAATATTCCCTTTTGAACCCATGTAAACAGGTTATGGGGCAGTCTACCTCCCCGAATGAGACACTGCCCTTTGGCGGAGACTCGTCCGGGTTCCTCATTGCTCAGAGGCAGAGAATTTGACTGTTTTAGCTGGAACAGGTCACAGCTAGACCTGTAGTCTGTTGACTTACAGATACTTATAGGTAGTTACTACCCATAGTGTAGTCACTCATGGGGGTGACAGGTTATTCCATTACATCAGAAATTAAACATTCATTATTAAAAGATTTAAAAAGTGATTCCAAATCTCCTTCAGCTTTATTCAAGCACATGTAAAAGATTTTTAAAATTTCGCTCTCAGAGCAACTTTCTTCTATCTTCTTGTAGTGAAGTAAGGGGTGGACCTTTTTATTAAAAGTATGTTATTAAAAAGAGTTGTAAAATATTACAAAAAAAAATAGTAGTTTTAAAATGATTTTAAAAAGCTGTATTGCTCGAGAAAGATTTTAATTTTTAAACAAGAGAAAACTTTAAATGAATTATTGAATTACCTTCAAAGAAAAATACACAAAAAATCGTAGAATTTTAAATGAAAAGAGGAGTGTTTTCTAAAATTTTTATGATGTGTATAAAATAAGACAAAGAAAAGAAGAGCTATCATGTCACTGGCTGCTGATAATTTATTTTAGTTTGAAGTATATTTTTACTTTTTAACTTTAAATTTTAACTTTAAATTGTTCATTTATTTTCAGCATTAATGAATTTAAAAAATAAATGATTAATAAGAGGATTGAATTTTGTTTTGCACTCACTTGTCAATTGAGATCTTCAAAAGTCACAAAAATGAAAATATAGCATTAATTTGGATTTTTAAAATAAGAGTAAAAAAAAAAAAAAATCATTTTTTATTTAACCCTATCTTACCATATGGAATAAACTGAGAAAAAACATTGTAAATTTTCATTTTAACACCCGAGCACTAATATCCCTTCAAATTTTCCCCAAATGGTCTTATTTCCGTGCAAATGTATATGCTGAACTCAAATCAACAATTAGATATTAAAGAAACCTACCTTTTTGGATAATAACGACCCGAAAAAAAAATCAGACTTTTTCCTGGTCTTTCGTCAGCCATTACTGGCTTATTGATAAGTAATTAAGTGCTGAATTCTGTTGGTGGACGTATACAATTTGGGCCTATTTACTCCCTTACAATAATTCCTTGTAGTTAACTTTCTAATTAGAGTTAGGTTTTTTTTTCTTCTTTTGTTATTCTTTTATTTGTCGATGTTTATATTTGAAAGTTAACTTTATTCTTAAGTACAAAAAAAAAATCGCTTTACGGAAGCTCGTACTAATTTCTGAAAGAAAATAGTTTAGCAGTAAATGACGGTCGGGTGTTAAAATGAAAATTTACTAAAAACATTAATATTTTAAAATCAAATTAAATATTAAGTAAAAGTTACTTAAAATTTAAAAATTATTTAAAATGTATATTGTACAATTTATAGTCAATAAAAACATTGCCAGATGATGCGACTAAAAACAAAAAAAAAATCACTTTTTTTAGGTAACTAAGTTACCAACAAAGTCTTCACACGACGCCTAGTGAGGATCTGACTTGCAAGTCCAGCTTGGTAAGGATTACTACAATAAGGCGCCCAACCAACTATAAAAATATAGTCTCGAGATCATTAGAACTGCAGTAGGTTCGATCCTCATTGGGCCCCCCTCCACTTTTGTGGTGCAGCGTTAAAAAGTAAAAACTTTCCTTAAAAAAAAAGAAAAAAAAAGGTGTTCTATTCATCCTTCCTAGCTGATCATATAAAAAAATATCCCCTTTTTTATTTTATATTTCTACTCTTTTAATTACAATTGAATAACTGATTCCGAACAAAACAAAAAAAAACGAATATGCTATGCTTACACTGCGGCACGCGCCCGGTGAAAATGATTCAAACAAAACATTTTGTGTTCAATTTTTTTTTTTTTTTTAACCTATCTTGAACAGAAAAGATGTCTTAGTTAAAACTTTTCAGTTAACAATAACATTTATTTTCAAGACTTGATAGATAGAAGAGCTAATTGCTAATATAATTAAAAAAAAGGTAGGATTATTTTTTGCAACGAAAACCACTCTAATTTTAAAACATGAAACAAAAACAAGAGAGACCGAGACAATTAAAAAAAATGTACTACGTAAAAAAAAAAAAAAAGAAAGAAAACGGGTAGATTTGATTTTGATAGAATTAAATTATTAAATAATTCATTTTTTAAGCTGAAAGTTTTTAACGGGTATTTTTAACAATAAAATTTAAAATAGTTTTTTTATTTTAGCCACATTTCAAAAATAAAATTAATTATCTGACAATGTCGTGAGCAACGGTGCACAGACTTACACAAAAAATAAAAATTATTTAAAATACAACTGTTTTACTTTTACTCTGACAAATTAGTTGATTACATTTAAATAATAATTGACAAAATTGAAGATGAAGTCTGTTGATTCGACTTGAAAAGTTAAAAAAAAAGAATCGGAAAGATGTACTTACCCGACAATGTAAGCAATAATTATTAATTGTATGAACCGGTTAATGAGGCCCACTGTTTTACTTTGAATGTGAACGATTTTCTGTGTGTCATACTCGAAGAGGGTGCTTACTAAAATATCGCTACAAGAAACCATTCTTGTTCTTTCACCAGCAAAAAAATGAAAAGTTTAGCTTTTTCCCCCCCTCTTTCTTCCAATAGATAAAAAGCTCACCTCAAAGGTTTAAAGTTTATTTTCTCTCTGCGATCTTTTCCTGACAAAGTAAAAAAAAAAAAAATGAGCCACTTGATCCTCTTATAATGAAAGAGGGGGAGCTCAAATTATTATACAATAAACTTTTTTTAAACGAATAATACTTGTTTGTCACATGACCTTCGTTCTGACGTCTTTTATTTTTGAAGGTATTTTCTTTTTTAAACCTTAACTTATATTTCCATACCTGCGTGTTATATTGCTACGTTGAGACGAGAGTGAAAAGAAATGATGACTTACTAAGTATTCTTCTGCAATAGTTAAAAAAAAAAAAGAAAAATATATATCAATATCTTATTTTTCTCCTTTCAGGGATAGATTATTTACTTACTTCAATACAGTTGTCATAAAAAACACATATGGATTTCCCGGCACTCATTGAGGAGTGCTACAACTCAAAGACACTTCGACTTGCTTGAATCAAGTGTTTTAAAATGAAATGTCGAATTAAATTACTTTCTTACGAAGGTCTGTTGTACAATATGAAGCGATCGGATAAACTTCACATTTTTTTAGACAAAAGAAAATAGTTACTCAAGGGAAGGCGAGGTTGTTAATGTTACATTCATTACAACTTATTTTTAGTTTACTTTTTTTTTAGTTTGTTTTTTTTACTTTATTTTTGTTAGCTCTGTGGTTAAAGTTGAAGATGGGACTAAAAAGAAAAACTCTAAAAAGTTCGATTAAACCTGTAAAAAACACTTTCGAAAATGCAAAACCTCTGGGGGGAAAATACTAATAGTTTTTCTTTCTAATCTTCTTTTTTAATTAGTTGTACTTGTACTATGATGACCAAAAATTAGTAAAATTCGAATAAATCAAACTGCAACACTTAGTTCTCCTGTTTTTTGTTTTTTCTGGACATAAGTAGAGACATTTTTTTTTAATTCAGTTAAGAAGTGGGTGTGTACATACTTGGAAAGCCAACTTGGTTTTCGTTGGAAATTTTTTCAGCGATTGTCAGAAACAGGCTTAGAAGACATTGTTATATTGTTAACTTAGTACAAGAAGACTATGAATGAATGATTGAATGGATGTAGTAAAAAGAAACTAAAAAAAGCACTTAGGATCAAGCTCAATAATGGTCAACCAAATGAGCTCTTTAAAGTCTTTAACTTAAACTTGTTTAACGTTAATTCTGCAGAAATTATTCACTGAAAATATTTTACTTTTTAGCATTAACTTTTAGTAAAAAACGTTTTATTTTCAAAAATATTTTGCCACAAAATGACGTGCGTGTTCATTTAAAAAACAAAAACAAATTCTCCCACACCATGCCATTTACTTTTTTTTTCCTCAATCATTTTTCTTTCTTGCAGTTACTATTCTTACTTTTTATAATGAATGAAAATTTTGGCTTTGGGTATTGTCAAGTTTGAGCTTCAAACTATTTTTGTAATTTTTTTTATACTTTCTCCCTTGGCCTTACAAACTTTATGGCTAAAAATCTCATATTCTGAGTATTTCTTTGAATTTAAAATTCCATGTGCCCGAAAATAACGTTTGGAATAGAATTATAAAAAATATTTCTATATTTGTACAAAAAAAAATTAACCCACTACTAACAGAACTGTAATT
This sequence comes from Acanthosepion lycidas, assembly GCA_963932145.1. NCBI lineage: Eukaryota > Metazoa > Mollusca > Cephalopoda > Sepiida > Sepiidae > Acanthosepion > Acanthosepion lycidas. The sequence goes on along the minus strand of OZ010614.1, from coordinate 29,508,697 downwards.
GTTCATCAATTCTTGCTGTTGTTTCCGATTTAGAAGTTTAAAAATGTTTATTTCAAACGGAGATATTTTTCTGTTGATGTGATTTTGTTAGTTGAAAATATTAATTTAAAATTAAAGTTTAGTTTTACTTTTTTATTTATAATTGATTACATTTTTTTAATATTAATTTTCAAAAGGATAATTTTTTTTTTATATATATATATATATATTTATAAATTATCAACAAACATTGAATCAATTTATTTTACTTACGGAAAAAAAACTAGTCGAAATCATTTTATTTCGAATGCGCGATTTTTCAAATCCAAAGTCGGGTTCAGAATATGAGGTGCGTTTAAAAATTTACGTGGTACGTGACACTGAACTAAATACTTTTTTCAAGTTTTTTCTGTAAGGCAAGAAATGTCCCGAATTATAATAATGGTTGTTAACGCGTGATGAAGTTCAACGTTCTTAACTTAAGATAAGATAACATAAAAAAATACAAATAAAAAGTTTGAGAATCAAACGAAACACCTTTCTTCCGAAAAGAAAAATGCTCACTAACAATGTACTTGTAAAAAGTCAAAACATATCTTCTCTAGCTAGAATATTTATCCACCGCCATGGGTGGACAGAAGATATGCGTCATTTTGCTCACAAATAATAACCGAAATAATTTGGTTGGGAAGACGCTGAACTGCGTGATGACCACCGAAGAGGTTATTCATTTTTGTTTTCAGTATTACAACTTAGCAACGAATGTGACTGAGTTTAACTAACACGTTTATGCAAGTAATTGTAAATAAGCTAATTTCGCAGGACATTGCTAACGAACCTCAAGCAAGAAGATTATCTTAATTCCATTTAAGGTGAACTTTGCGCAATTTTAAAGATAAATCCGTGTGCGTTTGTGCGCGTGCGTACTCTGTTCAAGGGAATTAACTCTTATTTCACTACATCTGTAAAGGCGGCAAAAATAAATGAAAGAAATTCTTATTAGAGAAATTTGGCTATTACAAATATGACCATGATTGCATATTTTTAACTATCTTTAAAAGAAAAAAAAAAGAAGACATTTGTATATATTATGAAATTTTGTTGAGAGATATTTTTTTATATAATTTTAGGCTCCCTGGGAGTATGTGGTATCATCATGGCTTGGCTTTGCAAAATGAAGATCAAGTAGGAGTCTGTACACATCGCTTGCAAGCACGTTTGTGACTGATAAGTCCAATGCAGGACAGGCATACATGGTCGCAGTAGCTGAAAGTCTAGCCTGGGCTTGATGGCATAGTGTTGCAGTACTTCCTTCTCTTTGAGAGTGGTCCCACAGTTATTTTCAAAGAAGGAGACAGCATAGTTGGTGGTAAGATGCCAGGTGTCACGGTTCTCAGCTAGGGTTGACCGTTGGTAATGGTTGATGTGACAGGCAGCAAAGGATTTTTTCAGGCAATCTTTGAATTGCTCCTTTGGTGCCCCTCTGCCATGATATCCAGTGGAGAGCTTGCTGTACAATAAAATTTTAGGCAGGTGATGATTCTCCATCCTGAAAATGTATCCAGTCCAGGGTAGCTGGGACTTCTGCAGCATGACCTTGATACTGGTGATCTTCACCTTTTCAAGGACTTCAATATTGGTGACGAAGGATTGTGTGGAGGCAGCACTGGTGGAACTGTTTGAGGAGACACAGGTGGCATCAGTAAGTGAACCATGACTCTGAGCCATATAGGAGAGTGGCGAAGACGATAGCTCTATACACCCTGATCTTGTGTGGTATATGTTGTATCAAATGGCGATCGATGAGTTCTTGTGGTGATTGAGTAAATTATAATGAATGAATGGGTCGTGAATCTGATTAGGTTTAGGATAATTTGTTTAAGACCAGTCACACTCCATTTACTGTTTTCCCCTTGTACCGCAATTGTATTAAAAGATATAATTAATGAACATTATGTTCTGCTTCTACTTTTCCTTCGGTGAATAATCTTTTTTATGTTTTATTTAAAAGATTTGTTGTTAAATATTTGGAATCCTAACACTTAGATAACAACTAAAACCTGGGTAGATGGATCCCAACATCTTTGTCCCTCAGCCTATCCTTTGCATATCAAATTTTCAAAGCCCCATTTCCTTGTATGCTCTCGCTGTTACTGATGTGAACATTGTTTGTTTTTATCATTATTATTATTTTTCTTTATGGCATTGTGGAATCTTCCACAACAAGCCAGTAACCCCTGCTAGGAAATGCACTATTCCTGTTGTGATTTTCACCATCACAATCTTACAAAATATATAACAAGCATTCATTCGTTAATCACCTTCAATCTAGCTTGCTGATTGGTCAGTTCTGACCAATCAAACCGCCTGCACGCGACAAATCTGTTTTCCCACATTTTCGTTCTGAGCCTCCCACGTGATACATGATCTTATAAAAACAGAACACCTGTAAACTCCCTCGTGTTTTTTTTCATTCATCTTTCTCCTTGCTGCCAAGTTGTAATCTTCAGGAACTCCCATCTTAACCTTTGCGGTCAGACATTAAAGACCATTACCAACATTCATGCAAGTATGAACTCTGAAATCTCTTCTGAACTTTTACCAACTTTACAACTCACAATTCCAAACATGCTAAAGGAAGTTTATTCTGCTAAGCTACAGTTTAATAATTACTTTCACTTTAAGAGCTCAAATACAAATATTTCCAAATCTAAGAAACATAACTCTATCACACCTTCATCTCTTATGCTTGCACACCAAACACTAATAAATTCAATTGTTATGTTTTGAAATCATTCCATTCAGTTTTGTATTTTATACTATGTGCTATTTACGTCAAATATAAATTGCATTGCATCCACACATTGTCCTTAATCTCACCTTTCCTAACCAAAGTTAAATATTGGTAACACTGTCGCTACAGTATGTTTATTTTAGTTAACTAATATAAACTGAACTTCACTCAATTTTAGTTACTGGTGATGTTTGAGTTCAGGTAAATTGAGTTGGCCAAAAAGGTTGTCACATCCACTGGTTCAGCAACTGGAAGTGGATTAGCTCCCTTGATTGACAATGGTTTTTTGTTACATACTGCTATGTACCAGTATTTCTCAGTTCTAACAAGATTTTTAATGTTTCAAAAAATTATGTATATATAATACTTAAAAACTTGATGGACAGTTCCAGAATACAATAGTCCACAGCTATTAGGCAACCAGTTTACCACAGTACCTGGTATACCATGGGTGAGTGGTGGAATCCAAGGTATTGCTCTCATACACTCAATATCACTCACTTTTTTTTAGAAATTCCATCCTATTTTACCAATTTCTGAGCCATTTTCTTCACGATAGACAAAACAAACAGGGATCATCAGATAGGTCCTAATTTGTTTTAGTAATTTTTCACACATTTTACCTTGATTTTTGATGATCAAACAGCCTAAATTTTGCGAAATTTCAACACCTTGGCCATTTCACACCTAATCCAATTATATTGGTAATAATTACACTTGATTATTTTATATTTCTATTTCGTGCCTGATCAAAGAGTTCCTATAATATCGGACTCACTGCAATCAGATACCACAGATGGGGTATAAATAGGAGTACTTTTCTCTGGTTGAAATTTTGGGTAATTTGCTTTTTAAGCCCTGCATTAGGTATTTAATAAAAATTTCATGAATAGTTATATTTATGTGTAAATTTGCATGCTTAATTAAAAAATAACAGAAATTTTGATAAAATCTACCTTTTTGGAGTTAACAACAATAAAAGTTTGGACTCATTCATAGCAGCCATTACTGATGTTGTTTCATATATTTGCTGTGGAATAGACATTCATTTGTTCCGATTATTGCACACTCACTGATGCAAACAATGCCAATAATGGCTGCCATGCCGTAGCTGACAACAACACGAATGTGCCCGAACTTTTATTGTCGATAAGTCCAAAACAGTAGAGTTTATAAAAATTTCTTTGTTATTTTTTAAATTAGGCATGTAAATTTAGAATAAAAAATAACTGTTTGGGAAATTTTTTATTAGATATTTAGCACGGGGCTTAAAAAGTAAATTACCTGAAATTTCTTATGGAATCATTGGCATAAATTAGTATAATTTTTTCAGGTTCTTTTCGAGCCATCATCTATAGTATATATTGCGAAATAGGGCAAATAGGGCCCAAAAATCAGGTAGGTGTTCAACCTCCTATTGTGCCCCCCCCACACACACCCACACACATTTACTAAGTTAGTCAAACCCAAGAAATATTCTAACTTTTGGTGTACTTATTTCTGATATTTTGCTAAGTCTGTCATCTGGCAATATCCAATTTTCAGATATTTGATACCCTAAGTGTGAAATTTTCTTGCAGTTAATATACACTTATCTCAATTAATTGTCATGTCTGCATTACTCAATCTGCACAGATCCTGTTCCATTTTATTTTTTAGCTCCTCTTCAGTACGAGCACCAATACTGTTGTCCTGATAGACAATGATGTTTTTTACTATTATTCTAATACTGAAAAAGAAGAACTGGCAATTGTCTGGAGTGAAATTTGTTATTGGGTAAGAAATTTCTAAAGTTGGACCACAAACCCTTAGACTTTATTTTCAACCCAAGGAAGTCAGGTCGTCCAGAATTTTGAGGTGGGTGATTAAGTTTATGGCATTCGATTTCAACATCATATATAGTAAAGGAAATGCCATTCCACATGTAGACACATTGTCAAAATTTAATTTTAATACCCAGAATGTTGAAATAAGACAGTTGTGAGGACAGAATTTTGCACTGGGTAGAGACATCTGTTATCCTTCAGGTGGCTCAAGTTTGAAAACGAGCAGGATCCTATATTAAAAAGAGTACTGAATAGAATACAGAATAATATATGAAGCAATTGCTCTATGGGGGAAAGGCCTTTTAAGCAAGCAAGGCACAGATAAACAATTAAAAGTGGAGTCATATGTAGTAGAGATCTTATTGTATCACCAAAATCATTAAGATAAGATGTCATTGAAGCAGTACATGATGACATGCATGGCAGTGTATTAAACACACAACTGAGGTTGAAAGTACAAGCCTGGAGGCCAGGGTATATGTGAGATGTGGAGAATTATATTAGAAAATACCATAAATGTGCAAAGGTAAAGAGCTTTAGGCAAACCAAAATTTATTCATGGGCAAAAGAGAAGGATCCATGGATAAGAGTACATACAGATCATGCATACATTAAAGATGTAGGTCTATTTCACATACTAGTAGATTCATATTAACAGGTTGGCCTGAAGTGGTTAAAGTTACAGACAGAAAAGCAAGTACTGTAAAATAGGTGTTCAGGGTAGTATTTTGAAGGAACGAAGTACCTAAGACATTGGTGTCGGATAATGCAGCAGCGTTTGCTGAAGACAGTTTGTGTACATGGTTGACATGAATTGGATGGAGGCCATACAAAACACCCTCATACCATACTCAGTCAAAAGAAAATGTGGAGAGGATGGCCCAGATGATAAAAGTTGGATTGAAAGCATTCTCTCCAGGGAATTGTAGCCTAGAAAGTTATCTATCAAAATTGCTTTTAAGTTACAGGACCATCCCACATGCAGGCAGAACACAAAGCTTCTCTGCATTGATGGGAAGGCAAATTAGAGCCCCAGTAACCATGTCCTTCTCAACAAATGAGAATACAAAAGAAATAAGAATTTGAATCCTGAGAAAGCACAATTTGTAGTGCAAAAAGGATTTAATACAGCGATATTAAAAAAAAAAAAAAAACAGTTTAAATTGTGAAGAGAGCTGAAAGATACTCAAATGGAGGTAGAGCCTGGTGCATTAAGAGAGGAGTCAGGATTATTACCAAGAATTGGAGAGTGAAGGGGATGAGTGAATGAGTGTGTGTTGAGGGACATGAGGAAGGTTCAAATGAAGAAAGTCTGGTAAGACCAAGGTCCCCCATAAAGATGAATCTAGGCAATCACCATGAGGCAAGTGATACACCTCCTGAAGTGGTTTGTAGAAGTAGCAGATCTACCAAGGGCATAAAGCCTCTAAGGTGATATGCAAATTAGATTGTATATAAGTGGGAAGGTTTGTACACTCGTGAGTGAAGTTATCTTTCCTTGACTATACTGCATACTTGTGAGAACTTTATACAACACAAAATTAAGCTTGTGTAGGATTGGTCATTAGGTACAATCTTAGGTCTGTATAACTTAAGTGTTAATTTTGATAAAGGAATTGTTCTTTCAAATGAGTGACACAAAGTAGATCTTAATAGGTCAGTTTTGTTTTGATCAGGACTATAACACACCTTCAGATAAAATTGAAGATAACACCTGTGACAATAATACATGTGATAATCAGTTCAAATGAAAGGGATATTCTGGAACATGTAAAATATTCCACTGAAGGTGGATATGGATGATACAAGACCACCATTTTTGATTGACCCGCCAGTGAGAGAAGGGCTTGGATATAGCTTCTCATCTCTTCCCCAATATTTATAACACGGGCCATTATTTTGATTGGACAACTAATCATATTTGGTTCTTGTGGGCTTTCCTTCCTCCCTTTCAAAGCGTATGACACAAAACCATTAGTCAAGCATTATTATTGGCTAGCCAGTACCACTGGTTAAGCATTATTATTGACTGGCCAATCAGAGCAGTCCAATTGGGGTTTACACCCCCATAAAATCAGTCACTGAAAGAGAAGAGTAGTAAGATCAAACTGGTCTTGTTGCTAGTAGACCAACACTCTCCTTGCCAGATGACCATGGTGCCCCAATCAGCTAAAGTCCTGTTCTCCATGCTACTTTTTCAGTTACCTGCCTTCATTTAAATAGTTGAAGGACTCTAAGCTGTTTAGTCATAAATGCAATCACCAGTCAGCCTCTACCCCCCCCCCCAGCTTAAGAATTCCTTATACAGGAAACTTCTTCAAATCCCTTTTGTTTATGTATTCATGATCTTAATCATATTACCATGAATAAAAGTTATTATTTTTACACGTGTTAATGAGTGTTGTTGCACTTAATTAAATTTTAAGCATGACCAGGACAGAGCGGAGGCAAGCCCGATCTTCAACATTTCTTCACCAATATTCCTGCATATACTGAAACACAATGTGAGGGCACAGGTTTGGTGTAGAGCAAGCTCGTTGAAGACAGACCAACAGATGCAGACCAGAGTAAGAGTGCCATTCAGTGAAGCACACAGCGACAGGGTTATACTATCTTACATATTTATATGCCTACCATTCATCCATGCTTTGAATATTACTGCCACATCTGGTCTGGTGCTCCTGCTATGTATTTAGAGATTCTTGATAAAATACAAAGAATCTGCAATGTTATTATTGGTCCTAACCTGGCATCTTGGCTTCAATTACTTTCCCAACTCCGTAGCATAGCTTCCATGTGTTTTCTTTAAATATTTTCAAGGTAATTGTTCTTCTTTAGTACCTTGACTTTATGAATTTAAGCAAAGTACTGAATTGGCCGCTAGGTCTCATCATTTTACAGATGAAATAGCTTGATGTAACTCTAAGTTTTACGCCTTCCAGTCAATCTAGATCTTCAAAAATTTTAATGCAATGTCCATCATAATTTACTTTCTTCTTAATTCCTGTTCTTTTATTGTTCTTCCTCCTTAATAACATTTTCCTTTTTCTCATATTCTTTCATACTCAGTAACCCCCTGCATCTTGGGGTCTTTATTGCCTTGCTTGGGGTGAAATGATTTTAAAAATTTGATATGGGTCATCAAAAGAAGAAAATTTTGCTTCATTAAACAGAAATCAATTCCTTTTCTACATTATCCAACTACCTTCCAATGACTTGTCAGCAATGATGGGTATGTGTAGGATCCCCTGCAAATTGCAACATCTCAACATGACATTGATTCTACAATTGGTGGCAGAATTCAGGAGAAATATTGAGCTGTTCCATCCTAAGAGCTGTCCACATATCTATGGTATTTGTAGATGTATATTTTTGCATTTCAAAATCAAGCTTCAAATTAAAAATTTTTGTCCATCTAAAATACTGTATTTACTAGAAAATATATTTAATCAAAATACAGACATCATAAAAATTCAAAGTGCTGCACATTTCAGCTTATACTCTTTTACTGTTACCTAGGGGTTGTGAGTTCAGTCCCTGGGCTGGGTAGTAGACACTCAGACTACTACTAAATAAGAACAATATGTATAGACATGGATAATGGAATAAGAACAACCTACCACTGTAGATTAAATAAAGGTGTAATGTAAGAAACTTGGAAGAAAGATTTACTATCCCATTTGTATTTCCCTCATTATGGGCATTATTATATTTGTGGTATAATAACACTATAATTTACAGTAGGAACGAAATGGCTGAAAGGAAAAGGAATCACAAACATTTTTTGTTCTCAGAGAAACTTTTATACCACTAACACATACACAAAACAATATATATATATATATATATATATATATATATATATATAGTTATGTGTATGTATGTAAAGAATTATTGTATCCCACATGGAGAATAATATATCACATATATCAATAAAGTGAGCAGAGTGTAAAGAGAAACAAAAAGGAAGGGTCTTACATATAATATGGAGATACTTCTATGTCTGGAGAAGCCATATTTAGGAATCCAAATTCAAATGGGCCATATTCATCTACTATGCCCCAGGCAAAGACATATTTCACAAACGGGGAAACAGTGATTCTTGGGTTTCCCAAATTGAGGTAAGTTGGAGTTTCTTTCTATATCTGTGAAAGATATATTCCCAAAGGAAAAAAAGTACCATGGTCTTGTAAGTTGCTGGTGAGGCAGATTTTGACTCGACCTAGGCCGTAGGAGAGCAGTCTAAAGAATGCAGCCTCTTGGCTTGGCTGGCATAAACAAACTGAAATTGACTGCTGCTTTTGTTACTGTATAGAATAACGTCATTAAGTGGCTGTCATGTGACCCATGTGACATCTCCACCAAAGGGAAATAATCGCCTTCTGCATCTCTACCTAGGATTCAACTCGAAATTACCTGACGGCTACCTGTATTGACATACACCTGAAGAAGGCTGGAGGGCACAATAGCTGAAACATTGTGAGAATAACAATAAAGATATGGGCTTTAGTCTGAATGTAAATAATGATAACTCATACTAGAAATTACGATAGAAAATAAATAAAGACGTTGATTAAAACGTGTGGTAAATGGACTGGCAAAAGGTTTACAATACATTGAAAATTTAAAACATACTATTAAGAATCATTTAAAAAGAAACTTTCTGAATGTTCATTAAGAACAGTTTTGGTAAGAGTCTTTGTAAAGGAAACTTTGTATTTGTATTGCATCACTGTTTTGTGTGTCAGCAGCAGACAAGAGAGTCCATATGGTTCGTTAGTTGAATTGAAAATAATAGGCTGCTCGCTGCTCTACTTGGCGGATAATTCTAATTCTCATTGTTGCAGCAGAACAGTAAACAAAATGAAAGACACCATGCATCCTGGGCACCACTTTTTTCTTTTTTCTTGCCTGATAACTGGCTTCATTGAAACCGTTAAATCTAATCTTCACTTCATCGAATGGTTCACTTTAACAAAAAATCCAAATGTAGCAAATTAAAGGGAGATAACTGTTTTTTACTTAAATTAGCCATAAAAATAACATTTATTTGTTAATTTGATTGTTGCTTATTTACGAATGATTGAAAACAAGTCAGTCCGTTTGTTTTGGTTAAAGAAAGGAAAATCATTGTCTTTTATGTTAAAATATAAATATTAAAATAAATAAAAAGATTAATATGCATTAATACAGATATTTTTTAAATAATATGTAGGACATGGGTTTCCGTTTGTTTTACATCATTTTTTACTTGTTTTTAAATATGCTTAGAATAAAATCAAATTATGCAATATTATTGCATGAATGAAAACTCCAGTGATGAAATTATGGATCAAAAAAGTATTTATTATCGTAGATAAACAATAAATAATTTTAAAAACATTCCGATAAAACTAAAAAAGCAGTTTTAATAATATTGTTAGGAAGGAAGAGTTGCTTCCCCCTTGTATAATTCTAACAGTGTCTCGATGGTGTTGATAGTTCGGTTGAGTGAATAAGACATCTTCCTGTCTTGTCATTTTATGACATGCTTCGCGTTTTAAGTTGGGGCTTTGATGTGCTACTGTTATCAACGATCTTCGTCCTTGCCCACGGATGAAACATGATGTCAGAATTGATGTCAAAAATGACAGAAATGTTTTTTTTTTTAAATGCCAGGTCTGAACAGAATCACATTGCAGATTCTTCTTTGGGTTTTCAAGAGTCTCTACACACTAAACACCGGACTAGATGTGGGAGCAATTCAGTTAATGGACTAATGGTAGACTATGTTATTGTTACGTAAGAAGATAGATTCAGGTGAGAAAAATCCTCTAGCACGACACAGTGAACCAACGTCCCTAGCTGCAGACGTAGTAATAATTTAAAATTGATTCGATAAGATTCTTATTCTTTCCGTTTCATGTCAGCAGAAATGTTAGCCTGAGAAGACTCAAAATAAATGAGTCACTCTCCTGGAGGTTAGCATCAGTTATCTTGATGAAAGGTAAAAAAAACGGGGGTGGTCTTTCCGGCAATTATTTAAAAGAGAGCAGTTTCAGTTTGGAGATAGAAATTACATAACTGATATAATAACATGAGGATATTGGTTTGAATTAAAAATAATGATAACTCCACATTCAAGAAACTCAGAAATTAATTAAATTATATAATTTCCTGTATAATAAAAAGTCTAGAATCGAGGGCCATAATTTGCGAGTGAAAATGCTTTTATTTTCAATTATGTTTTTAAATTTAAAGTTTTAGTTTTAGTTTTTCGAAATGAAGGAACTAACAATCGTCCTATTCGTACGAATGTTAGTTGATTCCTATTTCACTTTTTAAAATGAAGCCAGCTTTTATTGTTTGAGTATGAACTTACTACTAATTTAAAAATCAACAAAATTATTTTCATTAACTTTGAGATTGTAGCCCAGATCATTTTTTTTTTTAGTCCATTAAATTATATCACTATCATTCATGTCTTCTTACTCTTTGTTTATTTATGATTACTTTTATGCTTTTTGAATATCTATTAGGAACGAATTCTACAAAGTAATTAAATTTTTCAGAATTTCAATTCACTTCCTCCACCAAAGAGCCATTGTTGAAACAATCGGCCGCGGTTATATTTTTCACTTACAATCAATATTTCATTCTCATTTAAAATGGTGGCGGTCCAGACAAATAAATGATTTATTTGTCTGGACCGCCACCATTTTTTTTCAGTGATATAGTAGCACACATCCCTACAAAATCTGAACCAGTCAACTACTGTTTGGCTCGAGTAATAATAGTCACTTAAAAATAAAATCAATCACTACTCATGATTTCTTTTAGTTTTTTTAGACCATAAGTGTACTGTATACTGTATAACAACAATTACTTTAATTTTTGCAAATGTAAATTATGTCCCCTGTTTTATATGGCTCCACTCCCGTTACTCCGTCTGGCTTTCTTTAAAATACGCTTATCTAAAAACTAAAAAGTAGCTGTTTAAAACAAATCTAGACGATTATAAAAATATTGATGTATTTGTTTATTTACACATTTTAATTCTTATTTTTAATTATTTTGTATTATTAACTAATAATTTTTTGAAATATATTATTATTGTGTATCAGTTTTTTTGTTTGTACTAACTGTAGGAGAGTTAATTTTTTATTTGGTAAAAAAACCCTACGAAAAGAAATAGTTCAAAATATGTTTGAGGTAACATTTAATTTAAATATTCATACAACAAAGACGACACGAGACGAATTTAAGAACAAACAATAAATTTATTATTAACATAAAATTGAAAGAATTACACAAATTAAGTGAATTATGTGCCAAATGATGGCCAATGACATGTATGTAAAAATATAATCAATGCAAATGAAATATGCCCTTTTACAATAAAAAATTATACTGCTGCATAAAGTCGCCAGAAAAGAAAATTACATATAAAATAAAATGTAGAAAATACTTAACTTCTCTAATTGGTAGAATTTTCGAAGCAAAGTTCATGGTAACAGCGAAGAACAGAACAATCACACCACCCGAAGACTTTTCCTTGATGTGGGAGCGACTTTGACTTTCCTTTCAATTCTCGTCTTGTGATTGGCAAATTTATTCTGTATTGTTTTTCTTTCTGGACCGGAGCAACCTGGATTTTAGCAGCATCATCGACCCTTTCAATTAAAGTCCCCTTTTATAACCTACAGGTAGACTCTGAATTCACTTCCTGGAATTTGGAGGGAAACCATCATTTGATTGGTTCCAGATGAAAAGCAAATGCAAAAATTAAATGTGTAAAGGTCTACTTGTAGGAGTGATCCCTCGAATTTATATTTACGCAAAATACCACAAAATATGAAATAATAGTAGCAACACAAAACTGTTTTATAGCAAACAATCTTCATTTAACTATAAAATACAAAAGCAATCAAGTGTGTGATTGTCATATAGATAGTGAAAATTGAAATTATACAGCAGGAGTTATTTCCCTTCAACTGTTATTTGAATGAGCTAAGAATTTAAGGGAAATATTTTTTCTGGACTCACAGAAAAGATTTCAGTCCATGAAATAAAGTTTAGTCTCAATGAAGAAATGTCCAGACTTGAGTGCTGAAATTTCGGTGTAAGAAGAGTTCAAAGAAACTCTTTGATTGAGAGAAAATTGTAGTCTTCACTTGCGATATCAAGAAGTTATGTTTTGTATTATAAAATGTAAATTAGTTTCTAAACTTCTGAATAAAATTTACCATAAGTTGAAGTAACTTGCCGCTTAAGTTGTTCACTGAAGAGGGTTGAATGAGTGATAGAATTCTAGAAAGCTGAGAATAAGTAAGGACTTATAGCTCCAGAGATTTTGAAGTAATATTTCTCGCTGGTGAATATCGACAAGAGTCGAAAGTTGTAAAGTTGAATAAGTTTCTGTTTATGGCGGGAATGAGATTAGTTCATAGATGTTCAAAGTTCGTACGTGCGCGTGTATATAGTGTTTCACAGCGTTTTCTACAGAGGAAAACGCGATTTCTCTGCTGGACTACATGGTTGGTAGGCAAGAGAAGCAAAAAGAGAAAATTGAAAACGTATTTATTACCAAAGTGGTCACGTGATAGGCTCCAGAGAGCATTTCTGATTTTAGCGGGAAAATCATTTTGAATAACGCGTAAGCGTTGTTGCCAACTTGAACAGGTCAACCGCACGGACGTAGGTGAGAACACGATAATAGGATTAATTGACCAATGAGGAAACAGAGAAATATCAAGGCCCTGTGATCCGCTTTTTGAACAGATTTGGTCGACCGAAGTGCTTTTACGTAGGAAATGTATTGAAGGAATCTTTTTTAATCAATGGAATTAGATCACAAATAAAATATTTTTAAATTAAAGGTAGGACACTGAAAATGTAATCGCTGTTGCCTCATTTGAATGCATGAGAGAACTGACTAATAGCGCGAATTATGTTGAAGGATATTTTATTCCATCAGATAAATATGCAGCTGTGAAAATTGCAATTAAAACAAAAGAGCCTGCATAAGCACAATGGGGGGAATATATTTAGGGGGTGCGAATGTAAATATTTATGAGGAAACAACAAACTTTACATAGATACAACAACAACAACAGGTTCCGCAAAAGGTTCCCAAGGGTTCCTCGAGAACAGGTGAGATAAGCTAATGCACTTTTGACTTTTTATTTAATTTCATATACGTAATATTACTAAACACACAATATATTCTTGCTTATTGTAATATTGTAATATCATCCTATCTAACCTATTATGTTATTAAAAAATATAACAAATTATTGGGAATTTATTTAGTGATATCTGTACGGCGCCAGTGTGAAACCTTCTTTACTAGTCAGTGTCCACTCAGCGAACGGGACCTGGACTTCAAAGTTACTTATTTCTTTGTTTTTGCTTTACTTTTACAGAAAAAATTGACAAAGAAGTATTAATTTTTACTTAAACCAGTTATTCAAAAAATATATACTATGATATTTACCACGTGAACTACGATGAACATAAAATGAGAATGATATGGTATATAGTTTTGTTTTTGCGCAGGGTTCCTTGAGACATGTAATTTATTTTAAGGGTTACAAAAGGGTAAAAAGGTTGAGTAACGCTGGTCTATGGAATGAGTCAGGTATCAAATTGGACACCAAAGTAGGGGTTTATAGAGCAGTCGTTTTGACCATATGGCTCAGAATCGTCGATCCTATATAAGTCCCATATCAATTTGATGGATGTCTTCCACAAAAGTTGTCTCTGGGTGATCTGTGGCTATAGTTTTGACGAAAGGGTGTCCAATGCTGATCTCGCTAAATGCAACATTGGTGGAATTGAGACTTTCCTGATGCAGTCACAACTTTGTGGGCTGGTTATGTTGCAAGGATGGGTGAGGACACAATACCTAATGTCCTCATGTATAGCCAGCTTGGCAGTGGACAAAGGACTATTGGACGGCTGTGGCTCAGGTATAAAGACAAGCTAAAGAGCAACCGCTCAGCTGTAAATGTACCTCATCAGTCAGTTATGTGCTATGCATGATACACGCTTAGGCGATCATGTTTCTTTCGATACATGACTGACGAGGCAGATTTTTTTCTCACAGTAGGTTGCCATTTCTTTCTGGGGAGAGAAGAGGAGGATTCATACCTTTCCCAAGGGCATTAGCACGTAAGTGAATATAATGGATTCGACTGGAATTCGAACTCGGCTCTCCGATTCCTCAATCCGAGCCGCTATCCATAACTCCACCGTGCCTCATAATAACTATTATAACGCTACTGTTTTATGGCTATTGTTATAAGACACTTATATTTATATAACGTACTTCGTCTAAGGAATCTCTATACGTAATGCTTCAGCTACTTGTATTGATGCCTGTATTATATTTAGTCTGAAGACTGAATCCAAACGGCTACCTCCTGCCTTTGACCTGGATCTCTTTATAATAATGAACTACTTATTATAGTCATTGGGTTTACTATTTACTCAGTGGTATCTGAAATTTTTAAACCAGTCGTATTGACTGGCTAAGAGATGAAAGGCATTAGCAAAAAGCGCCAGCAAATATTCCTGTTGCTATGCACCAAGATCATATTGCACAATATGGGAATTTGCATGCAGGTCACTAGCAGGGCTGAAGTGTCACGCACGACTCGTATATAAAAAAAGAATAAGATTTTCGGATCCTCAAATGTCGAAATCGATATATATATATATATATATATATATATAGACACATTTTTACTGAAGACAACCATCTCTTCAATGTTGAACTGAGTAGCTATGGGCTCGCAGATCACTTTGCAAACCAGACTTGTTCCTGCATACCTTTTTACATGAGTCACACGAAAGAACTTTGGAGTGTTTTGAAATTATGAGTGTTTTTATTTGTGCACTCTTACGTACCCCTTGTGCTCGGCGTTAGACCTGCAAATTTTATCACAAAACTTACCTAAGTACCCTGCAGGTCTGTCAGGAAGGAAATTCACATAGTCAGCATTAGATTGTGGTGTGCTGCTCAGATTTGTTTTATAACTGTCAATGAGGTTGTTAGTGAGGCTGCGTTTTTAGTGAGAGCACATACATTTAAATTTGCAAAGAACACAAGGAAAGAAGAACAAGAGATCAAATTGCATTCAACAATAAAATATATATTGAAAATCAACGAGTACAACAATTGTGCTTGTGTATTAATATTTAGGGAGAGAAAAGTAGCTTCCCTTGTACTGATATCTGATGCAAGATAGGAATAATGTACTTAAGAACTTTCTTGTTGAAATGTTCAGAGTTCACTGAATAAGATTTGAATTCAAGAATGAAAAGTTTGTACAAAAAGGATAATAGAATTTGGTTTGTGACTTGCCTTGTGACAGACAGTTAACTGTGTAGTCACTGAAGTGTAATGGTTGTTCTGTGTTTGTGTGTGCGTGAGTAGAAGAATGTAGATACGCGTGCGTTGCTGAGTTCTGCTGATTTATTGTTCTACTAATTTATTTCTGGAGTACGAACTGTTTAAATACTTTTGGGGTAGGCTCTAGAGAGAAGCGGGAAAAATATCGAAAGGAATATCTAAAATACACGATTGGATAAAAATTGACCAATCACTGATTTTCTTTACAAAACCAAGTTAGGCAAAGTCATGGCAGAAAATTTTGTGTGCTTACTGCGATAGGTAAATTGTCCTGTAGTAAACAGTACTTATTTTCTATCCACTTATAACTGAGTATTTTGTGGGCGTGGTAAATCGGAGTAGTCACTACAAGATTGTTGATTTTCATGTGATATTCGATGACTAGCAAATCCAGCAAGACATCGAACAACCTTCCAGCATATGTTTTCATAGAAAGTCAGACTGAATATCTTATGGGATCAAGACTACTTCACCTTTCCTGAGAGGCCTTGTCAACTTCAAATGCTCAACTCTTTTGGCTTCAAAACGATTGCAACCGTCAAAAACTAACTCTCTCCAGCCAGACCTATTCTCTGCCTTTTTGTCCCCGTCTTTGACATTAATATTAATATTTTTGCTGGTTGTCTTTTCACAGTATACTTGAAACGTTTCTTGGGTTTGTGTCTGCCGCGCTTACAAAGAGTGAGCACTCCGTAAGACAGGTGCTTAGGCCAGCGTTTCTCAACCTTTTTACCGTTGTTACCATTGAAATAGTTTTCATGTCTCAGAGAATCCCTACATTAAAATGATTATATACCATTCTATGGATCTACTTCGAAATTGCCACTTGGCTTATGATTGGCCCATGAATTCATATTCTGGGTGGTAACTGTAGGGACATTATTAGTGATAAATAATAATAATAAATATAAATGAAATAAAATAAAACAGATAACATTAAAACTTTGTTTAAAATAAAATAATTAAAACAAAAATAAACGTTTTCCCAGTGTGACACGCATCGGTGGTCGCGGTCGCAGTCCAGCGCCAATATGTGACGTCCACTGGTCGCGACGTCAATATATGACACTGCACCGGTGGCCCGTGGTAAACTGCCAGTTGCGGCGCGAAGCTGTAAGGTTTCTCCCACGAGCGTTTTGGGGTTGACTTCTTGACGCGGCTACCAGCCTGTGTCCCGGTCGATCTGGTCGTTTCCGGTTCGATACCAGCTTTGTCGTTCTCAGCTCGCCTCCAACGCTTGGTCACCGAAGTAACTGTTTTGATCTCAAGTTTAACCTACCCACGTTGTGACTTTGATCTTAGGTAGACGAAATCAATCAAGCGTCGGGCCGTAGTGCGAGCTGAATCCGGGGTAAAGGTGATACCACACAAGCATAAGTAAAGAAAATAATAAAACAAACTCAAGAGGTTCAAATATGTTGAGAAATAACAATTATCTTTGTCTGTTGAATACAGGAGTGTGTCTCTCTTTCGGCCCATTTCTATGGATTCGTGACACTTTTTGCGTTTCTTAAGCGAGTTATGGTATCTTAAGTTGTTCGTCAATAAAAACTTGCTTTTGGTAGGAAGACTAAGTCGAAAAGGACATGGAAATCTTTCGGTCAGCTTCTGCGAGGCAACACTCTCCAACTTCTCGAACTAATTCCAAACTCGAACTGTTTGGAACTGACTGCAACTCTCTGAACTGTGTCTAACTGCCTCGAGACGTTCGTTTATATGGACACCGACCGAAACTCGGTGTGGGGGCCTGACGTGGTCTGGGTTCCTTGATAATTCTCAATTCCCAACAAGAATTCTCTTTGTTCTTAGGCCAGGAAAATTAATTACTTCCCATATTTGGAAGATTAATCACTTTCCACTTCGAGGGTTCCTCCCTCGTCTGTGAGGGAAGGTCGGAGGAGAGTTATCCTCTTAGACTCTTCCTTTCTCACATTGGTATCTCATACCAATCCCCTCAGTGGGTGTTAACAACTTCTCCGTCTTTCTCATACATTCACCTCCGCTTATTACCCATGCTACTTCTTAGCCAATGATCTCTCGGCAGTGTGGGTGTGGCCAGACTGGCCCTCTTAGAATTACTATCCAGAATTTTGTTTACAAAATCCTTTTTTTTTTCTTTTTCCTTTTCCTTCGGCCAGGACATTTACAAATCCCAGATTGCCGAATAATTCTCATTACATTTTTGGGGGGACACCCAAATCCACTTAGCCCGGACCTCTACCGACTCATTAATCACAGTCAAATCCCGACACCTGGGTCCTCCGCTAGTCAACTTTTAACTGGGTGGTCGTGTTTACCTGATAATTAATTTTCTTATTTTTCTCATGCCTTAAAATTCTCATATCACCAGATGCTCATTTTCGAGACGCTATGTCTGACGTCAACAGTTTGAATAAGCAATAATAATGATCCCTTTTTCGACTCTCTTTTTCATGTCAAGATTCGTGCATATACCAGGAATTAAAGTTAAATGATATCTCTGAAAGATAATTAGGGTGGCCTCAGGCCGAAATTATCCATGGCCGCATGCGTCGACCGGCTTTGTTTTTCTATCTGAATTCTGTTTCGTTTGGCGCGTCACTCTCTTATCGTGACATTAATTAATTTTGACAGAATCACAACCTCGCTTTTTCTTACAGATTTTCTGTCTTTTGCGAAAAGTATCTTTTTTTGTAAATAAAATGAATGTCGCTCAGTTTATCTTTCGATATAGCTCTTTCTCGCCTTAAGTATTTCCCATTTTTAATTTCTATGGTTAATTAGTTAGCCAATTACCATAGCTAAATAGTGTCGCACCAGCATGCAACAGAAACTTTTCCTGTCTAAAAACGGATTCTTCGCGCCAAAGAAACGCCAAACTTACTCTCTTCGTTACGAACTGTCAAAGGGTCAAGACATCCATCTCCTCTTCTCGGCACCCTGTTTGTCATAAGAAGACGAAGTGACTTTCTTCCTCTATTATATGCAACCTTAAAACACGCATAAATAAAAATACACACGCACCAATACACAAAAATAAATAAAATTATATGATTTTAATTTACGACTTAACATGCATTTCCTTGTATGTGTTTATTCTTGTGAGCACGATGCTATCCCTGCTGGTATGATGTGAGTGAACTTACTGAACATAACAGATCTCTGATTGGCTCAGGAGCTATGATGTTCGCATCCTGGTCGGGACGATTTCTGATTGATTGCTCGAAATATAACTCCACGGACTAGCGATTCTGAATATATATCTATTTTTTTTAAATTTTTTTTTTAGAGTTGGTGAAATTTTGATCTCCTTGTTTATATTTATTTATTTTTCTATTAGTACAATAGATATAGACAATACACTGACGAAAGCTAAAAGTCTGATCTAACACTCGACTATATTTGCATAATAAATCTTATAATTTCTATTTAAATTCATTAATTTAAATTCATAATAAATTTGCATCATTTCAAGTTTTTGACATTCGATTTAATGCTCACAACACACTTCTATAAGGCGCGAAAAACTTTTATTTAAGTAATGCACTCATCAATTTACTGTTTTAGATAAAATATGAAATAAGTAGTGAAGTAATCGTTCTTAGTAACGCAGTTAATCAAAATAAGTGCTGCGGTTTTGTTTTGTTTTATTATTATTATGTACATTTTATTTAAACTGCAATCAAATAAAAAGTATCAACAAACTCCAAATAGGTTTTTCAACCTGTTGTCAGCACCTTCAAATATCGAGGTCTTCTGTTAGTGTTTTTCATATAAGTGGACTCGACCAGAGTGTTACTTGAACTGCTGCCGTTAAATACCCAGAGTCAGTCAGAATATAGAGAGAGTGAGCAGAGATTGAGATTGTGATTGAGTTGGGGGTAGAGTAATAGTGTGAGGTAACCACTTGTAGAAGTCACAGTTACAAGCACGTAGACTCTAAGGAAGTCCTACTTCGAGACTATATATATATATATATATATATATATATATATATATATATATATATATATATATATATATATATATATTATTGCTACTAACCGCGTCCCTGGATTTACTAATACCCATTGTATTATTGTGTAAATACATTTAATTTCTTATATTTAATTCTTGCGTTTGTCATTCATTGGAGACCGAATTTCATCTCGGAATCCACAACAGTTAGTATGAGTAGAAACAGGGCTAGTGCAAGGATCTCGAGCCACCCCCGAATCTATGATACGACCACCTCCATTCTACTACATCTCAATTTCCAGAAGGTAGTATTCATATAAAATACAAATTTTATTGCAACCTAATTATGCACAATAATGGATCATCTATATAATAAATACCAATGTGAGTGTGTCACTGTCTCACACTTTTACAATTAAAGGGACACAACTCTCTAACTTTCAACAGATCATGTTACAGAAATTTTGGATTCCCAGGTTTTCATTACTGTGATTGTTTTCTGCGTTTTTTTACGTGATTTTTTGCGACGAATTTTTTTGTGTGATAACAATTTTTATAAATTGGAAATGAATTTGGGAATAATCGAAATTAATTGCAAAAGTCACCCATGAAATAAAATAATTGTACGGAAAGTAAGGGCTTATGTATATCAACTTGTCTTTAAATTAAGTGGCGACAGAAGAATTATCGTTGCACTTTTAAAAGATAAGCTTAAATATTAATATAATAATTAAATAATAATACACTAATTAAATACAGCGATCAATTTTGTAGTTTATTGTTGCCTATTTCATACAGCAGCAGTATGTTTCGCAAAAAGAAATCTCCGTCAACAGATGACCAGATTGCAATCAAAAGAGCCAAGGCTGCAGCGATGAAAAGAAAGTCCAGTGCAAATGAAAACCCAGATCAAACGGCAGACATGAGAGCTTCCAATACTGAAAATATGCAAAAATTTAGGGACTCCTGAACAAGTCGAAGGTCCGATTAAGAGCACCCCACAGAAAAAAACTTAAATGCTCACCTACATTGCATACTAGAAAAGATAGTATGCAATATAGGTGAACAATTCAACTAGAAAAATTGAAAATAAATACAACGTATTTAAATACAAATTAGAGACATGTCATTCCATCTATCTAAATAAGATCATTCCATCTATCTAAATAAATAAAGGGCAAATTCTGTCTTCCGTCTGTGTGTCTGAAACTCCTCTAACTTGGGCCACACTTGCTCTACATATATATATATATATATATATATATATATATATATATACCTTTTGAGAAATCATGATGATCCTGGGATTGAAAATCTGCCTTCATCCAGCATTGCGATTTGTGTCCGGATGAGGAGGGAACAGTTAAAAATTCAAATTTTAAAATAACTGAACAAAATTAGTGATTTTAATTTATATTGAGTTTAAAGTAACACAAAAAACTTTGTGAATTTAAAAAAAAATGTTTTAAATTCAGTTTGTGAATTGAGGAAATCAATTTAATCGCTTCAAAATCCCAAGGAATCAAAGTTGAAGTGAGAGGTTTCGTGATGGGAGGTTTTGAAGTTCAGCAGAGATTTGAAGAACTCAGCTCAATGGAAGTTCTACGGAGTTTATGATTTGAAGAACTCAATTTTCGGCCTGATTTAGACTTTCGGCTCAAATCGGTCTGTGGGCCGGAATTGAACTTATAACCCGAATCAGAAATAAAAAATAAAGTTTTTGAAGTTCCATGAAGTGAATTGAGGAATTCAAAGTTATTTCATCAAAATTATTATTGCTGTTTTCTAAGTTTGAGCAGAAGTCTCTTTAGTTTTGGGCCGGAGGTCCAATTCGCCCTACATGGGAGCTAGCTTAAAAGTCCATACGGAGTGCAGCTTTTAAGATAGCCTTAAATAAATCAATAATGTTTTGCAGTAATTTTTAACATCAATTTGAGATTTTTCTTGGTAAAAAGTTGAAAAATTTTAACACATTCAACATTATGCATACAAAAATAGTGAATTTTTATGTAGCGTTTTTGTTTTTTCGAGCAAAACAAATTCACGGATTTGGACAAAAATAAAAAGATCCCAGAATGACAAAAAATCCGCGAAATTTTTTCCTCCTGTCAGTTGTGCTCAGTTTAATTTATATCATATATAAATGTAGGTAAAAAAAGAAAAGAAAAGAAAATGCTGATAAGATAGCGAAGGTCAGAAATCACTGCTCGGAGATCCAATCAGATTTCCCCGCAATACTCAGTAGTATGCCCCTGATAGCGCCATTTTATCCATCGTCGGCTTGCTAGGCCTGTCGGGTAGAATACAACAGTTGATTTTCCCCAGCGATCACACATCTGAGTACTGACGAAGCTCAACGTTGCTTAACTTTAGTGATCGAACGAGAACCGGTGTTTCAACGTAGTATGGTCGTAACTTCAACCAAATAAAGTTCACGAATTTTATGCTTCGAAAATGCTTTAGTTAAACATTATTCCGCTTTGCTACCTTTTTCACCTTTTATATATCAGTCGGAATTTCTAATGCGTCATTTTAGTTACAATTGCGTTAGTTTGTAACTCAGTAAATATAAGGTAAAATGTAGTAGTAAGCATTTTCCAAAATTGAATTCAAAATAATTCTCCATGGCGGTTGTTTGTGTTTGAAACGTGAAACAAGATTTTTTTTTAAGTAATGAGAGAAGAGTGAGCGTCACCTCTCTTATACCGAATATTAAAAAGGGCGCATACCATAACAAAAACTCGAAAATACCTCGTGAAATTTGAAAAGTACAAACATTTATTAAACTGATACAAAATATAGCAAAGTACAAATTCTACAAAAAGGGCTTACACAAAAATGTCCTTTTAAGCGCCTTATTAAGGTCAAGGCAAGGTAACGTAACAAAATTATAGAAATAATTAGTTCGAAAAAGATTCACAAGACAATGTTTTTTTAAATTATGAAAGAAAAATATCTTTGCGAAGTTGATACAAAAACCGTTGAAATTAAGAAGGTGCACCCACTTAATAGTTAAACGAAAAACCCTACTTGTATTTCTTTCGATATTTTCAGGAAGATTTTAACGTTTTTTTTCCCTTGTCGTTCGTTTTTTTTTTTTTTGTTGTTTTGTTTTTTTTTTTTTTTTTCTGCTTGGTCTCCACGTGGTTCATTGAGGCTGTTTAACGATCTTTTTGCTTGGTTTCGAATTTTCACCGGTGTAGTTCATTAAGAATGCCGAAACCTTTCTGTCCTTTGCTCTGCTGGAGACTTTCCTCATGGTAAAGCCTAAAAACCTTTTCGCAGCCAGCCGGGTTTATACCAGTGTGTCGTATTACTTCCTTTTGCCACAGCCAGCAGGCTTCTTCCCAACCACCTTCCGCCACACCCTCGGCTTTATTTGTTCTGGCGCTACCGCTGACCTGTGTTGTTAAATACTCTCAGGAGTAGCTCAACGGACTTTTAAATTTACGGTGGCGAAAGCCACCCTTTTCAGAGAACAAAAATACGAGGGTAAAATATTTTTTCTGAATTTAAAAAAATGAATGACCATGACTTATTTCTGGCGATGCTTTTTAGAGCCAATTCTAAATACAAAAAACTTTTACACACAAAACAAAAAATTTACTGTGCCATCTGGCTTACCTTTAATACATTTCTCCCTAAAGTTAGTGTATAGGACAATTCAGATTATTTAAAATTTATTTACTTACACTTTTAAATTATTATTATTTTACACTAATTTATATATATATATATATATATATATATATATATATATATATATAATGTTATAAAACTATGCCTATTGAAGATAAGAGAAATTATGATGAGAGGAGAAAACAAATAACTTATTAAACCAGTTTGGTTGGATTGGTGGCAGAACAAATACCATAGACAAAGATGGATTTAGAGACAAGAGTTAGTAAGTGCAACAAAAGATGAGAAGTTGTGGAGAGCTATGATCGCTTACATCTTGGAATCACATGACCCATAAAAGAAAAACGCGTATAAAATATCTTGGTCAAATATACTAATGGTTAAACAACTGTTTCTCAAGCATTTTTACTTCAGGGCTCACTTGTAGAATCACTAAAACTCTGGGACGAACTTTAAATTTTTATAAAGTAAAATTAGTCATGAAATTTGAAAATATAAAATTTTGATTTAGCATCCTCAAAGAGGATTGGCGGTACATTTTTCATTTAAAGAAAACTCTGTTCTTTATATATATATATATAGAGAGAGAGACTCTGTTAATGACTGATTTAGATCCCATAAGGAAAGCAAAAGGGAAAAGATTATCGTTTTCTTCTTAAATATTAAGGAATTTAACATCCAGTTTAAAATATCAAATGTTGGTTGGTTGATTTTGTTTAGCGGCATACCAATCTCTATGGCTTATTTAATGCAAAATCTAAATATTTTGAATGCCTTCAACTACAGATAAAATATATTGTTAGACCTTTTTATTATAAATATGCATTGCTGGTTATTTTACTATAATTATGTAATTTTATACTTTCATAGTGTTTTGTTTTTGTTTGGGGGTTCACTATTTGCCCATAGATGCTACCACCTCGGGTAAGGGTGAACTGGGAACAACAGCAATTAAAAGGCTATTCCATGTTCCTCAAAACCTCCAATCTCGCGATCAGAGGCCTTGTTGCCGGAGGTAGTTTATCATCATACCCAGAACAAAAAATATCAAATGACAAAGACTTGACTTAGACATGGAAGCCATGTACTTAACGCCTTTAGCTTTTTAATTTTTTTCCTAAAATGCTAGAGTCACCAAGTATTATTTTATTAAAATTATTTCACTATAATTATTTTTGACATTATAATTAATTTGTATTTATTTTTTGTGGACACGGCACATTGACAGTATAATTATTTTTTAATTATGTATTTCTTTATGGGCACGACAATCTCCAACAGCAACAACAGGGACGGTCAGTGAATGTTCACTGACGATCAAAGTCTTTTCTCAGCAAAGGGTTTTTACTGTTGACTAACAACTTAAAAATCTTTTTTTAAACCATATATTTTTCTGTGGACGAACTACCCAAAGTATTGGAATTTAACTTGAGAACAATATTTTACAAGTTTACATTCTAGCCTATTTTTCGAATCCTCTCCCCAATCTTTTTTCTTACCCTCAAAACCGGCTCCCAGAGCCTTGATTCTTATCAAAGATAAGAATATATTTTCTAACGAGAGTGGTGGAAAATATAAAAAGGAATTCCACCACCATTATTCTTTCCATAGTGCCATAAAGTCTGGGGGAAATCTCACAGCTTGTTCACTCCAACCTTTTTCATTACTTTCAAACGGCTCCCAAAGCATTGTTTCTTATCAGAGATAAGAATATATTTTTTGACCAATGAAGGGGCCAGGAAATTTGTATAGCGATTTTGGAGAGAAAAGTCCCCGATCCTTCTGAGCCTCCCAAATCTCCATAAATTTTATGAATCTTAGCCTATTTGGCAGTGAGATTTCGACCACTGTCTGTGACGATAGGGAGCACCAGTCAACTTCGGAACTACTTTCAACCAAAGAAGAACTACAAAGGTTGTCGAGAAATAACGTCGGTCCACTATTGAAGACCAGTTGAAATCTGCCTCCTTTCACCTACAAGACTATTGTTGTCGACCTACGAACTCAACTCAGTTGCAGAATTCCTATATCTACCAACATTTTCCTATTCTACAAGAACTGTGACTGTTTCTAAACCTTAACAAAATTCTACTCGCTTAAAGAACTTTTAGGCGCTCAGAGAAATATTTTGAGCAAGCCTTTTTTTGTTATGAACATTTTATCTTCCCTTAAAGGACTTTTTCTTTTCCCTTTCTTTCTCTCCAAATTGTCTTTATCCTTTTACCCTTTTTTTACTGTATATGTAAATAAGCACTTTCTTCTTTTATTGTTACATACCGAGCAGGAGTTTTTCTTTATTCGTCCGCGCCTAAAAGAGAGAGTTTGTCCGCTCTAATCTTGCTGTTTTTATTCGCGTTTTGTCGCAATTTTTTAACCTCATCCCTTTGATGCGGGAAAGCCGGGACAAATTTCCCAGCAAAAGACTAGCCCAACTAAAGACTATTTTTTTTTTTTACTCTTTTTGACCCTTCGATTCATGTACATTTTTGTAAATGTGAACTAGCGATTTAATTGGTAATGAAAGGGAAACAAATATGACTGACAAACTCATGGCCAATCTAGATATGAAATCGTTTTACATTTCATTTATACAAACGTCTCGGAAAGGGCCAACATCGGTGTTATCAATGTTGTAAGCACAGTTTTAAAAATTAACATTTGTCAGTAAAATCTAAGTACAGATAACTCTTCAAGAATTCAGGGACCGATCTGAATCTGATATTGATGAACGTCCTGTTCGTAATAAAATACCTTATGATAAAAAATTAACATTTTCCGATTCTGATGTTGTGGCTTAAGAAAAGAAAGTCTAATGAATGCTAACCCTAAAAAATTATCCCCCGTGCCACCACCAAAAAAAAATAAAAAAAAATGATTCCATAGTTTTCACGACTGGACCATTAAATTTAAATTTATTTAGATTGGTAACCTTTTTTTTTTCAAGTTATTAGGTTGGTGCAAAAATAATGAAACCGTCATTATTTTTGCACCAACCTAAAAAGTTATACATTCGAAATAAGATGAAGAAACCGTCAAAAATGCAATAATTTATATTCCATCTTTTCTTTTTTCGTAAGAACTGAAATACATTTCAACATTTGGGAAGACATTTGATTAAATATATATTCTATACTAGTTTTCCAAAACTTTACCATACCTCATTTCCAATTTTTAAAGGAAGTATCAGAATATGAGTCCGCTTCAAAAACTAGCCCCAGTGTGGTATGTAAGGGAGGTAAATCAGTGCTTGATCTGCTGGAGAGGTTTGAATTTTGAATTGAATAATAATTTATTTCAGATTCACTATGCCTATTTGAATGGTTGTAGAATGTAAAGACCTTAGCGTTAGGATGAAAATTAGTAATTAAGATGCTTAAACGTAATACTGAAAATCTTAATAAATCGAGGTGTATCAAAGGGAGATAATCCATAGTTTTGTTTTGTTGACGACGTAAGCGACCAAGTGAACATTTGAAACGAAAGGAAGGCCAAAAGAAAAAAAAAACCGCAAAGGCAGGGGTCGACATTTAGCCGAAGCTATTTTTTTTTACAGGTTGTCATCTTTTATATTGACAGTTGACAACCTGACAGACCCATACGTTCCGTGTCCCCATGTAGACCATGCAGGACATGGCAAACTTATTTATAAACCGTGTGAAGCGCTGAGGAAGGCTATTTATTTTATTTTTGCATATCCCGAAAAAGAACGGCAATAGTAAATCGTTTCTCATTTCATTTCTTTCGTCTGCTAAAAGGGGAAAAAAAAAGAGGACGTCTTCTTTACTTTTACTGCAATTACTTTTTAAAATCATTTATTCCCTATTCCAGTTAAGTATTGGAGTTTTTCTTTTTTTCTTGTGGAATACAAGAGAGTAATTTTTTCGCTTTAAAGTTCACTTTTTTTTTTTATTATTTAAAAAAAAAAAAAGAACGGCTTCCGTTTTTTTTTTTTTAAGTTTACAGTACTGTTTCATTCTCATGTGACTTGTTAAAAAGAAAAAGAAATAAACTAAGAACCTGGACACAGAAAGATCACCTAAATCCTAAAAAGAACTACAAAATAAAGTATAAACACTACACTGAAATTACCTGCTGGATATTTCCCTAACGCATATACCTTTTTTACGTAAGTATAAAAAAAATTAAGTCAATTTCCTTTTTGTTTTTAAAAATACTTGTTTAAGATTTCATAAAATATAAAAAAAAGAATAATTGTTGGCGTGTAACTGTTTTACTTTTACAATACATAGTTAAGCAGTGGTCAAAAAGTGAGTGGTCATTTTTTTTTTTTTTAATAAATTATTATAGTCTTTCTTTAAAGATCTTTAATTTTGTTCACTAATTTAGGTAAAGTGTACTGTAGTTTCATCATGACATAAATATTAATTTAATTACGCTCAGATCGGAGAAATTGTGTTTTTTATTTTTATTTTATTCAATAGTATAGTGATATACACAGATTGATAACATAAATGCTGTATTTCAGTCACAGGATTTTTAAAATACTGTGACCAAAAAGTGGGTGATTAATTTATAATACAGTTTCTAAGAAAACTGATCCCCCAAATTTTTGCAACTAGTAATTACTTTATCAACAAATACAAATGCTTTTTTTATTTATTCATTTATTTTTGTAACTGTTTTTCCCCTGTCTTTCATTTTTAATTTAATGGATCTGAAAAAACAAAAGTTACAGTACACATTTGGAATTGTTTTTTTTTTTTTCTTTCTTCATAAACAAACAAAGCGAACCCCCAAGAAGACAGATAAAAATTGCAAATAAACCTGTTGTACTTGCTTTTACAAACATTCTGTTTTATAAACAAAAAAAAAAAAAAAACACTTGATAAAAATTTAATATAACATGGTAATTTTTTATGCTATCTTAAAAATTGGTACAACTACAAACAAAAGTCAAAACAAAAATATATTTCTAGTATTTTTTTTTTATTGCAAAAACAATATAAAATCTATTGATTTTTTTTTTTTTTTCTCTAAGAAATCAATCCCCCTTACCAAAATGCTTTTTTGTGATATGGAAGGTGTGGTTCTCTATCACAACTTGACATCCGTGTTTTTAAAAGATAAAAAAAAAAGTTAACATTTTTTTGTACGTCTCCTGTTTGTTTTTATTTTCTTAAAAAAACAAAAAACAATTACACTTTTTGTATGTTTGGCAAACACCTTATTTTTCTTGCGAATAATAAGTCTTTAAAAATCGGAGTTAAAATAAATAAATAAAAAAATATACACCTAAAAAAATTAATTTAATAGTCAAAGATGACGATTCCGTTTTTTCGACGGAACTACTGATTGACAACAACGTGGTCATGCGATTAAAAAACCACTAAAGGAAAAAAAATGTCTCAAACTCGGTGACTTTCACTTGTTTCATTTTGCATTGCGACTGAAGTTGGCTGAACTTTTAGCATTTTCTGGTGAAAACTTTGTAGTTATCTCTGATGTGCAACCTAGTATAATTTTAAATTTACTTTTGAAAAGTAAAATCACGTTTTACGTCAGACCATACACGTTTTTTTTATTTTTTATTTTATTTGTCCTCCGACTATCACCACAACCACCACGCCACTGAATTAACACGAGAATCTTGTCTTGTTTGTTGAAATTGAAATCAATTAAAAAAATTAGCTCAATTCGGCCCCAAAATGCTTTCAAAATCTAAGTACCGCGTGGGCTAAGTCAGGGTACTACTTAACCAGAACCTTTTAATTTAATTTTCTTTATTTTTGATTCAGTTTTTAACTTTTTAGTTTAGTCACTTTTAGTGTTTTAGTTTTATGACATGTTGACAATCTTCTTTTCCATTTATTTAACGTTCGACGGATTGTATTGGGCTCTGTGGTACCAGTTGAGTTGAGTAACAGTAACAGGTTACAATCCCTGTACTGGTAGTGGTGAATTCATGCCTTTTTTTTTTTTTTAATGGCTTTTTTAGAGCTGAGTTCATAACTACAGCAACAGGAATGTGAAATCGATTTGTCGACTTTATTTTCTATGTTGATAGCCACTTCTGACAACCCAGCAACTTTTTTTTTTTTCTAATACATAATGCTGTAGAGTGTAGTGTAAACTGTAATTATTTACATATCCAGAAGCAAACAAATGATAGACATGGCTTTCCAAGGACGTCAATTCCATTTCCAATTAACTGGTTTCACTGCTGGATAGCTTCAAGCAAAATCAACAAAAAACAATTTCTGATCTGGAGAAATGTTTTTAGCGAATTTTCATTATCCCTACACTTCTTGTTACAAGTCTTTGTTTTTGGCCATATTTTATTTAGTTGTTATGAAATCGATATGTTTATTGCTTCTTTGATTTTTTTTTTTTTTTAATTTTTATATATTCTACCAGACTGACCACCAATAATCCCTTTCGTAATGATGTTCAATGATGTTCTTTTGTAAAACCAGTTGTTGGACAGTTTATTTATATTTTATTTTTATACAATCACTTTATTCTGCCAGTTATGCTTGCATTTAATTTCATGACCACTGACAATGCATTTTTTCCTGATTTGCAGAGCACTGACATTTAACCCTATTCTGTGAGTAATACTTGCAAAGGGAACCCAAAATTAATATTAAAGAGGAGTCCTATTTAGATTAACCAAGAGTCCCCCCACCAAAAAAAAAGTCTTAATAAGATGAAAAATATTTAACAATCTCAAAATATAAATGAATTCAACATTTATTTGCTTCATTCACAAATAAGAATGAGAATGTTTTATCATATGAATAAGCCCTCTCAAAATAATACATGCAAATGAGAACAAGGTAATAAAATGAATTAAGATTGTAACAATTTTAGGTTACCAGTTTGTAGTAGTGTTGAACAGTTTGTTCTGGAAGTTATTAATTTGTAGCAGTGTTGACTAGTTTGTTGAACTGGGATATTTTCTAGCATTGAATGGAGATATATATATTTATGTGATAGACTGTAGTGGAGATATTATTGTATAGGGGAAAGATGTATTGATGTGATCCTGTAGTAGACATATTGTTTTGGAGATATATATTTAGTTATGTGATGAACTATAGTGGAGATATTGTTTTGGAGAGAAACCTGTATTTATGTGACACTGTCATTGTGATATTTTGTTAGAGAGAGACATATTTATTTGTTTTGTTGAGATATTGGAAAGAGATATATATTTATGTAATAGTCTAGCTGAGATTGGACTATAAATTGCCAAGAGGAGTTGCAGTGTATGGTGGGGAAGATGGAAAAAAATTGTAGCTAACAGAAGGTACACAAATCAACACCCGATCAGTATTGGCTGGGTCACCTCTTATATGGAGAGCTGGTCTCTGGAAGGAGACCCACTGGCTGGCCTCAACTGTGATACTGTGATGTAATGAGGCACGACATGAAAGCTGTGGACATCAACACAGTCCTGGGAGAGCCTAGCAGCTATACAATCCTAATGGAGAGGAACCCTGAACAAACATTTCAAGTCAGGAGAGGAGAAGCTGACACAAGTTGCCATGGAAAGGCAGGCCCACAGAAAGCAAAGTGACAACTCCAACAGACCAGAGATAGAACACGCATGAGACCTCTACAACAGAGATTGTCACTCCTACATCAGCTTCTATAGTCACAGATGTCAATGCTCCAGCTAAGTAGACAACTAGGATGCTACCCATGGTCAACCCTGACCGATGGAGACCTACAGAGATGGAGAGAGAGATATTCATGTGATAGACCATAGTGGAGATATTATGTTGGAGAGACATTTATGTGATAGACTGTTCAGGAGAGATAGAGAGATGTGATAGTTTTTAGTTGAGATATTATTGTACTGTAGAAAGAAATATATATATTTGTGATAGCTTGCAGTGGAGATATTGTGGTTGTATGAGTTTTTCTTAATGTGAGTTAGTGTAGTGATAGTATTATGTTGCATGCAATGCGATATTGTGGTCCAGGGATGAAGAAATTTCTGAGAGTGGGTAACAAGACACATCTTGTCATTATGACATCCTATGGTTGAGGAGAGGAGAGAGGGTGTTTGTATCCTTTCCCTTTTCACTACATTATACAACATCACCTAGCAGGTATTAAAAGTTTGCTTGCAGACAACATTGGGTAATCCTACACTTGCATTAATTCCTGACAATCTTTTTCTTCTTGATTCCAACATAAAACTGTGCATCAGAAATTGTTCAAACAAATTTTAGATAAAAAAAAAAAAAAAAATTGACAGCATTGGGTTACATGGGTGCATTCTCTATTCTGGGAGAGATGGATTCATGCCTTTTCCACATGACTTTAGAGTGAAGTCAGTAACTACTGCAGCAGGAATGTGAAATCAATTTGTCAACTTTATTTTTTTGTCTGTTTCTGAGGTATGGTCTTGTAACTATTTACATTATTCAGATTGTTGTCTTCATCTATATTGCCATATTTGTGATGTTTTGGCCATTGTACACTCTGGCCTCCTTCAGGGGATATTAGTTGAAATTTCAAACTGAACCTTTTATTTGGGCTACACACATGAACTTTATTTTCCATGTTGGTAGTCAAATTTGACAATGAAATATTCTGCACATTTTTTTTATTAATACTGTTATTGAATAGTTAAACATCCAAAAGCCATCAAATGGTAGGCTTAACTTCCCAATTAAATGGCTTTATTAAATGGACACGGAGACTGTGTAATGGATAACAATTCAGAATGAGAAATTGGAGGGTTGAGTTTGAATACCAGTCGAATTTGTTCAATTCCTTTGTATGGTAAATATCCTTGGGAAAGGTATGAATCCATCTCTTCTCCTTCTGCTATGGGTTAAATAGCAGGACAGACTGGGTCATTTAGGCTTGGTTGGCAACCAGTCTACTGCAGAAAGTAACATCAGCCTACATGTACAAGTCCCAGGAGCCACTTGAGAATCATAGAGAGGCATGCTCACCCAAACATGCATCATGCATAGTACCTAAGTAAGGAACACTTCATTGCTGGATAGTTTCAAAATCAACAAGATCTATTTATATTTCTAATTTGGTGTATCACTTTTTAAGCATCAGTTTTTTTTTTGTTTTTTTTTTCATGCAGCCTAGAATGTTGGCTTGTATAGTAAATGAGTTACTCTCATCAGGTTGGAATAGTAGTAAAGTCGGTGAGTAGGAATAAGAAAAATCAGATTTGCTTTTGCCTACCTTCGTTCCTACGTTATGTGTGAGGTGTGCTTGGGCAATTGTGGCTCTTTTTGATTCACAATTAATTTGGCAGAAGAATTCATGTAGGCTGCTGTTACTTTGTACAGTAGACTGTTTGCTGCCCAAGGCTATGGTCCCAGTCTGTCCTGATATTTAACTCATAGCTGGGGGAGAAGAGATGGATTCATGTTTTTCCCTAAGTGTATTTGCACATGAGTAAATGTAACGTACTTACCTAGAATTCAAACTTGACTCCTCATTCCGAGCCATTATCTACTTCACCTTCCACACATCCAAGTTTACACCACTTGGTATTCCAAATCGATCACCCATCTAGATAATGACCAGGCTCAATGTTGCTTAACTTTGCTGATCAGGTGAGAATTGGTGTTACAACATGATATTGCCATTAGCCTGCATCTGTATAGCAATTTAAAATTGTGTCCTTGTGAGAGAAAAAAAAAATACAACTATGATTTCATCATTTATTTAATTTTTTTTTTTTTTTTTTTTTAAATTCAAGAGAAGAAAAATTCTGATTTTAAACCTCTGCTGCTTTGCAGCCATACACAATCATGGGAAAGGTTTTGTGAATAAACCCTGAGGACAAATCTGGAGTTAGTCCCTAAGACAGTATGATGTTATGTTAAACTTTGTTCTGGCAATTCCTGCTATGATGCCAGTGCCAAGCTGTATTGGACTTGACCTTTCTTTTGGACAATATCAGTGATATAGAGAGGGGTGACATACTACATGGGCAACCACCGATCTCTCATAAAACACTGCCCAGGCCTTTGTAAAAAACAAAAATCAACACTAAAATTTATATGTGAACTCATGGTTAATAACAAATCTTATTTCTCAATGTTCATACAGAACTATAATCTAACATCACCTACCTGCATAAAAAACACCCTCATGAACTCTTACCTTCTAAATTATGATAGTCGATGCCCGGAAAGCTATAAAGTAGCAGTAATAAAAAAACTTCCTAAATAGAGCACACCTAACTACCTCTTCCCAAAGAATATTTCTGACTGAACTAAAACACATAAAACAAACATTAGTCAGCAATAATTTTCCCAACTACATTATTGATAAACAAATAGAATTATTCTTATAAAAAATACACAACACCAGAAAACATCAACATATTTTACGGTAACCAGATGCACAATAATTATAAGCAGGACAAATTTGTTATACGAAAAATCATTAAACACTATATTT
The DNA here is from genome assembly GCA_963932145.1 of Acanthosepion lycidas. Lineage (NCBI taxonomy): Eukaryota > Metazoa > Mollusca > Cephalopoda > Sepiida > Sepiidae > Acanthosepion > Acanthosepion lycidas. Next base: position 29,474,718 of record OZ010614.1, on the reverse strand, counting down.
CTGCTGTAATTGCTGAAAAATATGTAGTCTTCCATTTTCTGTAATATATTATTACAGAAAATGGAAGACTACAAATCTTGCTATTAACCCTAGAACACTAACTGTCAAAGTTACACCGCTACTAACCATGGGTATATACCCAATTTTGAAAATATCAAAAAAAAAATATTAAATATAAATCTTTATTTGAAATATTTTACATGGAGGCACTTCAAACTTTGTACTTTGAGTTAGCATTAATAAGAACTGAAAAACATTATTTAGGTAAGAAAATCAGGTACTGAAAATTGTAATTAAAAAATAGGAAAATTTGCGCTGGGTACTATATACCCATGGTTAGTGTTCTAGGATTAATAATAAAATAACCCCATCAAATCTAGACTGGCAATGATCACTATAGTGTATCAAATTCATTGGCCAGTACAAGATGGTTTCTTATCATAAATCAATTACCTATATCAGACATATAACCACCTCACATGTCACTTGTTAAAGCAAAGCACCATAAAAAGACATTTATCAACCCATAATCTGCATGACCCCTTGAGAAAGATACTGGTCAAAAAGCACTAGTTTCCTTTTTTTTTTTTTTTTTTTTTTTTTTTTTTTTTTTTGTTAAAACAATTTTCTGTAAATATTTTGTTATAAATGAGGCCCTGTACATCAAACAGCTCTCCCCCTGCTATCAATCTTTTGTAACAATGGTAACAGTGCTGAAAGACTTTTAAAAATAGTCATTCACTCGAATTCCAGCCATACCCAACACATGATGGCTTGAAATTAAGCTCCTTCTATAATTCACAAATAATACATGAATACTACATCTTACACAGTCAAAAACATGAAAATAAATTAACACCACCAAAAACAACCACCTTGAAAATATCTAAAGAAGTGGCTGAAAGCACTTGGGACAATGGACAATTTTTGTACTTCCCTACTCCCACCAAACAGAAAATTTAAGAATGCTGGAAAAACTAAATAGAAAAAAAAAAAAAATTAAGGAAATTTTCTTTGTCATATTTAATGAAAGATGTTTAAAAGAAAGGTTGCTGCCCAAACACACACACACACACACACACACATATATATATATATATATATATATATATATATATATATATATATATATATATGAAGGAATGATCATTTAAAATTAATCAAAACTCACGTGTATGTTAAATAATTCATTCTTAGAGGATCCATTTTCGATAGTTACTTTTTCTGCCACTTTTTGCTAGGAAAGTCATTTGAATCTCGTTGAAATAAATGGTTCCAGTGACAAACCTAACATGACACTTTTTTTCAAAAATGACTTATAAAAGTGTGGTTTTGGGGTCCTACAACACAAAATTCAGTTTCTTATCCCTGCCCGATATTTTGCCATCTTTTTTTGTCTCAGGCTCCCTCAGCTTCAAATAATGCTAACAAAAAATACAATTTTCCAATGAAAAAATTTAGTTAATTATTAATTTAAAAAAAAAAAAAAAAAAAAAAAAAAAAAAAAAAAAGAATGAGTAGTTAAATTAACTAAAGTATTTCAACCTAACAGTTGGGGAATTTCTAGCCAACCTTAACCAATTTTCAGTGGCACTGACAGAAATTTGTCACTTTCACTTGAGTCATAGAAATACATTCACTGAAATTTGTCAGCAGTGAATAGGTTAATATTTAGAAATGTATCTGTTAAATTTCAGTTTATAATAACATTTTTAAAAAAAAAAAAAAAAATCTAACTCTTTTTAATAGTAACATTTTTTTTTTTTTTTTTTTTTTTTTTTTTATACAGATTTCTCAATTGCATTTTTCTATAAATCCTAAACTACATTGTAAGAATGTAGACTTATTATTTTGTATTTGATTCAAGAATTATTGGGACACATGGCACAGTGGATAAAGGCGTTGGTTAGATCCAGTGACAGACCCAAAGAGTGTGAGTTCAATACCCGGTTAAGGCAGTGGAGAACTTATCAGAGGGAAAATTAGCAGGCGATAACTGATAACTAACAGTCTACCCCAGTGATCGAAATAAAGGGTTCAGTTCGAAATTCCAACCATCTGAAGAAGGCCGGAGCATACAACAGCCGAAACATTGTGATGAATATGGCGACAAAGATGAGGACAATAGTCCGAATAATGTAAATACTGTACATAATACCTCATCTCAGAAATATAGACACTCAAGAATTTTTTCTTGTTTTGAAGTAATTCAAGTCATAAGATAATTGCATGACAAGAATTTTACTTTCATTTTATGACAGGATCTGTTAGATTATATTAACCAGCTGTGATGACAAACAAAAGATTAAAAAATAAAAATTAGAACAATTTAGTCATTGTTAAAAACAACTTTACATTTAAAAAAAAAACAGTAAAAAAATTCTTTTTATAATATAGATAATTGTTATGATGAGCTTTCCTTTTTGGTATATTGGCTTCATGAATTTAAGCACAGCAATAGATTCGCATCTAAGCCTCATCATTTTACTGTAGAAATTGCTAAGATATAACAAACTTCTATTTTATATTTTCTTTCTTGCCTGTGGAACTCTTTTAGCTTCTTGCTTTCCTGTCAACTATGATCATCAAAAATTTAAATGCAATGCCAATTGTCATGTGTCTTTGAATCCTGTTTGTCCTTGTTCATCACTAATATTTTCTCAGTTGTTTCCCCCCCCCCCACTCTCAGTCAGTTCTGGGTATGACAAACTACATCATACATCAAAGCTTCTAATCAGAAGATTGGTGATTTTGAGGAGTGTCGAACCACCTCTTAATTGCTGTTGTTCCAAGGTTCGACCTGTTAGGGTCCCAGCTATAGGCAAATAGTGAATTTCCAAAGAAAAACGAAACCCTATGAAAGTATAAAAATATATTTCCATAGCAAAAATACCAGCAATACTTATTTTTATAAAAAAAAAAAAAAAAATGACCAATAATACATTTTTTATAGTAAAATGACAAACAATATGTTTTATCTGTAGTTGAAGCATACAATCTCATTCAAAGTATTTACTTGAAGCCATAAAATTGATCAAAATATTTAGTAAACAAATTTGTTTCCTTTTTATAATATAATTGTTCTGTTGAGCTTTCCTCTTTGGTATATTTTTATATAAAAAATATCAACAATACGTTTTTTATAGTAAAATGATCAACTACATTTTATCTGTAGTTGAAGGCATACAATTGTGTTCAAAATATTCATATTTTGGCATTAAGTAACCTCTTGATATGTTGCTAAACAAAATAAACCAAAATTCACTTTCAGTAACCCCTTAAATTTTAGTGGCTTTATTGCCTTGCTTGGGGTGAAATGATTTAAAAAAAATAAAAGTAACAAGAAAACCTTTTTATTAAAATGTTTTTGGTAATGTGGTTAGGTCTCAACTAGAACAGCTGGTGTTAGTAGTTTTGTACCATGAAGAGGAATAGACTAATGACCTACTGTGTGTAGGTAGGGGCAGATATAACAGTTTATACTGGTATTTAACTCATAGCTGGGGGAAGGAAATCTGGATTGATACTTTTTCCAAATGTATTTGCTTGTAAGTGAATGCAATGAACCCCTTTGGAATTCAAACTCTGATTTCTTGTTCCAAGCTGTTATCTTTTAACCACTTGCACAACCTCAATCAGATACAGAGATAACAACTTCACTGATTCACTGCATTGCCAAGGTTACAACATCTGGTATTCCTAAGTGGTCACCTATCTAGATATTGACCAGGATCAACATTGCTTAACTTTTGGTGATCAGATGAGAACCAGGCTTTCAATGTAATCTGGACATAAGCCTGCTTCTGCAAGTTCAAATACAGTCATTGTGAAAAAATACAACTATGAGTGTTGTTTAGTCATTTGTTTATTTACTTTCAACTATCAGAATTTTCTGTTCGTATAATGTTTTTTTTGATGATCCATCTTCTAGGTTTTGATTATCCATATGTTAAATGAAGAGAAGAACTGAAATCATTGGGACATTTTCCAATTATCTGAACTAAACCCATCCTCATATTTCATCTCGGACAAGTGTTTTTAGAATTTAGAAAACCATACTTGGCATTTGATAAAAATACTGATAAATTAGTTCAATTCTTATTAACAATGTTCTTTTTTCATACAAAAAAAAATATTCATTTGAATTGTTACATCCTGGATTATTTAAGTTGGTTGCATTTTCAACTAGAAAAAAACTACCCTTACAAATACATCTACTTTAATCATATTTCAAGAGTTAGAAAAATGCAAGGCCACAATGTGATATGGTTATAAGCCTGTGGTGTTGACGTGTCATTAAATACAAAAACTAAGACTGAAAAATAATACGGAAAATCCCAGTCAAATGTAAAACTTTCAGGATATTCAGAAAAGCTGATTTTAAACATAATAGACTTCCTTCTTTGCCTTTTTTTTCTCTTTCATTCTTTTTATTTTATTTACTTTTTTAATGCAAAAAATAAACTACCATCTGTTATAGCTAACCCAGCAGTGATATGAATTGGCATTTGATTGAAGGGCAGAACATATTATGTATTCCTACTTCATTGAAGACAGATTTTCCAATGGATTTCTCTATCTCTTTCTCTTTCTTTCTCTTTGTATTTATCTGGAGTGAAAGTTTAATCAACCTTTAGCATTCTTTCGACTTTATTCACCAAGCAATAAGCTTATCCAACATCTGCAGGTGACTGTTTTAATAGTATATTTGAATACTGTGTTTTTAGTGCTCGTTTCTTTACTTCACCTAGCAGACTGATATAATTATATAAAACATTAAGTTTTTTTTTTTTTTGTTTTTTTTCTTAAAAAGAAAAAATATGTAAAATCCATTTTCTCTCATTTTTTTTTCTTCCTTAAATTGAATTCACTACAAACAAGACAGTGAAGCTACTAAGACACAAGAGGTTACTGAGTGTAGAAGAATTGGAAAACGAACATTACTAAGGAGCAAGAACAATAGAACAGCAATTAGAAAGACAGTAGATAACAATTGACATTGCATTTGAATTTTTGAAGATTAAAGTCGACTGGAAAGCATGGGGCAGAAAGAGTTCCACAAGCAAGAAGCGTGATAGAAGAAACTGTTAACATAAAACTTACGGTTATATCTAGCCAATTCAACTGTAAAATGATAGTACCACCAGTCTAGTACCTCACTTAAATTCATAGCCTAGGTACCATAGTGAAGAACTCATTTGAATAATTATTAGGTTGATGCAAAAATAATATTGTTTTTTGATGTTCAACAAAAGAAAAACGACATTATTTTTGCACCAACCTAATACAATGAAAGCAACTTTATGGTAGTGGGAAAGTGACTGAAGCTGAGATGTCAGGTTAGGACCAATAATATTGCTGATTCTTTGTTGGATTTTATCAAGGATCTCTAAATATATATCAGGATCACTAGATCATATGGAGCAGCAATATTCTAAGCATAGGTGAATAGTAGATTTATAGATATGTAAGATAGATTCTGAAGAGAAAAATAGTCCAGTACGATACAATGAACCAACTTTCTTAGCAGCTAACCTAGCAATAGATTCAATATAGTCTTTCCACTTCATGTCATCCAAGAATGTTAGCCTGATTCTGTTGTCATCATCTATCAATAAATCTCTTTTATTAATATTACACGTCACATTACCATGAATTACAAAGCTCAGAGGCCGACAATAGTTGAGATCATAGTTATTGTTAACTCCATGATCCTTTTCTTGGCTGCATAACATGTTTCACCAGGGCTACATGCAGTTTTGAATTCAGAGTTGTCCTTCTCAGAGACTGGCTGGAAATCAAAGCTGGAGAACTCTATTTAATCCATAGCTAGGGTGAGAAAAGGTGGATTCATATCTTTCCCCAAGGGTATTTCCATGTAAATGAATGTAAAGAATGTTTCGGCTGAAACGTTGTAATAAATATGGCGACAAAGATGAGGACAATAGTCCAAATAATGTAAATAATGTACATAATACCTCATCTCAGAAATATAGACAGAATGTAAAGAACTCTACTGGAATTCAAACTTGGCTCTCCAATTTCTTATTCTGTGCCACTATACTTTACACCACCTGCACATTCTATCTATCTAGCTATTAATTAAAGGAGTTTTCAAAATATCTCTTGTATGATTAAAACCTGTTTTCTTTCTTGTGTGTCTGTCTTTTTATAAAGACAACCTCTGATGACAACCCTTTATAGAGACTACTTCTAAAAAATATTTTGTGTACTTATATGGTATTAGGTTGGTGCAAAAATAATGACGTAATAATGTCGTTTTTTGATGTATTATTAACGTCAAGAAACAACATTATTACGTCATTATTTTTGCACCAACCTAATATAAACTAATTAATAGCTTTGACTTGGGTTTGAAAATCACACTATTTAAAAAGCAGAAAATTACTTTAACTGAAATTGACAATGGTGCAATTTCAGTTGAGGGGCCTTGAAAAAGAATTCAGTAAAAGGTGAAGTAAATAATGAATAATGCCGAGTGCTAAAAGTTGAAGAAAATTCACCTTTCTCACTCTATTTATTAATAATCAGTGATCAACCTCATAAAATGTTGTAAGTATAAAATTCTTGTAAATAAACAATATAGACAATGGGTTCTGCCACGACTACATTGCTCAAGGCATGTTATGCATGAATTAATTAACTACCAAGACATGGAAATTGCTCAGAGGAGCTGCATTCGCTGGTTCCCAGTCGTCATGAGTTCAAGCGCCCTACGAGGCTGGCATCCCGCTCTCACTCCTTCACTGTTGAAACTCCTAAATGTAGCCGTCTCTTCTACTCCAATAGCTTCATGTCTTGCACCTCTCGCCTGTGGAACTCCCTTCCCTATTCCTATTTCCCTGAGAGCTATAATCTCCAGCTTCAAGTGTAATGTCAATTGACATCTCCAGTTGCCTTGATCTATCCACTACCCTCCTCTTCATCCTTTCTTCTATCACTCCTATCTGATCTTGCTCTAAATTTTCTGTAACACCTTGCGTCCTAGTGGCTTCCCACCTTGCTTGGGGTGAAATGCTAAAAAAAAAAAAATGGAGGGATCTGGTCAAGGGTGTAACTGTGCAGCAACCCTACAGTCCCGCCCGGGCATGGGACTGATGATGAACATTAGGCTGACATAAAGTCACGGTAATCTGGTCACTATAGTAATGAAGTGGCTGTTTACAATTATTCTAAAGCAAGCTCACAAATTATTTCTTCATCTTTGCTTAGGCTTTCATAAGGTCACAGTCATGAGGTCACCAGTAGAGGGTTGAAAAGGCTACAATAACAAATTGGTAGGCATGAAGAGGCTGCTTACTATGGTGCTACAGCAGGTGCTGAAGTCATTAGGAATAGATGATGATTATTACTAGAGCCATAGTAATATGCTCTTCAGTAATAGTAAAGCACAACATTTAGTTTTCCACAGCTTTATAATAGACTTACTTACAATGTATATTTGACCAGTATTTAGTGCTTGAGAAAACCTATTATTATTGGCAGGCATCACAATGCACATGATGCAGATGACACTGTATTGATGGTAAATTCAAAAGAAAAACTGAAAGAATTATCCAATAACTGAGTTGATGAAAGCAAGAAAGACATTACCATTAAATGTAAAAATATGTAATGTATGATTGTTAGCAAAATGAATAGACCAGTGTGTGAATTACATAACAGATGTCGAAATGAAGCAGGTGCAGAAGTTTAACTATTTGGATTGTATAATAATAGATGATGGAAAACATGTTACCAGGTTCTATTGGACGGCAACTGGTCTATGGCATAAAGAAATAGCAACCTATTGTGGGAAAAAAAATCTGCCTCATCAGTCATGTAGTGAAAGATACATGATTGCCTATGTTGGCCATGTTTACCATATATAGAATACAGCGCAGTACGTAATCTGTTCAATGAAACAATGTTAAAGATTAACACTCACAAGTCAGACACTCTACTGAATCTGACTATATCGCCAATACCAGCAGCAGCTGTTCTGTAATTCTTCAGTCTTTGATATCAAAGGCTGGCAGTGCATATTCAGGAAAAACATGGCCGCCTTTATACACGTCACATTGAATATTTTGAGCCTTCTGATTGGTTAACCCTTCTATTGGTGAACTATAAAATGAGTCAGCTCATTTTGGCTGGCTTACTAGTACACCAGGGTACCCCAAAATTCCAACAGCCTAAGCATGTATCACACATGGCACTGACTGAAATAAGGCAAAAAGTTCACAAAGTTAGAATTGTTCACATGCAAAAGGGATACAGTTAAGTGGTTATAGCATTCTGACTTCAAGACAAGAAAGAACAAAAATATAAGGATTGAAACTGAGAATTGTTTATTTTTATTGGATAGGAAGAAATCCCAGCATGCATTTGTAGGATTTGTCTATAAATTTGAGAAGGGAATGTTTTTAGCGGCTATTCCTGGAGATTGGAACTGATAATAACATTAAAAGCTAATTAACTTTTAGCCTACCAGCCACTCCTCCTGCTTACAGAGAGATGGTTGGTAGGACTTAATGTATACTAATTCTAAAACCTTCAAGTGATAACTAGTATTAGCCATACTCGGCACTGAGAACATGTCCAGGCTGAGCACAGTGGTGGTTTTTAATCAAATGATCAGCTATCATTGATACATTGATACATTAATGCACCTTATGAATATTGTCTGGTACATGTAATATAAGTAATGTAAACAAAACTGCTCTCTTTCAATCATCTTAGAGAACTATTTTTGCCTTCCATCAGTATGGTTGAGGCTAACATCCAGGAGAGAGGAATTTATTGCACCTTCTTTGACTAATGTTTTCTGCTGTCATAAAGTGGAAAGATTATGTTGAATCAATTGCTAGATTTGCTGCTAGGAAAGTTGGTTCCCTGTGTCATGCTAGACAATTTTTCTTGACAGAATCTCTTGGATATAAATCTACCATTCATCCTTGCTTTGAATACTGCTGCCACATTTGGTTTGATCCTCCTGCTATATATTTATAGATTCTTGATAAAATCCAAAGAAGAATCTGCAATGTTATCAGTCCTGACCTGGCATCTCAGCTTCAGTCACTTTCCCACTGCCATAATATAGCTTCCCTGTGTCTTTTCTATAAATACTTTCATGATAATTGATCAGATGAGCTTTCCACTATGGTACCTAGACTTTATGAATTTAAGTGCAGTACTAGATTGGTGAAAATGTCTCATTTTACAATTGAAATTGCTAGATGTAAACATAAGTTCTATGCTAACAGTTCCTTCTATTGTACTTCTTGTTTTTCAAACTATCTTCCAGCTTCTTGCTTCCCAGTCAACTTTGATCTTCAAGAACTTTTTTGCTTTCCATCACCATGAATGATGCTATCCTCCAGCAGAGCAACTCCTTGCACCTTCTTGGATTCATATTTTCCACTGACATGAAGTGGAATGCTTATATTGAACCAACTGCTAGGTCTGCTGCTTCTCTACATCAAGCAAGACAATTTTTCTTGGCAGAATCTATATTGCACATTTATCTGTTTATCTATCTTGCAATATTTGATACATTTTCATGTATTGAATATTGCTGCTATGTATTTAAAGATTCTTAACAAAATCCAAAGAATCTGAAATATTATCAGTACTGACTGGGCATCTTGGCTTCAATCACTTTCCTCCTCCCATAATATTGCTTCCCTGGGTTCTGATTAGGTTTCCTCTTTGGTACCTCTACTTTGTGAATTTAAGTGCAGTACTAGATTGGCAACTAGGTCTCATCTTTTTACTTTTGAAATTGCTAGATGTGACCATAAATTCTATACTAAGAGTTTCTTTGCTCATGCTTCTTGCTTGTTTTCTGTCCCCTTGACTCCTGCTTTTTGTGTGTTTCCTCACTTTCTTTCACTCTCAGTAACCCTTGTCTTAGTGATTTTCTTTTTCTTTTTTTATCACTTTGCTTGAGGTAAAAAAAAAAATAAAAAAAAGCTACAATTTTGGGGTCTCAAAATTTCTGAGACATATGATAGGCGCCCCAATTCAGTTGAAATCCATACGAAGAAATATGTGTCAGCTGAAGAGAGTTGAGAAATTCAGTTGAGTAACAGCTGAAGAGACTGCTTGGGAATACCAGGGACTGTAAGCTTGGATGTGCTGGTGGTGTAATGGATATCAGCTCAGAATTGGAATTTGGAGAGCCAAGTTTCAATTCCAGTTGACTTTGTTATATTTACTTACATGCAAATGCCCTTGGGAAAGGTATGAATGCACTGCTTTCCCCTCAGCTATGGGTTAATTAGTAGGACTTTTATCAGTAAATCATTATCTCCAAACAAATTCCTACAATGTCAATGTTTTCTGGCTTTAAATAACCTGCAAAAGGTTGATAAGTCATAAAAAACAATCAGCAGCTGAAGAGGTATTTAGAATTATACCAGTTAACTTGTATAGCTGAATTGCCTCATACTCTTCAGGCCAGTGTCGCATCTGGAGGTGACCTTTCATCATTTCAAATAAGATTTTGGGAGAAACAGCTTGTATTCTGATCTTTTTGGATATTCTCGTGTTTGGGAGCTTCATTATTATTATTATTATTTTTTGTTCATGAGACTTGACACCTACTTTAACTGAATTGATTTCTGCTGGGTAATGTCTCTCAAATCCCTTGCCATGACAACATTTATACCGCCCACAACAGATTTGTTACCTTTTCTGTCTAGGAATGTCCTGTCGGCAGCTTTATGATACATTATATGCATTCATCTGATATAAGGAAGGAACATTTCCTGACTACTTCAGCCAAGTTAACAAGTTGCATGTAACAAACAATATGTGGCAACCAATATTTTTAGACCCAGAATGTTTCAAGTTAAGGATTTTAGTCTTTGAAACTTTTTGACCTCCAAGGTTAACCTCACATAGTCTATATCATAAGTGGATGTCTTGTCAGTCTTCATAGCAAAAATTATGTCAATAGGCCTTCTTATTTAATTGTGTTGATGGTTGCATGAACATATAAGTAAAGCTCATTTATTAGCATAGATGCAGTTATTGCTTTATATTCAGTATGATTAGATTTTTGAATTAGGTGTACAAATATACTAAAGTCTCAGTTATTAGGAAAATCTATTTGAACTCTCCTGTCTAGTTTTTTTTTTTTTGTTAATCAATGCCATTTTTCCAGTTATTTGATTGCCTTCACTTGATCTAGCTGTCAAAAATATTGCAAAGAAAATCAAAAACAAATCTCCATTTTAGACCTTGCCATCTATGCATGTGCATGTGAGAGAGAGATCTCTCTCTCACACACACACTTAAACTCTCTCTCTCTTTGATTTATACAGGTGCATGTTTCCTCAACACTACCCCAGTCACACTCCTCACTCCAACCCTCCAGTTGATGAGTTAAGGCTGCCACTTTCTTTGATTTTCGCTGACTTGAAATTGGGATAAATTTCATCTGCCCGACATTTCAATTGATACATTTCACTAAAAAAACTTATACAGTATGAATTAAATTATTTAAAATGGACATTTGAAAACAATAAGTTGAAATAAAAATGTGCTCTTTGAAAACCAGAGCATATGTCATTAGACATTAAAAGATTATAAAATTAAAGCAAGAAATACAATGCCTATTATGTCTCCAGTTTAAAAAGACTCACATCAATGCAGTCTGACCAAGCCATGTTAATTTTATTTCATTCTTTTTTTACTTTCTTTTTATTCTTTTTTCTTTCTTTTCTTTTTTCTTTCTTTTCTTTTTTCTTTCTTTTCTTTCTTCTTTCTTTTCTTTCTTCTTTCGTTTCTTTCTTCTTTCGTTTCTTTCTTCTTTCGTTTCTTTCTTCTTTCGTTTCTTTCTTTTCTTTTTTCTTTCTTTTCTTTTCTTTCTTTTTTCTTTCTTTTTTCTTTCTTTTTTCTTTCTTTTTTCTTTCTCTTTTCTTTCTCTTTTCCTTTTTTCTTTTCCTTTTTTCTTTTCCTTTTTTCTTTTCCTTTTTTCTTTTCCTTTTTTCTTTTCCTTTTTTCTTTTCCTTTTTTCTTTTCCTTTTTTCTTTTCCTTTTTTCTTTTCCTTTTTTCTTTTCCTTTTTTCTTTTCCCTTTCTCTTTTCCCTTTCTCTTTTCCCTTTAGCAATACCAACAAAACATATTTCGATCAATATTTTGAGGCATAAAGTTAAAACAATTTTGGATACAGCTGAAGTCAAGAATGCACTACGAAAGATTTTTGTTGCTTTGAAATCAATATACTTGAATGTTGATTCACTTGGGCTAAGCCCAACAAGTCCAACCTCCAGTGTCACCACTTGTATATGAAAAAGAAGTTGAAAATGCAATTGGTGTCTTTAACAGTTCTATGATTTTCAAAAGTTAAATTGACATAGAGAGAATTGTGGCTATGCCATAATATGACTTATGCACATATATATGTGTGGTCTTTTGTGCAATTCTTGAGCTGGCCTCAGTCATGCCCATCATAGGCATGAAGATAATTAGCAGGTGGTCATTGGTATGTCGAACTTGACAGGAGTTCATCATATATATATATATATATATATATATATATATATATATATATAGGAAAATAATATAAACTTTTATATCGAGAATAATTTTAGGGAAATCTATAACAACGTGGAAAAAGTTTTTATGTGATGTGTTTTGTCCTTTAGGGCTTCATCCAAATAAACTAATGTTTTCTTCCTTCCTCTCTAGTAACCCATTAAGGAAATAGAGCAACAAACTATCAATCACTAAATCACCTAAATAAATTAATAATTTACTAGCTAAATCTCATTTTACCATCACATTGACTGCCAACCACAAGATAACTAGTGGTTGGCAGTTTTTATTATGTCACTGACTATGAGTTTCCTCATGCTTGGTCTATTCTGATACATTTTCATCTGTGGGCATTCATAGTGGTACCTTTTTAGTGTGAAAATTTCTATTCAAGCCATAAAACAACTTATAAAAAATTTTTATTGCCTGTTGGCTTTTATAAAGTTGATGTTTGAATTCAGATTTCATAAATTGACCTCTGGCTGAAGATGTATTAATTTCAGCAAAATACCTTTCTTGCACTGATCTGTTTTTATGGATATTCAGGTCACATCTGTCTAACATCTGTCTACTTTCTTATCCACATCTGTCTAACATCTGTCTACTTTCTTATCCACATCTGTCTAACATCTGTCTACTTTCTTATCCACATCTGTCACTCAGCCTGTGTCACATTCTCTAGAAAAGGAAACATGTCTTATACATTTGACATTTATTCAGACTGATATACATCTCTTTACTCTGTGTGTGTGTGTGTATATATATATATATATATATATATATATATATATATATATATATATATATATATATATATACACACATACAGTGTATTGGGGCAGCAGAGTATTATTTAAACATATATTGCTAAATGAAGACAATGAATGTCTATGTTTGATCATGAGCTGTTCTAAACTCCACATATTTGCTTTAATTTCAGGTGAAAATAGAGACAAAAATTGTCCAACATTTGGATATATTTTTATTAAGCTGTTCCTTGATCTAAGCTTTCAGCACACATGAGCCATCTTCAGAGTAGTTTTGTGCAGATTTAAACAAACATATTCACCATCAAAGATTATATTCTGTTATGTTGACATAGAAGATTGCTATGTGATTATAACAGTTGCGGAATAGCAGATGTAGCTCATAAATTTGTGATGCGGTTCTATGACGTTGTACCACGTGAGAGACCGAAATATTAACAAAACCATACATCTAGATGCAATGTAATGTGTTTTGACTAGTTTGAAATGTAATTTTGTTGAGTGTAGGTTGTTTTAATGTAAATGGCCTCCAATATCTGAAGGTTCTTTTTACTATGTGTATGTGTGAATATTGCTGTGTTATCAATTAATATCTGTCTAATACTATGTACATGGCCATGTTTTTCTAAGAAATGTTGTTTAATAGAACTAAGATCAGAAAGGTGACAGGTAAGTCTATGGGAGAGCATGGTTGTAGTAAAACTAATATATGTAGTGGGTTTAGTATCAGAGATACAATCTCAGAACCGGCATGTAAGTTGATACACTACATTGGTTTTTTGTAGAGGATTTAGTTGTGTGGTTATAGGGTTATTAGAGACTATGAAGTCACTAATTTAAAATTTTTTATAAAATATATGATGAGCCTAACTTGTTAATGGTTTTAACATTTTCTACCTATTATGTTTTTGAGTGTTTCACTCGAAATTAAAGCAAATATGCAGTTTAGAATGGCTCATGATCAAACATAATAGACATTCATTGTCTGTTATATTTAACAATATATGTTTTATATATATATATATATATATATATATATATATATATATATATATAATTTGAATACAGATCAAATGTTTTTTTTCAGTTGGGTTTGGAATTCATTAATTTCTTAGTGTTTCAAAAGGATGAGTTGTCTCTCCTTGAATTTGGAATGACATAAATTATACTAACATTGTTTAACAAGTCAAATGCGTGTGAAGCCTGATTAACCAATGAAAATAAAACAACACAAAAATTAAGATGCCAGAATTTCGTTTTATATTTTCTCCATATCTCATTCTCTGATTAAGTTTGTCAGATTGAGAGAAAATAGACAAAAAGACAAACTTAGATATTTTAAATTTTGTTTGAGTCGCTTCTCATTGGTCAGTCACATATCACATTCATTAAAACTACAGATAATACTATATGTAAGTTTGTAAAGATTCTTTTATGTCTGAGGGGGCATTGGATGGTAATGTATATTGGTAATTGTGTATGCATGTATGTGTGTATGTCTTCACCTTTGTGTGGTCAGCTAGCACAGCAGAGTGGCATTTGACTCTGATCTGGGACTGATCCTTTTAAGCACATACTCTTTACATTAGATTCTTTAAGAATGGATTCAATTAAAAGATGGTGATGTAATGTTTTAGGTGTGTTTATAGTTGGTAATAATATTATTATTAAGCTTTCAACATATTTTATCCTCAAAGAATTAAGTTCTTTTTTAATTCGGGTGGCATTAGTGAAATCAAATATATATGTATATGTTGGGGTGATCAGAGGGATTTAATAGTTTAACTTCTGTTTTTCAATTTTTTTCTCTCTTGATGAAGCTCATTAGAAGACCTTAAGTCCATCACTTTTTAGGACTTCAATCCTGCGACACTCAGGAATTTTTAATGTCATGTAGTAGTATAATAACTGATTTGCTTTTTGAATGTTAAAATGCATAAACTTTGTCTTCATGAATTGTAGATTTTTGGAAATATTATTTCTAAATCATTATTTAGCACATTTTGCACCTCTGTGGTCACCCTTCCATTTCACAATAGTAGTTCATGGTGACATTCAAAGCAAACTTGTGCAATTACCTAGTCTTTCCTCTCTGCAAGGTGGATTTGTTTTTGAAGTTACCTCCTTCTAGCCTTTGCCTAAAGAAGCAGGACCTACAAGACAGCAGGCTGGTTTGAATTCAGTTTCCTTCTTCTAAACTGGTTGCCACCCTATGCCATTTTATCCATAGCTGAGTATTTTCTAGAAAAAAACAAAACAATGTGCCATAAATGTTACTGTTGCAATAAAAAAAAAAAAAAAAAAATGAAACTAGTATTTAATAATAGTTTGGAATGCAATAAACTGGAACCTTATAAGTTTATAGTTGAAACCTTTTCACTTTTGTATTTTACTTTTTGGTCTTTAAAAAATTCTTTAATGTTTTTACTAAGTATTTGTAGCAAAAGTTTATAAATAAATAACTTATAGCAAAAGTGGAAACTTATTTCAACTTCTCAATGTATGTGTGGGTGGTGTAATCGATAGTAGGTCAGAATGATAAGTTGGAGAGTCAACTTCTAATTCCTGTCAGGTATGAAAGGTATGAATCCATTTCCTCCCCTAATCTCTGGGTTAAATATTATGGTATCTGAAAAAAAAACATTATTCTAAAAAAAATTGATAATGCAATATTCACTCACAAAAAGAAAAAGTTCTTACAATCTAAAGTATATTTCGGCATTTAATAAATCACAAAGGATTGACCATTCATAAAATAATCCATCGCAAGCTATGGCCAGGCACAAACATTCAAGCTTATTTATTTGCTGGATCTTCACTCTTAAAAAATACATTTTTATATTAAAAAAAATACCAGTGATAGATTAAAAAAAAAAAAAAAAAAAATTAAAGCATAGTAAAAAGAAAAATTACTCCAAGCTTGCAAGAAAATTAAATTTTGGCATTAAATGATCTGTAAGGAGTTGATATGCTGTTAAACAAACAAATAAATTTCCCCCCTCAAATAGTAGAATATCATAAATATGTCATAAAGATATGAAAAGAAACTTGCTTTAATTTGGGTGAAATACATAATATGGCTGAAGTTCTAGTGAAATTCAATATATAACTAACAAATTTTTCCTTACTGAAATAAGAGGTGTTTTGTATTCCATAAAATACTGTAATTTAAACTCTTTGTATGTGTTGAACCATTCTATCTAATAAGAATTTTGAATAATCTAATTTATCATCATGTGAAAGCTTATTGAATATTTAATCCAGACATCAATTTGGTGGGGGGACAAAACAAACGCTTAATGCCGAAGTTACTGAATAAACTGTCTTTTAAACTTTACCATGGGATCAGACTGAAAGAAATTAAGACTACTTAAATTGAACGGTTTGCTTGTTAAAAAGGAAAAGAGGAAATTTCTGTTGTTGGGTGGAGAAATAAATTTTTTAGATTAGCTTTCATTAGACCTTCCTCAAACATTTGTCAATTGAAAAAAAAAAAAAAAAAAAATTCTGTATCATTTTAGAAGGGGTAGGAATCCTATTTATTATATAAATACAATGACAAATTGATTCCTGACCTCTTAAAATGTAATCTGTACTTTGTTTTTATTTGAAACTGTGTTTATACCATTCATAACTATTTACTACTGATGTTCTTTTCCCAATCTATTATAGAACACCATATAAGTAGTTTCAAACTTGACATGAGTAAATAAAAACAAAGTGCCATAAATTTGAGTGTACAGGTCGAGTTTTCAAGCCTAAAAAAATCTTTCCAAAATTATGGATTGATTTGTATGGTAAGTATAAAATGCAAACCTTTACCATAAAGTTGCAAACAAGTGGGACAGCACCCCTAACAATTACTGTACACCATTTACTGTGCCTCCCAGCAAGCTGCCACAAATATATCCCTCTGAAAATTGTGTTTGGTGAGCATATTTATCATATTAACAGAGATTGGTGGTGTCACTGGTTGTTTGTTTACATCCTTGTTGCAAATGGCGGATGAGTAATAGTGTTTTACAATGACATACAATATGTAGCAGTACTATAAAAAAACTTCCTGATATCATATAATCTAATGGTATTAATATTTTATAGAAGTTGATGTTGACTTTGATGTGTTGATCAGTAGATCTGACAAATTTTAAGTGTTTGCTAAGTTATACTGATACAATATATGGTACCTACCAGTGTGTGTTGTCGGTTGTTTGCTATACAGCGCATATAGAAAGATATTATGGTTATTGTCTCAATATACAGGTAAGTGGTGTGACCGTATGTAGTTTTGACACAGGTTATCGAATACTGTAGCCTAACTTCATTTACCAGTAGGCCTAAGTTTTAGGCCACTATTAGCCTATTGTATATTTTAGGGGTCAAACTTTATGGTAGGTATAGGCCTAAGTCAGAATTTTGAGCTAAAAATCTTGGTTTGTATGCCACAGTTTACAGTAAATATTAAGAGTTAAAGATTAATAAAAAACACTTTAATGATTTAAATTAAAATATACAATATAATGCTGTCTATCTTTATCACCAGTCTGAATATAAATAATAACTTTTCATTCCAGAAATTAAGACAAAAAAATAACAATTCAAATAAAAAAAAACAGTCAAAAATGGTGGGGAAAGTCAAGTTTTCTGAAATATTTCATAATTTGTAGAAAAAATTACATACTGTAAATTGTGACCTACAAGTTGAGTTTTCAAGCCTAAAAATATTTTTGGGTTCATAGTTTTGGGGGTTAACCTATCTGGTTGGTATAGGCCTAAGTCAGAATTTTAAGCTAAAAATCTTGAGGTTGACTTGTACACCACAATTTACAGTACAGATAATTCTTTATGAAGTCAGGGATTGATTTGATACTGTACCTTATGAACAGGATCTGCCCCTTCTAAAATGATAAAAAAAAAATGAATATTTTTTTTATTCTGACAAATGCAGTGGTTTGAGGATGATTTACTAATTTGATGCTAATTTACAAAAATTTGTTAAAAAAAAAAAAAAAAAAATTCTCTTTCATTAGCAGACCAATCAATTTTAAGTCGTGCCAAAAATTGAGATAACTGAAATTGATATATATATATATATATATATAATAAATGATCTTTTTGTGACAAGAGAAATAAAAAGTTTTCAGTTGGAACTTTCATGGAAAGAAAAAATAGCCAACCATTGGAAAGTGGAAAGTTTAGCAATCTCCCAATTTCTTTCAAAACAAAATGTCTGCACAATTTGTAAGATGGCATATTTTCTTTCAGGAGGAAAAAGACAACATGAGTATGAACAAGAAAAATACAAAGAAGACGTTTCATATTGACGAGTCAGATCTTCTGTGCCAAAATGGCTGTGGTTTCTATGGTAATCCAGCTTGGCAAGGTTTCTGCTCAAAATGCTACCGGGAAGTCTACCAAAGGGCCAAACAAGCACAAGTTCAACATGATGCCTTGCAGGAGGCTAAAAGGTAAGCAAAATACAACATTGTTTTATTCAAATACAGTGTAACCTGGATATAAGAGAAACCCGGATATAAGAGAGATTTTCTCTGGTCCCAAATTAGAGCCATACTTACCTAAACAAAATAGACCAAACCCTGATATAAGAGACTTCTCCGGTCCCCGACAACTCTCTTATATCCAGGTTACACTGTACTTTCTAGATTATCATTAACTGCCTGGGTTATAAAATAACTTTCAAGATAATCATTAACTTCTGTTGGCTGGTTTTAGATTCTTTATTTTTGTTTAATACTAAACTCATGTCGTGCAAATGATGAGTTTAGCTGTTACCTTATAAGGAAACATTCAGCAATCATTAACCAAACAGCGTTAATGTTTTTCTTAAAACAGTTTTTCACAAAAATAGGCTTCTCAATTCCATTAACTGTTATTGCTCTTTCTTGATATATTGATGGGAGTTTCCTTCCCAACCTTTTGTTTGAGGTAGTTTGGAAAGTTTTTGATTACATCATTTTCTCTTCTAATTTGTTGTTACTGTTAGAAATTTTCAAGTGATGTGGTTTTTCTTATTTGGTTAAGTTCTTTATGATTCTGTCTATATTTCTGAAATGAGATATTGTAACTATTTACACTATTTACATTATTTGGACCATTGTCCTCATCTTTGTCATAAGCTCTGGCCTTCTTCAAATTGGTGTTCAATGGTCAAAACATTGTTTGGACTGTTGTCCTCATCTTTGTTGTCATATTCACAATGTAAATAATGTAAATTCTTTTGATTCTGTAGATCTGTAAAATCTGAAGTATTGTCTTTTAAGAACCTGAAGGATTCATTTGCTTGAAGCCATTTTTAATCCTTAATCTGAGAAAACAGCTGTATGTTACTGATAGTTTATGTATTTCTGAACGAGTTGGATGCTTTGCATGACATCTCATATGGGACTCTCGATCTGATAAGGCTATTTAAAAACATTACTTTAGTTCTTAGGTTAATGTTTTGGTTTCATAACATCTTTTGGTGTTGGACAAAGCTACCCCATCCATCCAATCCTGCATACATTTAAATTTTTTTTGCTTCATGCATTGATGGAAAATAAAATTGCAACACACTGAAAGACAATGATTTTCATTTGGATACAATTCATAAGAGTTGAATTCATAGCTCTCTTCCCCCACCCAGCTATGGGTAAATATTAGGACAGACTAGGTTCCATAGCCTTGGGTGATCACCAGTTGAGGGGAAGGAAAAATTGTATATTGCCTTGGCAAAGCACATACTATGCAGCTATAGAAAAGGATCATTTGTATTGACTCTGTGAATCTAACTACAGTCAACAATATGTGCATACAGCAGGTAGTCAATATTCTGATAAAATTTTCCAAAAATTCGACCATCTTGTGGTGCAGTATTACTTGTAACAATGCACTACCTGTATCTGAGCTTCAGACAATGATACATACTTTGATAAAGTTCAGTGTGGTAAATTACCCTAGTGCAATCAGGTACTATGTCAGAGATGCACACTTGTTCAATTAGAGTAGGTACCTCTACGAAATCGCTAAAAAAAGAGCATAGTCTGATGAAAAAGACGCCAAACTTTATGAAAACAAAATTTTCTCGTCTAAATGCTTATGTTTTTATGAAGAGGATAGACCAAATTTTTTTTTAATTATTTTTCAAAATTTTTTCCATCTTTTTAGAATATTCTAAATTTTGATTTAAAAACTTTGTTTATCTTTGTTGCAACAAGGGGTAGTAAATAACATAGATAATTTTAACGCGTTTTTTTTGTATTTACACACATTAATTTTGAAAATCTTGTAAAAATAAAGATAATTGTCAGATGTTAATGAAACTTTCAGAAACTATTCACAGATGATCGAAATTGTTATAAATATGTTGTTTTTTATAAAAGTCATGGCAGAAATATTTTTTTTTTCATTTTTATTAACACCCCATAACTAATTTTATGAAAAACTCTAGAAATTAGATCTTGCCGCCCTCTACAGATTGCAATAGTTAAAAGCACAAGGCTTTGAAGAATGCAAATCATGTATTTTTTTTTTTTTTTTAATTGTGGCCAACGTACCTGAAAATCAGCTCTGAATTGTAACATACAAAACTCAATAAAACAAATATATTATTTAATTTCAAATGCTTTTATTTGCTTCTATTTGTTTTTATGAATATGGACAATATTTTCTGAAAGCAAAAAATTTTTTCAATGAAAATTGAATTTTTAATACAATTATTTGTTATTTCTTTTAATTATAATAGATTTTTACATTAAGTATTTAAAAATATTATAAAATTAGTTAAAAGCAGTGCCAAGCTTTCAATTGTGTCCAGATGTGACCGCCATTGTCTAGCGCTTTGAAAATTGTATCGTTTGGACCAATCGGATTAGCCAACGTCATTAAAAATGTAACTTTTATGCTTATAATAGAGCGTTAATTATAAAGTACGGAAGATCAACCAGGATACAATTTAGTTGCATTATTTGAGTTCAGCATTGTTCTCCGCTCTTAAGGCCTTTACTTTTGCGAAACACGTATGGAGAAGTTAATTTGATTTTTCAATTTCAACTGAGAAGGGTACCTATAAGTATCAGTAACATATGAAATTTAACTACTGCTAAACTTTAATAGATACCTCTTTCTTATGAAATTTAATCTCACTCTTAACAGTCTTATTTTTTAATTTCTTTATATTTTCCATAAAGCATCGTAAACGTAAAGATGAAAGCTAAGTACAAAAAAAAAAAAAAAATGAAAAATTAGAGCGCTGAAAGTTTTTCTTAAAAGTAACGAGGTAAATAATTTGTTCATTTAAAATCTAAATAATTTCACTTCCTTCCATCCGTAGAAAGAATTATCCTCCCGTAAGTTATCTAAACGTCATGAATCATAGCTGTCAACAGCTGTCAACGAGGCGAAAGGTTATGACCTGCTTTGTTTTATTTTCAAATTACATTTTTTCGGCGCAGAAGCTAAGTTAAGCTTGGTTCAAAATATTTTAAATAAACATTATAATTTCTGATTTTATTAAAATCAGTTTTGAAAAAATGATAATTGATTTTTAAAAGAATATCAAAGTCAGATTTTCATCTTTTTAACAAATGATTGAAAATGATTGAAAATGATTGATTATCTGTCCTTTTTTGGTGACAAAAAAAACAAAATTTGTAACGAAAATTTCGGACGTGCTAGGAACGATTAAAAAATGTAAAAAAATACCCCAAAAATACTTTGATCTTTCCTCTTTAATAATAATATGAACATTAGACGATAAAAAATTGTTTTCGTCAAGTTCGGCGTCTTTTTCATCATGCTATCTCTGTTTGTTTACATTTTCGTGGAGGTACCTAAATTAGAGCCATTTGAGAAGGGTGCCAGATTGTGGGCCTTTGAGAGGCTGAATTGTGATTTTGGTGAATTTCTGCACAGGCTGGATATGACACATTTGTGATGCTTTGATGTTAGCAACAGTGGTCAAATGAACATTCCTCTATCTGTAGTCCAGGTTCTGAACAGCAACAGATGCTTGCTAGTACCAACATATTGTAAAGGAAGTAGTAGCTGACAACATGGCAACCAGAGCAGATGTGACCTCAAGAGTGTCAACATGAACTGATGGTAATAGTTTATTTGTAGCAGTAGTACAGGTGCATGTGCCTCTAACATCTGCATGTTATGATATAAATGTGTTTCACGTTACTAAGTGTATAGTGGCAGAACAAAGAAGAAACAAAAATTTCAAGAAATAAACAATTGTATTAACATAAAATACAACAAATGAAAAATCAGGCTAGATGTCTTTCATATGAAAAAAAGAGATAAGTGTAGTAATAAAGGTGTCCAGTTAGGCGTTGTGGAAGGATGACATTGTGACTTACTCAGGTGATGGTGTTTTGGCGAGCCGGTCAAATCTGATATCTTTGGAGATGGGAGGTTGTTATTCAACAAAGTATGTGAACTCTGGTCAAGATGCCACACAACTGCTGAATATCCCTTTAATGGGTTCTTATGTTCTTTTTGAGGCTCAAATCAGCTCCAATTCTCATTTTGTTTCTTTAGGTGGGAGCAGGTGTTATTGGATGGAAATTCTGGATTGTATTGCTTTTTTTTTTTTTTTTTTTTTTTTTTTTCTTTGAGTTTGTGACTAAACAGAAGATATATGTGAAGCTGATGGATTTTTAGTTTAGTTTTAGCTGTTCAGAGCATTCACATCTAGTTAGTGGTGGAAATTAGTGTAGCATGAATCAGAAGATCTGTAATACACATATGCAATAAAACTGTCATGCAGTGCCATGAGTTACCTGAGGGGTGGACTGACAGTGACTGATGAGAACAGGTTTTGCTTTTAAGCAAATGATGATTGCTTGTATGTACATCACGGATCTTGACAGTTGAACCAGTAGATGAAGAGGGCTATGCATGATAGACATGTTACAGAAGGTGCCACTCAAAATTATAATAGTCAGCTGCAGTCCATTGCAGTTTCATAACTGGATTCTGCATGTCACATTTCATATGTGCCACAGAGGAAGGTCATGAAATCAAGTGTGTGAGTCACTTCCTGGCAAGTTGAGGTCCACTATAAGCAAATTCATGCCATCAGCACTTTCTTCTATTCTGATTTTCTTTCACCCACAACCAACTCTTGCAAAGCCAAACAGCGATAAGGAATGGATGATTGTATCATGCTTTGGTGAAACTAGAAGCTTCTAGTCCTAAATCTTCACATTGGCAGTGAATTTAGTGATCAATACCATCTTCATAAAGGAAGTGATCAGTCAAGAAGAAATTTAATTCCTGGATACAAGATAAAGCCACTGTCTATGAGACCATAGACTTGGCAAGCAACATTTTCCAGCATTCATTCATTCACAACACCCTGGTTTAACCACTGACATCATGGTATGAGGTACCATAAATTAAAACTCTCATTTGCTTTTGTTGTTTGTAGAGGAAACATTGAATAACAAGAATATTATTCGGCTCCTTGGTCTGATACTATTCGTGAGTTTAATGATCAATGCCATCTTCATAAAGGAAGCCATCAACAAAGAAGAAATTTAATTCTTGGATACAAGATAAAGCCACTGTCTATGACACCATAGACTTGGCAAGCAAAATTTTCCAGCATTCATTCATTCACAACACCCTGGCTTAACCACTGACATCATGGTATGAGGTACCATAAGTTAAAACTCTCATTTGCTTTTGTTGTTTGTAGAGGAAACATTGAATAATAAGAATATTATTCGGCTCCCTGGTCTGATACTATTCGTGCAACAGGAATATGATAGAATGTCCCATCAGAAACCTGCCAGTCTACATGATGCTTGTGCTACTTAAATCTCTTAAAGATGTTTGACAACTTGCCTAGACCATATAGACACTATTTCTGTCTCACATTGAACTTGAATAGGATGTTGCTGAATTCATTCAGCAAGCCGATCTTCAGTTCTTGTATTGCCAACAGGTGCAAGAGGTATGAAATAAATTATTTCAGGATTGTATTTGCTATTTCTATAATCGTGTGCATATAAGAGTACAGGCTAGTGGGGTATACAGTGTATTAATATGGGGTCTAATTATTGTTAGTCAAACCTTTATTCTGGAACTTGTGCACATATTGATCTGTATATGTGATAATTTACTGTAATTCAACTATATTACTATCTATGTTTAATTTTGAATAAATAGTAACACATTCTTATGCTGCACTGTAGGGTAATAGTTACTGTCTACACTTTGATTTTGATCCTCACTGGGTGCTCTTTGTACAGGTGTAAGCTTAGTAAATACCAGTACTATATTAAAATTATAGGTGTTATAAACTATTTTGAAAGTTCAACTTTCCAGACCTTGCCATCTATGCATATGCTCTCTTTCTCATACATACATACATACATACATACATACATACATACATACATACATACATACATACATACATACATACATACATACACACACACAGAGTATCTTATTTATACAGATGCACATATACAATATATACTCAAGTATAGAGTGAGTTTTTATAAGTTTTTTATGCAAGAAATGGGGGACAGCAATTTACACAAGTTATTTTTTTTTTTTTGAAGAGGTTAAAAATTATGCATTTTCTGTGACAGGTTACACTATACAAAGGTACCCTTTTTTCTGGAGGGGCTAAAATTCATGGAAAAAAATTCAGGCTTCACATTATACATGAATATGGCTTATGCACAAGTGTATTCAGTATATATTGTTGACAATTTTTTATTTCTTCAGACTTTTTATTATTTTTACTCTTGAGTTGGCTGATGACACAAAAAGCAATAAAGTAATAAAAATTTTCTCAAATGCCATAAAGTTGGCCAGATATTGTCTTTTTTTATACATTAAATCAGTTATTTTTTTTTTTTTTGTTTAAGTTATTATTCAATCTAATATGTATATAAAGGACAGTGTTGTGTGTGTGTCCAGCTAAAAGTAAAAAAAAAACTACAGTAATTTGTGACAAAATAAATTTATATACACTCATTATCACCCAAGCCAGCTTTTTGTTAAAAAAATTATCATCATATGATTTGTATTTACAAAGATATTTTAAGATTAAAATGCATTAGAAGGCATTTGAAATTCTCAGAATTAAAAAGTAAAAACGAACAGTAATAATTCTTATTCTCAAGTCTGATTACTGTTTGTTTTTTACTTTTTTATTCTGCTGAATACTATATGAGTATGTATTTTTAAAATATCTATTCTCTTGAATTTATTTTTATATCTATAGTAAATAAAAGGGTAACTTTAAAAAATGATTATTAAAACAAAGTAAATTTAAAAGAAGAATAATAAATACAATTATTTGACAAAGAGTTTAATATTTATTTATTCAATTATTCGTGTGTCCAGCTAAAACTTAAAAACTACAATAATTAATATGTGTGTGTATGTGCATGTATTGTTGACTTATTAATATTTTTTGGCCAGCTTATGGAAAATAATTTTTTTTATTTAAACATTAAAAAATAAACTTCATTGTTTTTTTTTGTTTTTGGTTTGTAACAATCGATCAGAGAAGAGAGTACAGATATTTTTAATGCTGAACAATAAGTGCTGCTTAGCAATTATTTCAATAGATTTTTTTTCATTCCATGCAAGGCAGTAAAGTCACTAAAACACAAGGGGTAGTGGGTGTTGAAGAATTAGGAACAGAAACATTAATAATGAGTGGGAAGAGAAAAGAGTAATCAGGAGGGCGGTAGATAGCAATTGACATTACATTTAAATTTTTGCAGTTTAAAGTTTGCTAGAAAACAAGGAGCTAGAATTAGTTCCACAAGTGAGGAGTGTGAGAAAAGAAACTTAACATAGAACTTATTGTTACATCAAGCCAACTCAATTGATGAGATCTCAACACGAACCTAGTATTACTAGCAACCTTTAACTAAACAGCATTAAACTGGTATTATGAGGGGGTGCCAAAAAATTCTCACTTCAACCCACTTCTTAAAATCTAACCAAACATCGGAATTCTTTTTCTTTTTATTTCTTTTATGAGCCTTTTAGGTCAGGCCAAGAACTTTTCAATCAACACTCCTACTATTTTATCAAATAATTTGTATTTTTTTTTTTTTTTTTTTTTTAACATTTCTGCCAAAGCAAGGCAATAAAGCCTTTAAGATGCAATGGGTGTACTGAGTGTTAGAGAATATAAAAAAAAAAACATTAAGACAAGAGAACAGTAAAAGAAAAAGAATTAAGAAAGCAGTAGATGACAATAGACATTGCATTTGAATTTTTGAAGATCAAAGTTTACTGGAAAGCAAGAAGCTGGGAGAGAGTTCCACAAACAAGAAGTGTAATAGAAGGAACTGTTAATATAGCTTATGGTGACAACTACTAATTTCAACTGTAAAATGATGAGACCTTTCTACCAATCTAGTACTGCACTTCATAAAGTCTAGCTACCATAGAGGAAAAGTTCATCAGAACAATTATCATGAAAGTATTCATAGAAAAGGCACAGCACTAGCCAGCTACAATGTTGCATTTTGACAAGGTTATGTTACATTTTTTACCAAACTTACACCCAATAAAAGGCTTGAGAGGCATTCAATGTAGCGGTTACAGTGAAAATGGTAATGCTGATTACACTTTGATCTTAACCAAGTGTAAAAAGACAGTATTTTGTAATGCATAACTAAAATGTCTCTTTCTGTTCTATTCCATGATTCAATTATTTTTAAATACAAAGGAGACAATAAAATTAGCCAATAAAATTTAATGATGAGCTTGAAAACCTCTGTTAAACCCAGGTAATATTGAATAACCTTGCTGGTTAAACAGAAAAAATAATTCATATTCACTTGATGATATTGGAGAATGCCCCAAATATGAATTTTTTTTCAAGTGTCTTTGTGTGAAACCTGGACAATATTAAAAAAAACAAAACTTTTTTGACGGAAGTCTAAGAGTTTACAAATAAATTAATATTGCCCAGCTTTCAAAATCAATTTAACTTGTGTAACCTTCATACTATATATATATATATATATATATATATATATATATACATACACACATATATACACACACACACACACACTTTGCACCTGAGCATTGTCCAATATCTTGGCTATTGTTTGCAGTTTTTAATCTCTCTCTAAAACCACAGGTGTTGCTAACTTCAATTGATTTCAAAGGTATTACACATGTGAGAGAGGTGGGGGAATTGCTATGCTGAACTTTGTCATGCAATATAAATGCTGATTTTCAGACTATATATCTTTTGACAAACAATGACCACTGGATTTTAGGTACCCTTCACTGACCTGGTAAATTTTAGAAAATTGTAAAAATTAATAAAAAAATTATGCAGATACATGTTAACATTAGAAGTGACTGGTCATTGTTTCTGCAGATCAAATTCTCAAATCTTTAGCACTTTGTCCAGACAATGATGAGTGTTGAATTTTCCTTGTATCACCAGTTTCTATAAACTCACCTCTACCTCATTTCTCAGTTTCTTTTTTATGAAGCTGGGTTATTTCTCGGTTCCTTTTTAATGACGTTGCATTATTTCTTGGTTCCTGTTAGCTCCCCTTTCTGGACATTTTTTCCTACTTATTATAGCCAGGAGCCTAATCTTTCATATTTTATACTTCAATTTTCAAGTAAAGTTTTAGTATTTTTCAACTTTTTCCTCACATTTTTGCTCTTCATTGATCTACCGAAACATCCATATAATTGATCTTTTAAGTTGTTTTTGATATTTGTGAAAATGAGGCCAAAACTTGATTTTTGCATTTATCTCATTTGTTTTTCTTACTTGTTATTGATATTATTCCTTTGTCATGTTCTCTGATTATCAACAGATGACATGATAGGAATTTGCTCAGTTAAGCACACCTGTATTTTATCAATAAATATAAAAGGGATGATTTTGTTTTTGCATTTTTTTTCTCTCTTCATGATACGTATTTAATGTTCATCGCTTTATTTAGGGGTAAGAGTATCTCCAGATAAAAAGATCAAATTTGATATATCTTATGCATGTGAGGGTGTTGAAAAGTTCTCGGCTTGACATACTTTTCAAAATCCGAATATGTTGGAATTCTTTCTTGGTTAGTCTGAGAACTTTTCAGTATGTTCTTGTATATAGTTTCACACACGTGCATGTGTATATATTTAAATATGTATTTGTTTGTTCCTATGTACCTTCCATGCACATACACGTATTTCCACATGTGTACACATACATAGTCTGAAGATTATACTGAAATGTGAAACTGACAGTTATCATGCAATGTTGAAACCTGTCCACACACACACACACACACGATTCATTAAATAAAAATTTAAAAAAATTACACATTCAGTTAAAAATAAAAAAAAATATCCTTGATAAAGACTAATAAAATAGCTGAAAGCACTCAGATATATAAAACATTCAGACAATTTTTACACACTTTATGTCCAGAAAAGAAAATACTTCTATGAACACAAGAAAAATTGAATAAAAAGCTTAAGCACAGTAACTTGTGAGTTGTCTTTAATGAAACTTGTATAAAAGAAGGACTGCTGCCCAAATATACACATACAACTCAGACACCTATTAAAGTATAAAAAAAAAAAAATTACTAAAATTTTTTTTTTTTTTTATTTTAACGCCAGAAAAATTTTGCCATAAAAATATTCTATAGATAACTCTAGAAACAATTTATTTGTTAAAGCATCTGATCCTGATGATCAGCTTTATGCAAAACTCTAGAATTAGTCAGTGAGATAAGTTCATTGTATTGAAAAAATATATATATATATATATATATATATACATATACACGTGTGTGCACACACACACACACACACACACACACACAAAGATGAAGCAACCAGTTTTAAAGCTAAAAGTCGATCTTGGAAAGACTAAACATTTTTCAATTGTTCATTTATATTATTTTATTTTTTCAAAAATGTGACCTGAACCAAATTATTTCCTTATCTTTTTACTTTCAACAATGCTATTGTACTCTTACTATATTTAATTTTAATGATGCTTACAAGTTGAATTGCTTACCAGCATAAGGAGCAATTCTCATTTCTGTCTGCCAAGTCACCTGATGAAGGTCACAACATACACCAAATTTAAAAAAAAAAAAAATAAATAAATTAAAAAAAAAAAAAGTAAAGTAAAATATCTTAGAAACAAAATGTTTGTTTGTATATTTACATACGTAAAATAAAACTACTGCATAATTTTTTTTTCTTTTCTTTTCTTTTAAATTTAGTTCCAATCAGCTGTGGAAACTTCCTGACAGGTTTGTAATTTATGAATGATCAACTGCAACTTTGGTTCTTATAACATTCTTCTTGTTAGGTTGGTGCAAAAATAATGTCGTTTTCTCACATATGTTACTATGTGAGAAAACGACCTTATTTTTGCACCAACCTAATACTAATACTATTATAATTTATATTAGTCATTATGGTCTTTTGTTGCTTTTTATTATAGAATTTTACTATTTTTGTTCTATATTACATTTTAAATATTTGTTTAGTGTTATTAGGTTGGTGCAAAAATAATGTTTTCTCACATAGTAACATGTGAGAAAACGACATTATTTTTGCACCAACCTAATACTTTTCCCTTTTGTGTCATATCCTCAATTTTTACTTTTCTGTACCATAATCATTTTCTTCACCTTTCGTCATTATTGTTATTTTAACATTTTTTGGTATTATTTTCTTTATTCATTTATATGTATTAATATATTATTGTATCAAAAATAATTAAAGTTCACAATACTCATCAGAGGTCAACTCAGAGTTTCATTCATCAAGACTCAGATACTTGGAAAGTATGAAAAATGGCTAATATTTCCTTCAAACTTTGCTTTTGTGACTAGAATATTTCTGAAATTTACCTATTCCCATTGGGAAAATTAGTTAATGAACATTTACACAAAGTAGGAATAAAATGATATAACATTTGATTCAAAAGTTTCATTTATTTATTCTAGGATTACACAAGAGAGACCATAAAAAATTTTGATGTGCATAGTTTTTCATGATTTATGCTTTTATTGTAAATTACTTTCATGAATTGGCTCCAAGTATCATGTTTTCATTGTACAATCCTTAATAGCAGTGTTCAAATTCAGTATATCCTGGTGGAAGTGCTTGCCTTGCTCCTCTGAGTATGCCTCCATGTTCTCCTTGAATTTATCAAGATATGTGTCAAGGATATGGACTGAGGGATATCTTGCAGCCCATTTTGCTGTAGTTCTTCATCAGGGTCTCTACAACCTACACATAGTTTTCAGCTCTGTGATTCCCCAGGAAACTCTGAACCACTGTGACAAAAAGGGTTCCATGCTGCTTTCTTTGTGCACTCTATGATCTTTTTTTATTTGTGGCCCAATGAAAACACTAACTTTGACTTTTGCCACAGACAGCTTAGAGAAGAAGTTTTAAAGGTACTTGAAGGTTACAGACTCATTAGCTAGAGCTGTGACAAATTACTTCATAAGGCCCAATTTTAAGTGCATTGGGGGAAACAATATTTTCCAGTGCTCAACATTTGATGTTGTTTCTCCCCACACTGCACTTGGCCCACTGTGGCCAATCCTGCCTGTGGTAGTGTGCCATGGTGTCCCTGCTGATCCATCAGGATGGCCACCATTTTGAAGTCCTTGATAACCGTCCAACGACACATGAAATTTCAAGGCATCTAGCAAGATCTTGATACTGCTGTATTCTTTGAGCTGCACCAAATGAGCCCAAGGAAGAGATGGATACATATTCCTGTTATGAGGTAGCATGGCTTTAAGGATCCTGGGTGTTATCGATGAAGAAGCACTGTTTGCTGTGGTTAGTGATGAGTCCAATTACCTCAGACTGGTCACATTGTGGCAGAAGCATAGCCACAACTGGTGAAAAATCTTGAAAAACACTGGTGACACTTTCTTTTATGTGTAACTTGCACATTTTCATCTAAAAAATTCCACTGCTTAAGTTCCAGCATCAAAAGCATGGCAATGGATTTTGTGAGACCAATTTCATATAGTGAATAGTCGAGAATAGTGAACACCTAGTTAGAGGATAGACTAGGGATAGCAAACACGTAAGACATCAAGTAACTTCCTTTATATATGCATTTCTGCTATGGTCATGTGGTTTACTTAATTCAGTAATGAGATTGCCTGTGTTTGTTTACTGGCAGTCTACGTTCAAACACAAGTGTCGTTAATGACACTTTATTCTTATATGACAATTTACTGCTCTGTACCATCTTACAAAAGAGCAAAAAAAAAAAAATGAGTATAAAAATACAAATATATTTCATCTATTGTTATTGAAAAATTCTGAAAAATTTACATTTTTGATTTTTTTCT
Organism: Acanthosepion lycidas; assembly: GCA_963932145.1. Taxonomy (NCBI): domain Eukaryota; kingdom Metazoa; phylum Mollusca; class Cephalopoda; order Sepiida; family Sepiidae; genus Acanthosepion; species Acanthosepion lycidas. Next base: position 29,443,052 of record OZ010614.1, on the reverse strand, counting down.
AAAAATTGTGCACTGGATATGTAAAATTCTGACTTTCAACCCCAGTTAATCTAGCAAATGCCATAAAAATAAAGAATCTTGAATACTGAACATTTAATATTCCATATTTTTATGGCCCTTGCCAGTGATTCAGTATAAAATACCTTTATGATACTGTGGACAGTAATGCACAATTGTGGAAACATATTTAATACATATTTTTCAATAACACTGGTTTAAAAAAAATATAAAAGTAAAAAATGTTTAAATTTTAAAAAATTTCAAAATTTTTTACACTTAAAAATTCTATCTAAAAAAGCAGAACTTTCCATCTTACCTTCTAGATTTCTTTTGCAGAGTTTATGGATAAAAGGAAGTGTCCAGGGTCTCTTTTTTTCCTGATAGGCATGCCAAAATGTCTTGCCACAGAGCATTTTTTCACTTGTCTTGATAAATTCGTACATAGCAAAATGCATCTGCCAGTTGCTTACAACCTCTTCATGCCATCTGTAATGAGTGCATCCATCAACGATGTCTTCTCTGCACTTGGACAGCTAGAAGTAAACTGTACAGTTCAGCTTATGTTCCTTATATTTATACTGCCATCTATGTTACCAGAACATTCTTGAAATTCTTAGAAACATCTCAAAAGTTCTTGAAAATTCTCCTTTGGCACTGAATCTGTCTGGAATGTAATGGAAAATAGTTTAGTTTCAAAACATTGATGTCCAGGTAAAAAAAAGCAAAGTTTGAAGAGACTAGCAGTCATTTCCTTTGCTTTTTAGACAGAAATAATTAAGAAATAACACTTAGTGACCAAAGAAGAAAAAAGTCAAAATTTTATTAGTGTTATTGTATTATTACAGAAAATATATTTTATTATTTCATAGACACATTATATGCTAGATAATTTAAATAGATGTTGTTACTACTATTTCATTATTATTGTTTTATTTATTTTATATAATGATAATTAAATTTAGTTAGACCATATAATGAGTGTTTATAAAGTACTAAGATATATACTTCGTAATAATTAATACAGTCATTCTTGTCTGGGTCCCGACAAGTGAGGAATCACAAAACTCTGAGTCGACCTCTGATAACTATTATAATTTTTAATTATTCTGATAAAAGAATTATTCTTACAATCCAAAATATGTTTCAGCATTAAATAACCTGCAATGGGTTGATAAGCTGTAAAAAAAAAAAGAAATCAAACTCTACTTTCTGGCAAATTTAAAATAACTAGTAAAGTCAGAAATGTTTCTGTTTTTATTGTCTATCAAGTGTGGCTTGTTTCAACATTCTATGGCATTTTGTTTTGCATGCTATTGTGAAACATTATTATATACAGGAGGCATGAACATATGATGCCTTTCTGATGTGTAATATATATATATATATATATATATATATATATATATATATATATAGTGTAACCCGGATATAAGAGAGTTGTTGGGACCGGAGAAGAAGTCTCTTATATCCGGGTTTGGTCTGTTTTGTTTAGGTAAGTATGGCTCTAATTTGGGACCAGAGAAAAATCTCTCATATCTGGGTTACACTATATATATATATATATATATATATATATATATAGAGAGAGAGAGAGAAGTAGAAAGATATACACCTCAGTTTAAAATAATAAGCATTAAGTGAATCAAACATAGAATTTAGTGAATTAAGTTACAAATTTGTAGAATGGGAAGCAAAATAAGAACATTCTACCACTATAAATTAAATAAAGGGTCCAGTTCAAAAGATTTCTAAAGAAGGTTAGAGGGTACAGTGGCCAAAACAATTTGATAACAACAAAGGTGAAGATGTTAGTTTAGGTACAAATAATGATAATTCCTCATCCTAGAAATTCAAAACAAATTATAAAAAGTGTTTTCAAAAAATAAATTTAGGTAATAAAAATAAAATTTTCACTTAGGGATTATAATAGGAATGAAAATAATCATAATTATTAGGTTGGTGCAAAAATAATGTCGTTTTCTCACATAGTAACATATGTGAGAAAACGACATTATTTTTGCACCAACGTAATAAAATTGAAATGGGTATTTATTTTGTTTATATTTAAAAAGACACGTATTTCTTATTCTGTTAAATACAAGACAACTGCAGTAAAGGCTGAATTTCTACTGCTTTTATTCTCTATTATTACATTATCATTAAAAGAACTGTACCAAATAACAGAAACCACATCACTTGGGGACTACCAGCAGCAGCAACAACTAAATTGGATAGTGCATTTAACTCAAAGAGAAAATGATTATGTGCACTGGATATGTAAAAATATGATTTTCAACCCCAATTAATATAGCAAATGTCATAAAAATAAAGAATCTTGAATACTGAACATCTCTAATATTCCTCCAATAAGTTGACATTCCACATGACTTCAAATAAAGGGTGAAGAAGGAAACCCTCATCAATACTGGAAAGAGCAATGGCAGCTACTGGACTTGAGAAATCTGTTTTCCTGAAAAATATTAAGAGAAATATTTTATAAATTTCAACTGAAAACAGTACAGGCTGCTCTGTCAATAAATGTCAAATAGTTCATCATAAGGAAATGGCTAATATTACCATTAACATTTTCAAATGTCTCAACAGTTCATGCCAGGATATCATAATGCATATTATTATATGTACAAAGGTTGAAAGACATGGAGAAATTATGCCTTTCTGATATATATCTTGAATACATAGGGCAATAGACTTAAAAAAATAAAAATGTGGTGTCTTTCAAATATGAGTATCCACTATAATAATATTTGAACTAATAAAAATGTTGGATAAAAAAATAGATCATTAATTCTTTAAAAATTTCTTTGTTGACATTTTGGACACAAAACTGAGCAGATATAGACATTTGATGCTTTCCCATTGGTTCAAAAATAAAGTTTTTCTTTTTATTGAGATGACATTTTGAAGACCCAACATCTTTTCTTGAAATTTTCTATTAACATAATGTGTGTCCATAAATGATCTGTTCAATTTCCACAGTTTATTGTATCCATTAAAGTTACTTTGGTCTTTTACAAGAATTTGTGCTATGGTTGCACCACTTGAAACCAAGTTATTTTACAACAGGATCGTACACCACCTCATTGGGGACTGGTTGCTTGTGAGTTTCTCAAACTTTTCCAAACTGTTTGGATTGAAAGAGGTGGTCTAGTTCACTGGCTACCCAAGTATAACCTCTATAGACTTCTTTTAATGAGAATACATTAAAGAATGAGTCTATCATACAAAAGACTTCAATAATCTCAACAAAAGAATATACAAAGTCTTATCTACCATTGATGATACATACATAGTTAGAAATTGAGCATCGTCTTGGTATTGTGTCCAACTAATGGAGCCGATGTGGAGGTATTCTGATATGTTTAAATAAGATTTGATTTGGTTACATATGTTTTCCATGAAACTCTGTAGTTATCTTTTTTTTTTTTCTCTCTATTTTTAAAATTGTACGATAATTTATGGATACTGCATATGTCATAAATATCCAATATATAGGTTTTGAAAACCCTTGTGAGAATAACAGCTTTGATATAAGACCCACCCAATGCCATTCACATTTAATGTTTGTAGCATGGAGTTAGGCTAGGCTTAACTCCTGGCCTTCTATTGCATCTGGATCAACATTAGTTTCCTAGATACCTCAACCTTCCATATGTCCTATGAGATATTTTATAGACATTTTTCAAAGGAGTTATGGGCTGTTTTTATGCCATCAAATATAGTAATAGGTTAAGTAGTTGAAAATGAAAACATTATATATATATATAAATCATTTCCCCCAAGCATGGCAATAAAGACACAAGAGGATACTGAGTGTGAAAGAAAAAGATCACGAAGCAAGAACAATAAAAGAAGAATCAAGAAGATTTAAGATATATAGACATGCACGTGATTGCTGACCAAATTTTCTTGACCAAATGTTCAAATCAGAATTTTTGTGTGGGTAAAGTTTCTTGGTTGAGCAGAGAACTTTTGAGCAACTCCTAGTATATAGAATTGTGTTGGTCTCGAATTTGTATAGACATATAATACACAGCAACAACAATGTATCGCATCAACTTCCTGTTTCTCTTGACAACTATATTCAAAATAGGAAGACATCACATATCCAAGAATAATGTCTTCCTATATAATATATAGACATATAATACACAGCAACAACAATGTATCGCATCAACTTCCTGTTTCTCTTGACAACTATATTCAAAATAGGAAGACATCACATATCCAAGAATAATGTCTTCCTATATAATATATAGACATATAATACACAGCAACAACAATGTATCGCATCAACTTCCTGTTTCTCTTGACAACTATATTCAAAATAGGAAGACATTATTCTTGGATATGTGTTAATGGCAAATGTTGCCTTAAGTGAGGATAATTGGCATTAAAGAATATTGTCAGAAATCTAAATATAGTTGTACAATTTTAGGCATCACCTATTGGTGATTTTGGAGGGAAACATAAATGTTTATCATAATTATATGCCTATTATAAACATGATAGCTTTAAAAATAAGAGGTCAATGATGGTCTCAGCTTTTGTGAAAACATACTTCTTTGTTTAATCAGATTTATACTGTGTAAATCATTCCATTTTTGTATTTTAATTTGTAGGTCTGATGAATTGGATTGTGATTACGATTCCAATGTAATAAATTATAAACATGGAGTATTAGTGTTTGAGCCTTTTATTATCTTGCTCTGTCTTGTACATAGAGCTCTACCTGGATTTTATCCTCTTGGAAATATATACAGTGACATGCATAAGTATTGGATACATGTTATTTTCGGTTATAACTAGTTTATATTTGCCATTTTGCCTGATATTTGGTAAGTAATATCTCGTAAAGTTGTTTTAGTTGTATGTGGAAGGAAAATTGAAAACTCATGATTGAACCCCGCCTTTTTTTTTTTTTTTATCAAAGTTCAAAATTACCCTATGCAAATGTATTGGATACATCAATTTAATATTTTGTTGCATAGCCTGTGTTTTGTTTCCCTGCTTCCAGTCGCTTTCTATCGTTGGCCACAAGTTTTCCACACTGATCCACCGTTTTTTTACCCCATTCTTCCTTGCATAATTCCTCTAATTGCTTGATATTTTGTGGATTCCACTTATGAACTTTAACCTTCAAAGTATTCCACAAATTCTCAATTGGATTCAAGTCAGGAGACTGACTTGGCCAATTGAGAGTACTATTACCATTTTCAAACCATTCCTTTGTAAGTTTTGCGGTATGTTTGGGATTATAGTTGTGTTGAAGCACAAAATTCTGACCATGTCCTAAAGAAGTTGCAGATTTCTGAAGGTTCTTCTCTAGAATCTCCCTGTACATGCTACCATTCATTCTACCATGGATAACTTGTAACTCACCAGTGCCCTTGGATGAAACCATCCCCATATCATAATGGAAGCACCCCCGAAACTTAACTGTGGGAATGGTATTGTGCTTGTTGAAGGCAATGCCATTTTTTTGCCAAACACTTGTCCCTGTGTTCCTTCTGAATAGTTCAACTTTCGTTTCATCTGACCAGATTACCTTTTTCCGAAATTGCATACCTTTCTTTTCATAAGTTTCGACAAACTTTAATCGGACTTTGACATTTTTGGTTTTCAGTAAAGGCACTTTTTTTGGTGATCTTAAATGAAAGCCTGTACGATATAGAGTATCCTTACTTACATTAATTCCAGCGCCCTCAAGATCAGTTTTAATTTCAGAATGAGTAATGAAGGGGTTTTTTTTTTTTTTTGCACATTTCTGCTGATCCACCTTGAAGTACTCTAATTTATTTTTCTCAGTCTTCCATTTCTTGGAAGGTTTGCTGTACCGTCACTATACTTCGTATACTTTCTGATGATATTCCCTACTGTACTTAGTGCGAGATTCATTTCTTTGCTAATTTTTCAGTAACCTTGTCCTTCTTTGTGACATTCAATGATTCTAGTGGGTGGCGACCTGTAATGTCTGGGGAAGGGGTCCTGGTGGTTGAGCAGGTTGTAACCCTGGTGTAAAGCGGTCACAATCCTGTAACACACCACTTTGGCCCTTACCTGGGCTAGACGGTCGGTCGGAGGGGCCCGATCCGATCAATCGGCTGGTCATGTCAAGCCCCATCACATATAATCCACCCCAAACCTATAACTTACACTCCTCTTCCCAACCAAAACTAACATTTAACCCTAAATATGTGATGGAAGGCGGTGGCTGAGGGTCAATCAATTTGGGAGAAAAAAAGGATCTGACACACCTGCTAAACCTTCACAGCCGTAAAACTTGGATAACGAAAACAAAGTAACACGCCTACTCAAAGACTTCTCCCAAAGAGAGTATACCATTCATGTAGCCCCGACATGGCAAGGCGAAATCTTCCAAGAGACCACATGTGGATAATGACTCTGAATCAGAAAATGATAGTGAAAACGTTCCACGATTTATTGTTCTCGAAGCAATAACCAACAAAGCACTAACAGAAATATCTCCATTTAAAATCCAAAAAGCTATATCAAATATAATCATACCAAAAAATGTAAAAAAACTACAAAATGGAACATTACTAGTGGAAGTGGAAAAAAAGATATATGCGGATACACTAATAAGACAAAAAAAACTACAAGAAATAGAAATAAAATCCTACCCACACCAAACCGTAAATTTCTCGAAGGGTGTAGTAAAAAGCAAGGAGCTCTCCCTGTGCACTCTAGAGGAGATAAAAATAGAACACCAAACTCAAGGTGTTACAAATGTCAAAAGAATCACAATAAAGAAAAATGAAGCAGAGATACAAACTAATACCTACATTCTAACCTTCAACTCACTCCAAATTCCGACAACAATTAAAATTGGATATGAAATTATGAAAGTAGAACAATACATACCAAACCCTCTTCAATGCTATAGATGCCACAAATTTGGGCATCACAGAGATTCCTGTCGAAGCAAAAAAACGTGGAAAATGTAGTGAGAAAGAACCAGAACATAAAGAAGAGAACTGTTCAAATGAGAGCCTATGCTCAAACTGTTTGGGAAACCATTCTGCCCTCTCAAAACAATGTAGTATCTACAAACAGGAAAAAGAAATAATCATAATAAAATACAAAAAAAGTATATCTTTCTCAGAAGCACGAAAAGAAGTTAAAAATAACATAAAAAAAAACACCTACGCCTCCATGGTACAAAAAGCAAATAAAATAAACAATGAAGATAAAATAAAAGGTACAACTGAAATAACAAATTTATGTAAGGAATTAAAAGCTTTCCTTGAAGAATTAAAAATCTTTTTAATTGAACTTAAATTGGATCAAAATAAAAATAAAACTCAACAACCCAAATCAAATGGAATTAACCCAGAAGGCGGCAAAAAACTCTGGAAAGAAAACATAGAACAAAACTCCAGCGAACCCTCTTCTTGCCAAACCCAAACCAAGAAAATGAAAAATAAACAAAAAGACAAAAAAGTGACAACAGAACAAGAAAACACTCGATCAAGATCTAACTCAAAATCAAGAATCAATATATCAAATGAAAATAAATTTGAACCTATGGAATATATGGAAATAGAAGAGAAAGAATATAAACAAAATCCAAAACAAAACCCAAAATCTGACCGAAGGACACCACAAGCAGTTGAAGACAAAGCTTCTAAAAACTCAAGAGATGGAAAAAACTGGAGAGGACAAATATAAACCTAATAGGTAACTTTACCCCCCAAAAATGAAAATATAACTATGGCACATAAGAACCTGCAATTGAACTGTCATGGAATAAAATCTAATTACAATGTCCTACTCATACTTATGTCACTACTGTATCCAGCCGTCATCTGCTTACAGGAAACTTTTTTCCAAGAAAATGCCAAATTAAAAATTATAAACAATACCACTATAACCACAATACAGGACATAGAGCTAATGGAGGAGTGTCAATATTGATTAGAAATGACATACCGCAGAGCAAAGTACACATTAAAACTAAATTACAAGCAATAGCAACACAAGTGACACTAGATAAAACCATCACAATTCTTTCTATTTATACACCCCCACAGGAACCAATAAATACAATAGAAATAAACAACTTGATGTTTCAAAGAGTGTATGTGTATATGTGTTTATAGACATATATATGCATGCATGGATGTAGATATGAAAATATATAATCAGAAACAATTACAAGAAAAAGCAATCCCAAAAAATACAGTAGATTATGAAATCCAACAGCCTTCCAACCTTTTATACACTATAACCATCTTAAATTCATAAATAAATAAGGCTTCGTCATAAAATGACCCAAATAGGAGTTGACATGCCGTTAAATCCAACATCCAATGATTCTATCTCACATATCTCTGGATAATTCTTTAGTTTTTGCCATTTTTAATCCTTGAATTGCAGAATGCACATCAAAGAGTCAGATGATTAGTAGCACTATCTTGTAAACAATTGTGTGCTTCTCTGATTGGTCAGAGATAACATTCCAATACTATTGAAAATTTGAATATTTAAAGTCTTTTAAAATACAAAGTTTCGATTGGAAATTTGAAAAAAGTGTCGTGTATCCAATACTTTTGCATCGGGTAATTTTGAACTTTGATAAAAAAAAAATGGATTCAATCATGAATTTTCCTTCCACATACAACTAAAACAATTTTACGAGATATTACTTACCAAATATCAGGCAAAATTGGCGGACATAAACTAGTTATAACAGAAAATAACATGTATCCAATACTTATGCGTGTCACTATATATATATATATATATATATATATATATAAAAAGTGGACATTGAAGTCAACACTTATAGGCAACAGGCTGTTTCATGCGTGACACAATCGTCAGGCCACTGATGATTGCATCTAGCATGAAACATCCTGTTGCCTCTAAGTGTCTCTGATATTGAGCACTTTATCCCATAAATATAGCACAACTTAAAAGTATATATCTTATATATAGTCATCCACAGACCGTTTCAATATGTATGTGTGTGCCCATATTAGAACAAGTCAGGATCAAATTTACTACTTGGTAATAAAGGTTTAGTAGACTAGCTTCATAACTATTGCTTCATGACAATGTTTGTGTGTGAGATATATATATATATATATATATATATATATATAATTTTTATTTGTGTGTGTATATAAAGTGAACACTGATGTCAACACCAAGCACTGCTGACAGTATGTTTCATGCTTGAATGCATTCTTCAGACATGGCCTGAAGATTGCGTTCATGCTTGAAAAACTGTCTCTGCTTGGGTGTTGACCTCAGTGTCCACTTTTATATTTACATATGCTCTATATCCCTGATACTGAACACCTTTACTGATAAATGTAGCATATCTTAATACTGTATTTTTATCATAAATATATAAACTCCTAGGATTTTACAACATATCCCCTTTTCTAACAAAACTACTACTATTACAATATGGGTTATTTAAAAAACAATGGTTTAACAAGTTGAGCTAGGTTGGGCATCTAGATACATCATATGCCAAAAATTTAAATATAAAATTAAATGTCTGTATCTTTTGTGTTTCTTGATGTAGAATTGTAACCAGTGTTTGTATTTTTTTCCTTCCCCTCACATATGATTCCATCAATAAAAACATTGTCTGAAGAAGTCCTTCAAATGAATGAAATTAGTAACATAGGACTTTTGCATTTTGTCATTCAATTACCCATTATTCATTTGATATAGAGAAAAAATCTTTTGCATAATGCATTTTGTCTTTAACTGAACTAATGTAATGTTACTCATGTACATGAAGGAAAGCGGATGGTGAGAATTTTAAATTTATGTAAAAAAAAAAAAATAAATATATATTTTTTAATTTTTTATTAGTGTTTTGGGTATATCGTCTAGCCAATTTCATTTAGTTTATTTTTGTTCATGTTTTCATATTGATATTTTTGTGCAATCCATATATCTATATATATATATATATATATATATATATATATATATATATATATATATATATATATATAGGCTGCCACTTGTGCGAAATTCAAATTTTACACCCATGTCAAGATCGCTAAAAGTATGGTGCAGCATGAGCAAAAAGAACAGGAGCCATGACACAACCTTGTTTTGTGCCATTTGTTACATCAAAGGTTTCTGAAAACTCCATTAGATAAAAAAGATGTTTTCATTCCTTTGTGATATATATATATATATATATATATATGAATGAAAACATCTTTTTTATGTAACAAATGGCACAAAACAAGGTTGTGTCATGGCTCCTGTTCTTTTTGCTCATGCTGCACCATACTTTTAGCGATCTTGACATGGGTGTAAAATTTGAATTTCGCACAAGTGGCAGCCTCTTTAACCATCAACGTTTTAAATCAAAATTGCTGACTCGAGCAAGCATTATTCATGATCCTTTGTTTATTGATGACGCTGCAATTGTGGCCCCCTCAATCAAAGAAGCTCAAGCACTTGTCAATCATTTTTCCACCACTTGCAACGCATTCAGAATAACTATAAGCATAAAGAAAACTGAAGTTGTCCATCAACCAAGGCCTACACCTAAGCAGGTCAAGGGTGTAAAACAAAAACCACCTGCCCATACCTTTCCAATCATTCCCATTACTGTTGGCAACAACAACCTGAAGTATGTGAAATCATTCTCGTACTTAGGAAGCAAAGTCAATTCAAGTGCCTCTTTGGATGACGAAATAGTTAACTGAATATCAAAGGCAACCAATGCCTTTGGGAAGCTTAAGCACCACCCATGGGATATTCATGGGATTTCACTGAAAACAAAAATCAGTGTCTATTGAGCAGTCATTCTCACCACATTTCTTTATGGGTCAGGATTGTGGATGCCATACAAGATGCACATCAATCAATGACCAACCTAACCTTGATCTTTTCATCAAATGCAGTTTCGTTGGTATTGAATCCATTCTGATGCAATCACAGTTCAGGTGGGTTGGTCATGTCATCAGAATGAGTGATGATCAGATGCTGAAAATCCTCATGTATAGCCAACTTTTTCATGGTAAGCGTAGCATAGGCCATTTGTCGTTATGCTTCAAGGATAAACTTAAATACAACTTAAATGTTGCAAACATCCCTATAGAGAAGTTTAAAGTTGTTGAAAACCGGACAAACTGGAGAAATACCTGCTACCGAGGTATAACTAACTTTGAAAAGAATCATCTCAACCATCTGAGAGAATTAACACTAAATCTCTGGCTAATATATCAGCATGTATGATGGTCAACCCTTCAGTATGCCCTTTGTGTGAATTTGTTTGCAAATCCCGTGCAAGAGTGTTCTCATATGAAACATGAACATGAAAACTGAACTGAAAGATGCTCATACGTCGAAAACGATGGGAGAGTCCATCACACACACACACACACACACACTTTAAAAATTAGGAGATCAGTTGATTTCTCTACCTTGGTTTGAAACCAAAATAGCAAAAATCAACTGATCTAATTTTTAAAGTTAAAAGCTCTACTCTATTTTTTTTATTTTCACATGTGTATTGAGCACTTTTTAATACTACTGTTCCCTGATCCAATTCAATCTTTTATATATATATATATATATATATATATATATATATATATGGGAGAAAATATGACAAAGTGGAAATAGTTTTTGTGTTTTGTTCTTTTGGACTTCATTGGCTCAAAGTGATATTTAAGTTGATATGCACATGAAGGGCAGTGGGGCACTGAGAATTTTGAATTTAAAATCTTTTATTTTTATATATATATATATATATATATATATATATATATATAATCTAGCCAATTTCATTTAGTTTATTTTTCTTTTTGTTCATATTTCATTTGTTATTAAATATCCCACATTATAAGAATAAAAAAATCTACCAAGAAAGGTAGAATGTTGTAAAAACCTGGGCATAAATTTACTGTGTATGATCTTGTGATTAAAGCACATTTTATACATTTTCATCTTAATAAATTACTTTCTCTTTTGGAGTAGTATTTTATAAATCAAAATTATGATCACACTCATTACAGTGAGTGACTAATACATTGGGTGTGTTTTGCAAAAGATCCCTTTTCTGTTCACATAATCTTATTTAAAATCTTTGAGGTTTCTCCTATGTATTCCTTGTAGCAATTAATACCAGTAATAGAGTAAATTCCTCCTTCAGGTTTTAGCTTGTTTTGTTTAGTATTAAGTCTGTTATTGTTTTAGATATAGTTGGAACAAATTTTATGTTAAGCTTAGATAAATCCTTCTCAGCTGTAGTTGTGATAGTTGGTGGGTAGAGTATATTTTCATTTGTTGTGTTTGTTAGGAATGTCTACTTTTCTATTTTGAAATATGAGCTTTTTATTGAATATAAAATAGAGTATTGAAGGGGTTTATATATAATTGAGCAAATTTTTTTAAATATTAGGTTGGTGCAAAAATAATGACGTAATAATGTCATTTTTTTGACGTATTTTTTAACATCAAAAAACGACATTATTACGTCATTATTTTTGCACCAACCTAATATCTTACACAGAAATGCTCTTTTGATGACACCTTTATTAATATACAACCCAACTTGTTTGGGCATCTTGAGGTGGTGTAATGGTTAGAAAGCTCGGTTGGCTAGAACAATTACGACTGAGTAGTGAGTTCGATCCTCACTGGGTGTCCCCCTCCTGTCGGCCTTGTGCCACATCCAAGCTATGCTTGGAATATCATTACAACCAAACTTGTTTAATCCAGTACAGGAAATAAAACCATCATTATTGCCTCCAAACAAGGTTTTTAAGCTTTTACACCATTTACACTGTTTGGATTATTGTCCTTTATATTTGTCATATTTGCAATGTGGTTGACCATATATGGTGGAAAAGGAGAGACCACTGCTCTCTTTGAGATGAGGATGAAATAATAAACAGAGAACATCATGAAAAATATGAAAACTTAAGGAATCGGTGCATATGCTGGCCCATGACAGTCTCCTAACCTGGCCAAGCATAAACACTACAATATGGGAACCGTAATACAGCTTGCTACAGGAAAAACAACAAATTATAATATGAACTCTGGTTAAAAATTGAGGCTGAGACATTGTTTATAAGTCCCCAAAATTATTCACTGTCCCTAAAGACACATGGTTCAGTGGATAAAAGCAGTGACTTGACCCAAACACTTCAATAGAGGTGAGCAAAAACTTAGGAAAATAACTAATACTGAGATATCCAGAAAAGTGAATGGAATAAAGGGTTCGGTTTGAAATTACAACATATATCACCTGAAGAAGGCTGGAGCATACAATGGCTGAAAACATTGTGAATATGACAATAGGAAGACAACAGTGTAAATATTGAACAGTTTTTTTTATTTTTCATGTTTCATGCAGTACAAAAACTAAAAAACAATCCTAAAACCAAAATATAATACATACTTACTATCGGAATAAGAAATAAGCAAGACTATATTACCAAAAAACTCTGCTGCTGGAAAGTTGTAAACAATGTGTGGTGCTGCTCAACAAACTTATGATGGCTGATTTTAAGAAAGGAAAAAAAAAAAAAACATATCGGACGATGTGAGTTGCTGGAACAAAGATGTTAGACTGTATCTACATAAAACTAAATTATAAGCTCTCCTGAATAAAGTAAATAAAGTTGAACTTATAAATGAATTCACACATGAAAAAGAAACAAATAACATTATTTACATTTATATTCGGACTATTGTTCTCATCTTCGTTGTTTTTATCATAATGTTTCGGCCATTGTGCTCTTCAGCTTTCTTCAGGTGTATATTGATCTGAGTAACCTTCAGGGAATTCCAAACTATTTTTTCTGGCTTTATTTATTTATTTAAAATGTATATATCACCTGTTTCCACTGTACACACTGCCCAACCACTATGTCACCAAATTCACAAACCAACATTTTTACCCACTAGGCCATTGTCCCATGGAGAACATTTAGAGCTTTAAGCATAACCTTCACTGCTAATTTAGGCTGCCACTGGCTGTCATCTTTTGGCTACTACTACTGCTACCCATATTTTGATTACTGTTGATGCTGCAGTTGAAGACTTGCCGTCATTTGTCTTTCTTTATTAGCATCTCCTATATTGTATTTATTTCTATGCTAGGCCCACTGAGGTCCTCATAGCCTAGTATATGTGCTGATTCTTTCAGACATCTAACTATTCAGAGTTCTTCTCTATCCAGTATTTTCATTTCATCTCATGGGCTGATGACCACACCTTTCCTTCCATACATGATCAACCATGCCCAATTTTATTGTCTTACCTCTCACTATGGCTTTTCAGTGTTCCTCCAGCCTCGGGGGGTGATTTGTTTTGACTTTATATTCTCTGTCACAACTGCAAGAAATCAAGTACATGCAATTCTTAGTCATATTCTCCATGTGTTTTACATGGCAGAGATTTCTCCATAGAGTTGAACTTCTTCTGAGTATTGTCCTGATGTTGTATGGACTGCAGATCTTCTGAATCTTTTCTGATAAGCTCTTGACATAAGATAGATAAACCATGGCAATCTTCTGGTCCTCCTCATTGTCTCCTCTATTTATCACCCGTTGCCAGGTAGTTTTTATTCTGTAGGATATGTTTGATGCTGATCATTACTTGTTGGTATGTATCTGGGTCACTACTTATGATTTTCATCCAGTGTTGGCATTGAATGATCCCTTTCTTCACGCCATATGGATGGTGGGAATTGAAGTTGAGATCCAGTGATGGTTGACTTGTGACATTCAAAAGTTTTGGACTCATTCTCTCTGAGTTATTAGTACATCCAGGAAGACTAGCTGATTATTTTCTTCTTCCATTCTGAATTAGATTGAAGTTATTGAGTTTAGATGACCTAGCAGTATTTGTACAGCTTCCTGGTGTGGCCAGAGTATGAAGGTATCATACAAGTATCTCAGCCATACTATTGACTTTAGTGATGCTGTTTCTGAAGCCATTTCCTTGAAGTATTCCATTTATGTTTACCATCATTGGTGACAATGGTAAACCCATAACCAAGCCTTCCTCCTCTTTGTATATGTCAGGCTCTAGTTGGAAGAATGTCATCTGTACACAGAATGTCAACATTTTCATCACATTATCTACAGGAATGTTAGCATGTTCTCTCAGGGAGGGATCTGATTCAAACAGTTTTGAACCACTGTCAGAACCTCATCTGTAGGAACTCTGGTGAACAGGCTTACCACATCCAAGCTTACTATCTGATTGTTATGTATGGAAGCCTATTGAATCAGTTTAACTAAGCGTTTCTAATATAGGATGAGAATTTCCCTATTAGCGAGTTGACTATATCCATTAGGAATCTGCTCAGTTGGTGGCATTCTGAGCCCCTCCAGCTGACTATAGTTAGGTATCTGAAAGAATCAGTGCATGTGCTAGGCTATGAGGACTTCTATAGTAGGCCTAGCCTAGAAATAAATACAATATGGTAGTTGCTAATAAAAAAAAAAACACAAATGACAGCAAGTCTTCAACTGCAGCAGCAGTAATCAAAACACGGGCAGCAGCATTGTTCAAAACACTAGAACCAGTAGCAGTAGCATCTCTAACAGTGGCAACCTAATCAGCAGTGAAGGTTAGGCTTAAAGCTTTGTTTTACATGTGTTGTTTGTAAATTTGGTGACATAGTGCTTGTCAGTTCAATCCCTGGGTCAGGCAGTGTGTACTTGCACTCAGTGGAAGCAGGTGAACAATAACTGAGCAGTGCTAAATAAAATAAGGACTAGACAATAATTGGGGCAGTAGCAGCTTACCCACATAGATTAAATAAAATAATAAAGGGTTTAGTTTGAAATTCCCTATAGGTTACCCAGATCGATATGCACCTGATGAAGGCCGGGGGGCACAATGGCTGAAACATTATGATAAAAACAACAGATACGGATTATAGTCTGAATATAAATAGTGTAAATAATAACTCAGAAATTCAGACAAGAAATAAAACTAACACCATCTTGATATTTTGTTAATTTAATAACACCATCTTGATATTTTGTTAATTTAATAACACCATCTTGATATTTTGTTAATTTAATAACACCATCTTGATATTTTGTTAATTTAATAACACTATCTTGATATTTTGTTAATTTGAACTGATACCAGTTTAAAATTAATCAACTACTCTGTCACGAAATAAAAACAATCTCAGATTTTTAATTGCATTACAATGAAATTATTATAGGTTTTTACTTAAGAGCACTTCAAATTTACAACTCCAGTTATCTACCTGATGAAAAAAAATGGACTGAAAGTATTTTTTAAATTCTCCACTAGACTAGATTTTTCACATACAATTCAAGGCTTATGACCATATCACATTGAAACACCAGTTCTCATACAATCACCAAAGTTAAGTAATGTTGAGCCTGGTTAGTACCTAGATGGGTGACAACTCGGCAAAGCTAGGTGTTGTAAGCTCAGATGTATTGCATAACAGCTCAGAATTTGAAATTGGAGAACCAAGTTCCAATTTCACTTGGGTTTGTCATATTCACTTGCATGCAAATATTCTTGGGAAAGGTATGAATCCATCTCTTCTCCCTCCAGCTATGAGTTAATTAATAGGACTTGTATCAGTAAATCATATCACCAAAAAATTCTTACAATCTAGAAATATTTTCTGATTTTTAAATAACCTGCAAACAGTTGATGAGCTGTAAAAAAAAACAAATCAGTCAATCATGTACAATGCTAAAAGAAAAGCATACAAAATTCACAAAACCCAAAAAAAGTATAACACAAAAACTAGGCTTGTTACATTACCTACAAACTAAAAAACTAATGAACTTAAAGAAAATTTAGCTAATATCAAAATTGTAATGAGAGAGAGAGCTAATAATAACAAAAGTGGTGGAAAGAAAAAGAATCTAAATGAAATTGGTTAGATTATTAAAAGAAAAAAATTTTTTTTTTTTTAAATTTCCCTCCATTCCTTGTTTGTCCATTTGTGTGGTTGCACCAACATAACAAATTTAGCCTGAAGTTCTAAAGGATAAAATGTGTTGCACAAAAATTTTTCTATTTTGTCATACATTCCCCCCCCACCCAATATTGTTCTTGACATGTAAAAATTTATATAAATTATATTATTTAGCATCTTCCATAATTTACTTTGAATTTGTTAGCCTAAAGTATACTTATGAGCATTCTTAGAAATTCTGTAAAACTAACAGCATTTTTACTTTTGCATATAAATACTTGTTGTACCCCGAGGAGGTGTAATGGTTAACAAGCTTGTCTCGCTAGAACAACTATGACTGAGTAGTGAGTTCGATCCTCATCTGGGTGCCCCATTCTTTCAGCCTTGTGCCACATCTAAGCTATGCTTGGAAAATCACTATAAATACTTGTTGCAAAATAAAATCCTTATGTTTGCCTTGATAAAGTCCATCAAAGGATGAAACGAGTTGACTAAAAAGTTTTTTTGCCTTTAGTCATATTGACATTTTGCAGTTATATTTTTAGTTTTAATTTTTCATTTTATATACATACATATATATATATATATATATATATATATATATATATATATATATATATGTATGACTGGCTTGCACAGCTTATTTTTCTAAAAGCAAGTAATCAGCATTTGGCTGGTAACATCTGCTCACCTCCGGACTATTATACAATCCATTTTCTCTTTACAAAAGGTGTCACATGTTTCATTCTTATATGCAGATTACCAAGAGAGGGTTCCCCACCCCTAATATTAACAAGATCGACTGAAAACAAAGCCTGTTTGTTTCATGGAAATAATTTGTTGAATTTTGTTGAATTACCTTCTTCTTAAGGCCTTACTTTGTCAGGAAAATATTCAGGCCCTCAGCATGTGTTTTGTGTTGGAAAGATAAAAACTTGCTAAGTTAAATCTTCATTGTGGAATGGATTTTGAAATTGCTATCCAGGCTGTATGGCCTGATTATAGTAACTTTGGGTGAGTTTTGCTTTACTTAGTAACTTTACAGTACGATTAAATTATTTATGTGTGTGTGTGTATGGTTATTGAGACTATTATTTGTCCATAACATATGAATATACATTGGCTTCTTTTTTGTGTGACTGTATATAATATATATTTAGCCAGTATTTATTCATTTACATATTTTAAAAATAATATTTAAAGTTTGTATAATATGAAATATTTAGTATTCACAGTCTTTATTCATTTAAATATTTTTAAAAATAGTTTTAAAGTTTGTATATGAACTATATAGTAGTTAAGAAATTTACAATAATGAAATATAAATATATATAAAATGAAGTGTTTGAATGTTCTATGTATCCAAGGGCTTTCAACTATTAGCCATTATCAAACATTTTTTTTTATTAACTGAAACATGGTTGGCACATTGTGGCTGTGTTTGTAGTTGGTGTTATTGAGTGTTGGCATTTTCTTTTTTATAATTAGTGCTGCCATTATTTTCAGTCTTTTTTTTTTTGTTTTTTTTTACATGTGGATGAGGCAATACAGCCTGATTATAGTAACTTTAAGTGAGTTTTACTGTACTTAGTAGCTTTACAGTACAAAAATTATATATATGTGTATGCATAGCTGGCCACTCGTATTTGAGGATACCCATCTGCTAGGGTGGCTAGTCAATCCCTATTGCTTACAGTTTCTAGGAAAGAGCATGTTATCTAGCGTGATCAATAATTGGAACAAGGCCAGCATGCTCGAGTGGTGATAATTTGAATATTTTCCATAAAAAAATCATTTTAAATTTGTTACTAGTTTTTATTCTAACAATAGCATTTACAGCATTTTTACTTAAAATAGGCATATCTGTGTATTCACTCTATGATCAATGTGTTATGTAGTGAGTTGTAAAAATCATTACATACAAAATAATATATAAACATTGTTTTTTGTTTTTTTTGCATGAATATGTAATGTATATTTAGGCAGCATTTATTCACTTAAGTATTTAAAAAATAAACAAATAATTGATAAGTTTTCATATATATATATATATATATATATATATATATATAGCACACCTTAAATCTATATTTCTTCATATATATCGCACACCTTAAATCTATATTTCTTTTTATATATATCTATATATATATATATATAATGTGTGAAAATATATAGAAAATAGGAAAGAACTGGTTAGGTAAATAATCCAAAGTTCTTTAGTATTTTTGTTATTATTTTTAAAAAATAGTGCTCGATACAAGAGTAGAGCATAAATATAATTATTTATTTAAAAATATGATTCCAACATGCTACATAAGAGTTCTCGTGTTTCAAAACAAGAGCCAAAAACTTCAACACAATTATTTGAATTAAATTAAGCTCTGTTCCATCTTCAAGCGAAATTTTTTTTGGAATAACTTATTTCTGAAATTTACGTGTTTTAATAGCATATTTATTATTGAAATCAAAATTTCCATGGTAACGGCCAGTGCGATTGTTCATATAGAGAGGGGCGCAGGGTGTTAATAATTTGTATCAGTATAGAGTTACATTCATAGATGTCAAGTCAGGGTAAGGTTGGGGTGTCTAAATTTAAAACGGAAGATGATTTTGTCTAGTCTGGTTTACATGTCTATGGAGATTTATTTATTTTTTTATTTTTTCTGAAAGGGTTTTGTGTATATAAAAAAACAAAACAAAAAAAATTTCGCTTGAAGGTGGAACAGAGCTTACTTTAATTCAATTTAATTCAAATAATTATGAAGTTTTCGGCTCTTGTTTTGGATCATGAGAACTCTTATGTAACGTGTTGAATCACATTTTTAAATAAAAGGTTGGTGCAAAAATAATGTCGGGTTTTGATGTATTTTTTTTAATGTAAAAAACCGACATTATTTTTGCACCAACCTAATATATAAAAATGGTATTTGAGATATTTACAGTAATAATGAAATTATATGTAAAATGATGTGTCCAAATGTTCTATGTATCCAAGCTCTTTCAGCTATTCTATTAGCCATTATTAAGCATGTTTTTTAACTGAATGTGTAGATTTTTTATGTTTCTAATTTGGTGGTCTATGAGGTAGTACAAAAAACTGTTAATAACTAGTGTCTGTTTCCTGTTGTTGAATTCTTTAAACAAAAGTGGATGAAAGGATGAATTCTCATGTGCTCATTTGCGGAAATTTTTTATACTACATTACATTATTATTTATGAGAGGACATTCACTCATGAAGTTAAGGTAGAGTTTCTACTTGTGAATTTTTTTATATAATGAAGCAATGAATGTGTTATTACAACATTCTTCAAGAATATCTAAGAATGGTAAAAACTTAATAGGTAAAACTTGACAGCGTTTTCTTCAAATGTTGTCTTGAGATTCTCAATTTCTTTATCTTCAGCTAAAATAAAAATATCTACATAGAGGACATATATTTTAGGTTTAGTAAGATTTTTAAATCAAAGCATGATGGAGTAATGGTTAGCGGCTTCGATTGAGGAATCTGAGAGCCGTGTTTGAATTCCATTTGAATCCATTTCCTTCACTTATATGCTAATACTCTTGGGAAAGGTATGAATCCTCTTCTTTTCTCCCCAGCTGTGGGTAAATAGCAGGACAGGCTGGGTTCTAAATCTTTGGATGGCAACTGGTCTACCGTAGAAAGAAATATCAACCTACTGTGGGGAAAAAAATCTGCCTCGTCAGTCATGTATCAAAATATACATGATTGCCTAAGTGCATATCATGTATGGCACATAAGTTAACATTTTTTAAATACCTTATTTTTTACATGAGACATGTAGCAGTTAGAGAAGCTTGGTTTGAGCAAATTTCCCATACTAATGCCATTAGTTTGAAGATGTTGCCATTATGACCATAGAAGGAGACTTTAGTTGTGCATGCATGTAGTAATTTTCTGAGAATATTAGATCTGATGGATGGGGTGGAATTGAGTTAGGTTTATACACAGAATTGCAGATTATATTGATGGTTTCATTGACAGGGACATTTGTAAATAAGTTTTACATTAAGTGATGCTAAAATGCCTGGGTTTGGTTGTGTGGTTTTAAGGATTTGAAGAAATTCAGGAGTGGATTTGATGCTATAATCATCATCCTTCAACCTCCCTACGGTTGGTTGGAACTCCATTGACAATCCCTTTCTTCACTGTTTGGTCCTGCATTGTTATTTCCAGATCCCCAATGTCCAACCCTGAGTCCTGAGCTATGATGTCTAAGGAAAGTCAATTTTCGGGAGAAGACACTCATAAAGATGCCATAGAAGTAAGGATGAGATGATTTCCCTGTCCACTCAGTGGCAGTGGCCAGCAAACTGTAATCGTTTTTGTTTGAGCTTAGAGATTGGTTTCAGTTCTCTGTAAATTGTGTTAAGCATTGCTTGTGATCTCCAACTGATATTCTGGATTTATCTAAGTAGAATTGTATATGTTCCATACAGTAGGACTGGTTCAATCAATGTTCAAAAGGTTTAGACTTTTAAGGAGAATGGAAGGTTTGAGCACCAAATCTTGTGAAATTTGTTACATGCCTCTCATGCAAGAGCTTTGCAGATGTTGAAGTCTTTTTGAGAATCTATTATCCAAGGTATTTGAAGTCCTCATCTCTTTTGATGGACGTATAATTGAGTGAGTTCAACTTAGATGGTTCATGGATGGTTATATATTCTGTCTTACGTTGTAATAGATAACTGATGGGTAGATATGGGGTGATAATGTTGTTGAGGAATTTTGATAGCTGGTAAATGTAAAAAAAAAAAAAAAAAAAAAAAGAGAGACTAAGCATAATGGAAGCACTAATAATAAAAGGGAAAAAGCAATTATTCAATATCAGCTATGAACATGGCCACAATATATTGACCATGTTTGCAAAATAAAAAACATAAAAATCTACACATTCAGTTACAAAAGAAAAAATATCCTTGATAGTGGAGATATATATATATTTGAGTATTTAGCCAGCAAATTCTCTTTTAGGCAAGTCTGATTGAATAAATTACGAACATTATGTCTGCTTATTTTTATTATAATCTTTTGATATTCACAAATAATTTTCTGTATATTACAATTGAATAAAACAAGAAATGCACTGTAGCAGTTCCAGTACATTTCTTTGCCTTATTTAGTTGTAATATACAGAAAAATATTTGTGAATATGAAAGGATTATGATAAAAATAAGCAGACATAATGTTTGTGATCTAATCAATCAGACAATAAATATATATAATAAGAAAGAACAGTAAGATTTATAATCCGGTGTTCTTAACAGTTATTTTTATTTAAAAAAAAAAAACAGTGCTCAATACAAAGAGTAGAGCAAAATATAATTATTTTCTTTTCAAAAATATGATTCCATCGCAACACAGAAAATTTCCATGTTTCAAAACTGAAAGTAAAATTATAAATTTAATTATAAAAATTAAACTTAAAATCCATCGTTTCATTTCATTGTCAAGTGATGATAGGAATAAACTTTCAAAGAAATTTACTTAATTTATAAGCACAGACAACATTGATATTATCTATTTTAATTTAGAGGTGGCTGGGTTTTAAACTCCTTAGACAGCCTATGTATCCAATGTATGTGAGAGATAGAGATGTGTGTGTGTGTCTCTGTGAGGGTCAGCTGAAAAGTTCATAGGCTGACCAAGATACACTCATGGAATGTGACCAAATGAGATTTATTTTTCAATATGTGGTCTGCACATTTATTTCATGCGTGTTGCAGTGCTTGGATCCCATTGGTGAAGAAGCTTTCATCCTGTTGGTCAAAAAAGGTCATCAACAGCAGATATGACATCTTCACTGCAATATTGTTTTCCAGTCAAGTTTTTTTTGATGTTGGGAAACAAATAATAGTCACATGTGACCAAATTTGGAGAATAGGGATGGTGATCAACCAGTTCAAAGCCACAGTCATGCATAGCAACCATTGAAACCAAGGATTTGCGTGCTGGAGCATTGACCTGATGAAACAAGAGTCTTTTTGTAAGTTTTCCTGCACATTTGATCTTGATAGCATTTCATAACTGCTTGAGCAAGTTGGCATAGTACTCTTCATTGATGGTGTGGCCTTTTGAATATAGTTTTTTGGGATGCAAAAGGCATTGTGTTCATTGACTGAAACCATCACTTTCCACTGCACATTAAACATCTGTGGCTGATGAGGAAAGGTGTTTCCACTGCATAGATTATCTCTTTGTTTCTGGCTCAAAGTGATGAACCCAGCACTTATCTTGGGTTAAGAAATCAATTGGATCTGCTTAAAACAATTTTGTATGCTTTTGACCAGGTCTTAGAAGATATGGAAACCTTTGTCATGCCAAGTTCATTATGCAAAATATTCTCAACTCTCATTGGATATGCTAATAGCATTGGGTATTTGATTTATAGTCAATCGCCTGTCATCCATCACCATGTAGTGAATATGATCAATGTTTTGCTCGGTGGTGGCAGCTTGATTGTCTTCAAGAATCTCTCTTCTAAATTCAGCTGCCCACTTTTGCACTGCTGATAAAACTGGCTTATCATCCCCTAATATAGTAACTATGAATGTCTTTGGAAGGTGGATGGGGGTAAATCTTTTTTCTGCAGGTAAGAACAACTGTCATGAAAGTATCTATAGAAAAGACACAGTAAAGTTACAAAAACACTAAAACAGTATAGAAGGAGAGTTAAAACTCTATTGACTATTAAAGTGCTTGAATTAACAAGAATACTGAGAAAAGTATTGAAAGTTTTTGGAGATATTCTATCAACTGATCCCCAATAATAACCACTGGCATGAATACCTAAAGAAATAAAGTAACTGCAACTAGCAATAGCCATGAAAGTTCTCCAGTTTTCTAATTTTTAATTTTCTGATGAATCTTAATTCTTAAGCTAATGATTGAATAAGCTCTTTGAGGTTCTACAACTTTGAAATACTTGTAGAAATTCTCCATTTGCATTGTTAAATATTTAAGCTTAACTCATTAACCAATTATTAGAATTTTTGAAGATCATCCTGATGTTATATGAACCACAGATCTTTGTAGTTTTTCCGATATCCCTTCACGTAAGCAGATCAGGGCTATTTTCTGAGTGTTGTTATCCTCTTGTAGCCTTCTATCTCAGTTTATAAATATGGCGATAAAGATGAGGACAACAGTCTGAATAATGTAAATAATCACAATACCTCATGTCAGAAATATAGACAGAAAAATTGTGTGGTATCATATGTGATTTATTTACTTACTGCAAAGTAAAAATATGCTGAGTGAGCATTCTTTAATTGTACTGATTCAATATTTGCAAGAAGTTGTAGACTACATTTTACAAAGACAAAATTATTGTCATTAAACGTTGGATGCTTTCACCTTATTCTTACATGCCCAACTTTTCCAATCATTTCAGATTGGCTGGAGTACTTGGAGATTCCCCACCTTCTTTCTCTAAATTTGAAGAGAAAAAGACGCAACAAACGAACAAACGAAGTCACACTGTAAAGTCGATCTTCAAGCGGCCATCACAGAAAGGTAGGAATAATATTTTCTTATTTTTTCATATTTTTCTTATTTTTATTTTTTATATTTATATTTATTTTTTATTATTTTTTTTTCCTTTTTTTGCTTTCTTTCTTCCTTTTTTTGCTTTCTTTCTTCCTTTTTTTGCTTTCTTTCTTCCTTTTTTTGCTTTCTTTCTTCCTTTTTTTGCTTTCTTTCTTCCTTTTTTTGCTTTCTTTCTTCTTTTTTTTGCTTTCTTTCTTCTTTTTTGCTTTCTTTCTCCTTTTTTGCTTTCTTTCTTCCTTTTTTGCTTTCTTTCTTCCTTTTTTGCTTTCTTTCTTCCTTTTTTGCTTTCTTTCTTCCTTTTTTGCTTTCTTTCTTCCTTTTTTGCTTTCTTTCTTCCTTTTTTGCTTTCTTTCTTTCTTTCTTATTTTTCCTTTTTTTTTTTTTTTTTTTTTTTTTTTTTAATTTTTTTTACATGTTTTGTCCATGTTTTGTCCATTTCTCATGTATTTGCTCTTTCTGTTCTTATCTAACAACCTTTTTTTTTTTTTTTCGTCATTTTTTCTTTCTTACCAACTTGGTATTTGAATGAAATTCATACATTTTAAAATCATGTTTTACTCAGAATCTTCACAAGACCAGCTTACTGCTCCAAAGAAAGAGGCCAGACGTGCCAGTCTTGAGAGTCAGCAGGTTGGCGGGGAATTTACTGAATTCCTCAAGACAATAAAGAAGCCTGTAGCCCTGGATGTTTCCAAGAAGGTCCGCAGCTTCAATGAGAGGGTCCAGACTCTTACAGAATATTCAATTGAAGAACTCTCTGAAATGGTCCAGGACTTTTACCAGAGCATGTCTGACCGCTTTCACTCAAATCCACTTTACAGCAGTAAGTATAGCATACCAGGAAGGTCATCTGGTGTTTCCTAAGTGAAAATTCCATAAAAAAATCTTTGGTTAATTTGATTTTGTCTCAAAAGTATCTTCATCTTTGTCGGCATATTTATTACAACGTTTCGGCCGTTGTACGCTTCGGCCTTCTTCAGGTGGTTGGAATGTCGAACTGAGCCCTTTATTTCGCTCACTGGGGTAGACTGTTCTAGTTCCACGTGTCATGTTTTAATGGATGTCAGTTATCAGTTATCTCCTGTTAATTTCCCTCTGAAAGTTCTCCACTGCCTTAGCCGGGTATTGAACTCACACTCTTTGGTTCCTGTCACTGGATCTAACTAACACCTTTATCCACTGTGCCATGTATCCTTGAGGAAAAAAAAAAGGTTTTAGTGAAAAAAATTGTCATGTAAAATTGCTTTTTGAAATTGCCGAAATAGTTTTCTTGTTCAGCCATTTTTAAGAGAAATTAGAATTTCCCGCTGAATAATGTTAATTGTTGCTACAAAAACTATTTCCGTATAACAGAAAAGCGACTAAAAATAAGAAAAATATGAAAAAATAAGAAAATATTATTCCCACCTTTCTGTGATGGCCACTTGAAGATCAACTTTAAAAAAAAAAAAAAAGGAAAAAAATCAAGAATTTAACTTCCAGTAAGGAATTCCTAATACTGCTGTTTCAGTCCCATCCCAGAAGAATTTTGATGAACAAAGTGAAATATATTGAAGAATGAAATTCAATATTGTATAGTGTTGGATGATTTAATTATATTTTAACCATTAAGTAAAAATCTTTCTTGGCCTTTTTAATTATAAATATTTAAGATCAGTGACCCCCACCTTTTTTTTTTTTTTTTTTTTTTTTTTTTTCATACTTAAAGTGCACTTGTGAAGTCAAGGGTCGGAATACAAGCAATGTCTAGTTTTCAGTTTTGTAAAAGACATTAAAAACACCACAAGTTTTCAGAAAGTAAAATGCCATTATTGCTAGCTGTTTACTAGATATAAAATTAACCCTTTTACTGTTACTATAACCCAGTTCTTACCAGCATCAAAAAGCAACCTTTTAAGGAACCATACAAAGTATCCAGCTATTTAATATTAATGAAAAAAAAAAAATTTCCTTCCTAGGATAGTAGAGCCTTAGTTCGCATCAGAGTACACCCCCAGGGAATTCAAAAACTTATCTCGACATCCCTTTCACTTTTCCAAATGGTCTACAAATTCTGCCTTATGTTCTTAATTTCATTTGTGATGTTGCAACAGCAATTTTATCTTGGGAGCAGGGGGCTCAGAAGTCACAGGTACTCACATCTGAACAATAGGTGATGTTTTGTCAAAATCCCTGCATAAAGACTCTTATTTGCTTGGTAATAGTGAATATAATGCTCACACTTAATCTTCTTAACATCTGATAAGAATACTAAATTTTAGAATAAGAAGCCTAAATTTGCCATTAAGAGATTCTTGATGAAATCCAAAGAAGAATCTTCAATGTTATTGGAGTTTCGACTTCAGTACCTTTCAGAATCTCAACTTTAGTCCCTTTCTCACTACCATAATGTAGCTTTCTTGTGCTTCTTCTATAAATATGTTAATAGTAATTTTTCTGAACTTTCTGCTATTTTACCTGGACTTAATGAATATCTAGATTGTACTAGATTGGTAGCTAGGTTTCATTTTACATTTGAAATGGCTAGATGTAACTTAAGTTTCTTCTGTCACACTTCTTGCTTGTGGAACTCTCTTCCAGCTTCTTGCTTCCCAGTCAACTTTGATCTTTAAAAATTTAAATGCAATGTCAATCGTTATATTCTGTCTTAATTTTTCTTTTCTTCTCCTCTCCTTGATGGTATATATTTCTTATATTCTCTAACACTTATGTCCTAGTGGTTTTATTTCCTTGCTTGGGGTGAAATGATTAAAAAAGAAAAATAGTGAACCCAATTGGGGTCACCACAGGTCAACTCTTCTTGGGTTAAGGTTGCTGATGAACATTAACTTCACTTCAGCCCTCTTGTATTTTCTGACATGAATCACATACTACACACTGTACACAATCTCACTTCATGGCATCTCAGTACTGATTGAGTAACCATATGGGAGAGTTTTCATACATGCAGTAAGGTTTCCTTTGATTAGTTGCATCAAGGCTGCACAATTGGTTTTTATAATGTTCAAAATGACTGCATACATTTCAGACAGACATACTTAAGTTGGCACATGAGTTTCCTTGTTTGAACTAATTTCAATATCATTTGTACAAAAATTGTATGTGCTTCCTGATTCAATTTCAATTGAATCCCAATGAAAATCTTTTATATGTATAACAGGGCAGTGGCCCTGATTGAGTCTTACTGGGGCATGGAAAGAAGTTAGTGACTTGAGATATTGAGACTTGATAATTCTGAGTGAAGGAAGAGAAAAATATAGGAAAGTGGTTATTTGAATTGGAGTCTGATGGAAAGAAGTCCAGTTTAAAAAATATTAATTTAAAGCCATAAAATATTTAAAAGGATTCTCAGAAGAGTTTAATACTAACTGATTAGCGAGAGAACATCACCAAAAACTGTGTGGATTTCATTCCTTGAAGTTGTGGCAAAGAATATAAAGGTGAAACAAACCACCCCCTAAAAATAAGGCTGGAGAATATTGAAAAGCCATACTTAGGGGTGAGACAATGAAATCGGACATGGCTGATTATGTATGGAGGAAAAATGGTAATCATTATTCTCTATGGAATGAAGTGAAAATATTGAACAAGGAAGAATACAGGAGAGTTAGCTATCTGAAAGAATGAGCACATATGCCAGGCTATGAGGACCTCCTTAATAGGCCTAGCATAGAAATAAATAGAATATGGGAGTTGTTAGAGAAAGACAGACAAATGACAGCAAATCTTCAACTGGAGCAGCTGTAACAAAAGAGAAAAGCTTCAGTTGGTGCAGTCAAGCATGACAAACAGCAACAGGTTAACATTAAGGCTCCAATTTCTCCAGAGAATTGTCCTATGGGACAATAGCCTAGTGGATTAAAGCGTCAGTTTGTGAAATTGGTGACCAAGAGTATTAGCACATAAGTGAATGTAATGGATTCAACTGGAATTCGAACTTTAAGAGAAAAATATGGGAGAGTCTTGAATCAGATTGGATTCTGATGGAAAGCAGTCCAGTTTAAAAATATTAATTTAAACCCATAAAATACTTATAAGGAGGGTCTCGGAGTTCGAACTCTAATTAAACTAAGTAAGATTTAGTAAAACTGACATACCCTAGCCCAACACTATAAGATAACATGACTAATGAGTTTGCCAAAAGTCCACAGGATTTTTTTATCACTCTTGGGTTTGTTTATTTGCATTGATTTTAATATAATTTTGGTAATTTTTTGTTAAAATGCAGGCCCAAACTGAAAAATACTTTGTAGCTAGCTATCTGGTTTACTTACAGAAGGTTCTTTTGTTTGAGACACTAATTAACATTGTCTATTTCTTGGACAGAAGTCTCTATGAATGGAATATGCACATGCATAAATCAGTTAGCATATCAGCTGGGCAGGAGTCAGTTACTATCAGTAGGAATTGAATAAAATGAGTTAGTTTAGTTGGAGATACCCCCATGCCCCAGTCAAACATTACACATTAGAAGTCCACTGTAAAAGCAATTCGCTGCTAAGATGTCTCAGTTCCAAGGTAGAAAATAGAATGAAACAGCTCCATAGCTGTTGTAGAATTTTATATTTCATCTCTAATTAAATTCTTAATTTTTCAATGGCATCATTTTCTACCAATATTCACATAGAGGAAACAATCAAAAATTCACCCAAACCAATGCTGATCTTTTGTTCCAAACTGCTATCCCTTAGCCCACCCACACATCCACAATTAAATAAATAAAGATGAACTTTGGTTGAAGGCCTGATACCATATTTCCCTGAGTGTTTTAAGCCAGCCATTGAAAGATAAATGTTTTTGGCTGATACTTACTGAGTGTTCTTGAAATGTAATCTTGTTCCAAAACTAAATTTATCTTCTTGCTTGGCAAACCAGAACATGCCAAAATACAAAGTGACTGAAGCAGAGATGCCAGTTCAGGACCAGTAACATTACAGATTCTTCTTTGGATTTTATCAAGAATCACAAAATATATAGCAGGAGCACCAGACAAGATGTGGCAGCAGTATTCAAAGTAACGATGTGAGGCAGACTTAGAAATATATGTAAGATAAATCCAGAAGAGAGAAACAGGCAAGGTGTGCAAGAAAAGAAACTGTTAGCATAGAAGTTATGGTTACATCTAACTAATTTAACTGTAAAATGATGAGACTTTGCAACCAATTTAGTACTGCATCTAAATACATAAAGTTTAGGTATAATAGAGCAAAATTTATCAGAATAATTCCCATGAAAGTATTTATAGAAAAGACACAGGGAAGCTACAGGGCAGTGGGAAAGTTACTGAAGCTGAGATGCCAGGTCAGGATCAATAACATTACAGATCTTTGTTTGGCTTTTATCAAGAATCTTTAAATATATAGCAAGAGCACCAAACCAGATGTGGTAGCAATATTCATAGCCTGGATTAATGGTAGACTTATAGATATATAAGATAAATCCTGGAGAGAAAAATTGTCTAACACAATACAGTGAACCAACTTTCCTAGCAGTAGACCTAGCAATTGATTCAGTATAATCTTTCCACTTCATGCCTTTAATAGGTTGAAAGTCAACCACACTTACAAACTTTGTCAGTTTAAAATATTTGTTAGCCAAAGTATAAAAAAAATAATAATGACTTAATCACTAATAATGACTCATGAAATGATTTCTTAGTGTTTGTGTGTATGCTCTGAGTGTTACACAAAAAATAAGTTTTCTCCCCTTCTTTTTTTATTTTTGCCCCCCCACTTCTTTTTTTTTGCCACCTCCCTCTCTCTCCCCCTCCTATAGTAAATACAAGCTGTTAAGCAACTGGAACATGACTTAAACAAATCACATATTATTTATAAAAAAAATTAATAAAATCTCTGCAACCTATGGTTCCTAAACTCCAAACAAATTCTGACATGTTTGCAGGCTGCAGCCCTGAAACAATTGAGAGCCTCATGGACTATATGGAGAAATTCATCATGACTACCCTGTACCGCTCCGTTTTCTGCTCTCCCCACACAGATGACGAAGAGAAAGATTTGGCCATACAGACACGCATCCGATCTCTGCATTGGGTCTCTTCACAGATGCTTGACATGTCCATTGCTGAACATGAGATGGGGGTCAGGCAGTTGATTGACCAGGCTATCACAGGTAAGATTTCTACATGACTAACAAGGTATAATAAAACATATAATGTATATTAGGTAACTCCCAATAATTTACTGAAGAAAAAGTGTATACCATGATGAAAAAAGGCCCCAAACTTAATAAAAACAAAATTTTATTGTCAAAATTTTTATTATTATTAAAAGGAAAGACCAAAGTATTTTACTTTATTAAATTTTTTTATCCCTTTCTAGCATGTTTGAAATTTTGGTTAAAAATCTTGTTTTTCTTGCATAGGGGCAGCAAAGATTAGTATTAGGAAATTTATTGCTTTTTTTTCTGGTAACAAACACATTGATTTAGAAATTCTTGCAAAAGTCAAGTAATTGTTAGATTTTAATGAAACTTTCAGGACTTGTACACAAATGAATGAAATTATTTTAGAAATTTTTATTTTTTAGAAAATCTTGATATAAATTTTTTTTTTTTTTTTTTTTTTTTTTTTTTTTACGTCTGTTACCTCCACCTTAATGAAATTTCCAGAAATTGTGTCCTGTTTCATCTTATATTAGTTAAAAGCAGGACTCCTTGGAGAATAGTAATCACCAATATTTCTTTTCTTTTTTCTTTCCTTGAAGCAGTAACTCATTTATCAAAAATCTGCTCTGGATTGTAAAATAAAAAAATGCTATTGTATTAAGACATTATTTAATTAAAAAAAGCTTTTAATTTTTTTATGATTAAGATATATTATAGACAGTATTAAGTTTTTTTCAGTCAATAATGAATTTTTACAAGAATTGTTTTCTATTTGAAAAATTTTAATTAGAATAATTTATAAAGTTTTAAATCTTATAAATTCCAGTATTAATTTTTATGGGTTACATGATATTATTAAATAAAAAAAACTATATTTACTAATCATAAATTGAAAAGTTTAGTACAAATTAATATTTTTAAAAGAATTTTGAATTTTTTTTTATGTCTAAAATGTGCTGATTTTTAATTATGTGATTGACTATACGTTATATTATTAAAAAATAAGTGTGATAACTAGTAAATATATAGCCAAAAATATTTAAAATTCAATAAAATAATAGATTAGAGAATATTTTCTTAACTTTTTAAGATTACTCTGAGTACTTAAAAATTATATATAAAAAAAGTTGCTCACATTCATTCAATTACTTTTTTAATGCCTGAAGTACCCATAGAATAACATTAGATAAATATCAAGCTGGCAAACCTGTGAACACCTTAAAGAAACAACTAGTGTCTGGTTAAAAAATGCATTTTTCTGATATTTTAAACTTAAAGTAAGTAATTTGTTTCAAATAAGATTAATTATGCTTTACATCAGCTAATATTCCACAAATAAAATTTCTGAAAAGTATATTTTATTTTTGGAAGATTTGTTAAGAGAATTACATTGTAATTAAAGATGACTAAAAAAGGGGCACAAATCAGCCATTTTAGCAAAAAAATAAAAAAAAATTCTTTCCAGTCAATTTAAATTAGTTTTTGAAATGCAGCAAAGTATTTTACTTATTGGAAATATTAAATTTAATCTATTAACTTGAAATTAAAATAAAACCTTCAAAAAAAATCTTTCATTTTTAAAAATTCATTTTGAACCTAAGGAAAAATAAAATTAATTGAAAGATAATTTTGGAATTTTTCTTGAACTTGAAAGGATTAAAACTAAAATAGACATAATATGACTAAATTATTTAACCAAACACGCTTTTATATATATATATATATATATATATAGCATTTTTTTTTTTTTTTTAAATCCACATTACAACCAAAGACATTTGCGGTTTCTCTCTTCTTTTTAATATACACGCTTTTCTCTTGTTGGAACTACTATAACCTCTTTCTTTTTATTTATATATATATATATATATATATATATATATATATAATCTAGTATGAGATGCTTTAAAGATTTCTACCCGACAAAAGAAATTAAAAAAAAAAAAATCTGATGTTAAGTAAGATTTTTTTAAAGTGGATTTGGCTGAGAACTTTTAGCACAACCACTCTGTATTTGTGCATGCACACACGCACACACACATATAGATAATTAAAGACAAAAGGAAAACTTAGATGGTGTATTCTGTCCTCTGATGGACTTTAACAAGGCAAATGTAAGGATTTCATTTTGCAACAAGAATATATAAACAAAAATAAAAATGTTGGTAGTTTTTCAAAATTTTCAAATTCCAGAACACTCTTAAATATATATTAAGATGACTGAAAAGTCTAGGTAAATTATGGTGGACGCTAAGTAACATAATTTAATGAGTAATAAGTTTTAATGTATATAGTTATTTAATAAGCTTGGCTTATTCTGTTTATAAGTTTGCAATTGTTGAGGTGCCTTTTGAGATATAAACTTGTTATACAAGCAATTTTATTTGTAAGACAAACTTGCAGTGTATCACACTAGAGCAGTTAACTTGGTGATATTAACTAAATATAGACTCTAACCAGACACCTGGTGAAGATTAAACTCGCTACAGAAGAAATGGTTTAGTTGACTAGCTGCTAACCATGGCAAATCATTTTAAAAGTGTGTAAAAGCAATATCAGAAATTAATCCATGGGAGATAACTTGATTTTAAAAAATGTGAGTGGCTTTATGTAAAAAAAATGGATCGTGTGGGAATGTTTTATTGTAATTTATAACTTTAAATAGTCTTTTCTTGTGCCATATGTCATTTCCAAATGGACCTCATTTTTATCTACCTTTTCTCATTTCAGATATTATAGAGATGGATGCAAAACGAGCCCCACAGGACAAATTAGCTTGTCTGGTCCGTTGCAGCAAGCATATATTTGAAGTGTTACGGGCATCAAAGGACATTCCTGCAAGTGCAGATGAATTTCTTCCTGCCCTCATTTACATAGTACTCAAGGCTAACCCACCCCTCTTGCAGTCCAATATTCAGTATATCACACGCTTTGCCAACCCCAGCCGATTAATGAGTGGAGAAGCTGGCTACTATTTCACTAACCTTGTGAGTATGTAATTAAAAATGAAAATTAGGGAGGATTGTTTGTTACCCAATCACATATTTTTTTATTTTTGCATTTGAAAGTGGACAAATAATTTGTTTGTTTTTTGTTTTCTTTTCTCTTCACTGTTCAGATTATTTATTTGATAATGCTGTATTTTTTAACAATGTTATTTGTTCTTTTTTAAGACAAATTTATTTATCTCTCTTCATCTCTCTCTTTATTTTTTGTTAATTGGCACATTATTTGTTTCTTGTGCTTTAAGGGATAAACAAGAATCACCTTATTTATTTGTTTGCCATCTTTTTAAAATCTTTTGTTCCTCTATTTTTTCAGTGGATTTTTTTCCTCTTTTTTTTTTTTTTTTTTTTTTAAACATATCCCTTTCTCTCTTTTGTATCTCCTTCTGTTTCTCTCTTTTGCATCTCCTTCTGTTTCTCTCTTTTGCATCTCCTTCTGTTTCTCTCTTTTGCATCTCCTTCTGTTTCTCTCTTTTGCATCTCCTTCTGTTTCTCTCTTTTGCATCTCCTTCTGTTTCTCTCTTTTGCATCTCCTTCTGTTTCTCTCTTTTTGCATCTCCTTCTGTTTCTCTCTTTTGCATCTCCTTCTGTTTCTCTCTTTTGCATCTCCTTCTGTTTCTCTCTTTTGCATCTCCTTCTGTTTCTCTCTTTTGCATCTCCTTCTGTTTCTCTCTTTTGCATCTCCTTCTGTTTCTCTCTTTTGCATCTCCTTCTGTTTCTCTCTTTTGCATCTCCTTCTGTTTCTCTCTTTTGCATCTCCTTCTGTTTCTCTCTTTTGCATCTCCTTCTGTTTCTCTCTTTTGCATCTCCTTCTGTTTCTCTCTTTTGCATCTCCTTCTGTTTCTCTCTTTTGCATCTCCTTCTGTTTCTCTCTTTTGCATCTCCTTCTGTTTCTCTCTTTTGCATCTCCTTCTGTTTCTCTCTTTTGCATCTCCTTCTGTTTCTCTCTTTTGCATCTCCTTCTGTTTCTCTCTTTTGCATCTCCTTCTGTTTCTCTCTTTTGCATCTCCTTCTGTTTCTCTCTTTTGCATCTCCTTCTGTTTCTCTCTTTTGCATCTCCTTCTGTTTCTCTCTTTTGCATCTCCTTCTGTTTCTCTCTTTTGCATCTCCTTCTGTTTCTCTCTTTTGCATCTCCTTCTGTTTCTCTCTTTTGCATCTCCTTCTGTTTCTCTCTTTTGCATCTCCTTCTGTTTCTCTCTTTTGCATCTCCTTCTGTTTCTCTCTTTTGCATCTCCTTCTGTTTCTCTCTTTTGCATCTCCTTCTGTTTCTCTCTTTTGCATCTCCTTCTGTTTCTCTCTTATTTGCCCTTTCTCTTATTTGCGCTCTCCCCACCACTTTTTTAAGTACATCATTTAGTCATTTTTCTATTTCCCATTACATTAATCCATTGGTCTCCCTACCCCATCCATGCTTTTTCCTTATCTTCAATTGACCGTAGCAATAAAGGATTTATGTGTTTTTACTTAGTAATGCTTTCAAAAACATAACAGCAATAATGTTGATAATTTGGCTAGAAGTTGTAAAGTGCTTCATTTCTTAATAAAGAGAAAAAAAAAATTATATACTGAGGTTGTTACACCAAGAACAAATCTATCACATAACTTCTGTTTGAATTTCTGGGATATGAAATTATTTACATTCAGTCTATTGCTTTCAACTTTCTTGTTGTTATCACAACAGTTCAGTTGTTGTACCCTCTGAATCTTCTTCATCTGGGTAACCTACAAGGGATTCTGAACTGAACCGTTTATTTAATCTATGAGAACAGATTGTTCTTGTGCCACTGCCCATGTCTAGGGATATCTTGTTCTTGTAATGTCAATGAACACTTGTTGCCGCTTGTTGTCATTGTAGTAGAGGCTTTGTAATTGCAGTTACAACTATAGAATGCCGTTGAACAATGCTGCTGTCAGATGCCTTCAAATAGCACTTGCACTAATAGTACTTGCACTAATAGTACTTGCTCAATAATACTCGCTCAAATAGTAATCCGCATCAGTCAATTATGTGCCACGTGTGATACATGCTTAGGCGATTATGTATCTTTCGATACATGACTGACGAAGCAGACTTTTCCCCACAGTAGGTTGCCATTTCTTTCTGCAGTAGACCAGTTACCATCCAAGGATATAGAACCCGGTCTGTCCTGCTATTTTTCCCATAGCTGGGGGAAAGAAGAGGATTCATACATTTTCCAAGGGTATTAGCATGTAAGTAAATCTATTGGATTCAACTGGAATTTGAACTTGCCCCTCTGATTCCTCAATCTGAGCTGCTATCCATTACTCCACTTCGTAATCCATATAGTGATCTGAACAGAGAAATAGTATAGTCAATAGAGTAGAGAATAGTGGTTCGTATAGTAATAGAGGATAGTAGAAATAGTTATCCATATAGTAACAGAGGATAGACTAGAATTAGTGATCGTTAGTTGTCAGCTACTTCCTACATATATGCGTTTCCTCTGTGATCACATGATTTACTTAATTCAATAATAGGATCACCTGTGTTTGCTCACTGGTGATCTATGTTCAAACTCAAGTGTTGGCAGTGACACTTTCTTCCTATATAACACTTGTCTAGCTCCTATTTTAGTATTGCTCACTTTTATTGTTCATCTTATTATTTTTATGATTGATTGACTGATTATTATGTTTACAAATATTATGATTGTTTATGAATATTATGTTTATGAATATCAAGATTGTTTGTGAATATTATTATGATTATTGTGACTGTCATGATTATAAAGGGGGTTTCATTAAGACAAAGTCAGCAGTAAATAAATCGGTGTTATTGTTGAAAATTTATTTCCTGTATTTTATCATGTTATTTAAGTCATGGCCATTATGTGAAAAATAATATTGCTCAAATGTCCGCCAAATCTGAAAGAAAAAAAAAAAAATCATTTGATGCTTAAACTTAATTCGCATTTAAAATCGGTCCAAGTTATTGGAACACCCTTTATTTTGATGATTATGAATTTTATGATTGTTTTTATGATTATTATGATTGTTTATTATTTTGCCAGTGCTGTGCTGTTGCTTTTATTGAGAACATTACTGCCGACTCCCTAAGTCTAAATCCTTTGGAATTTGAACACTACATGTCTGGAGAAGCAACTCCACCCTCACGTGGAAATGAATACATGTGTGAGGGCATGAGGCTGATGTATGAGAATTTGCAGCGAGTGGCCGAAATGCAGAAGCGACATGACAAAGTGATGGCCGAAGCCATGCAACTACAACGTGATGTGGAAGAATTTAAAGAGAACTTCAAACTGGAAATCCAGAAAGTCCTTGAACGAACACCCCTCGAAATCAAGCCACGGAAAGTGAAAGTAGAAATTGATGAGGAGAGTGAAGAGACCAACAAGTTACCTCCCCCTCTTATCCCAATTCAGTCTCTTGTTGCTCCAACACCAGGAGGCACTAATCTGCCACCATGTCAAGAACCAATAAATGCTACTCTCACTTCACCAGTTTCATCAGCACCTTCTACCAATGTGATGCCCGCAAGTGACATTTTGGCTCCAACAGTAGTCAGTCTTCCCCCTGAAAAAAATATGCTTCCTTGACCCTGAAGGAAAACATGAAAAAAAAATTAAAAAAAAAAAACAAAACAAAAAACGATTGTTTATATTAAACCTATTTGGGTGTAAAATGAAAAAAACATCTAACAAGAAAAGAAAATTTATATACATATGTGATGTATGTTTGCATTAATACATAGATATACCTGTATGTGTACATATGTTTGTGTGTGTGCTTTGTCTGTTTAGTTTCTAGTATTAAATTGACAATATCTAACAACATGGAATACTTGAACCTTATAAATTATGCTGCTTGTGAGACACAGCTTTTTTATTACTGCTTTTGCGTGTGTATGAGACACAGAATTGTGAAATAGAATGTTTGTGTGTGCAAGTTTTAATGTATGCTATATTTATGGGTAAAAATACTCAATATCAGGGATCGATTATATATAAATTTAGCAGTGGACACTGAGATCAAAACCGGGTTGTAACAATCTTTCATGCTTGAATGCAATCTTCAGGCCATGTGTCCAAAGATTGCATTCAAGAATGAAACATATTGTGACTGCTTGGTGTTGAACTCGGTTTCCACACACACTATAGGATAAAAAAGAAATAGGAAACATTTATCAGTGTAACACTTTTATTAAAGCTTCAACAGATGATGCTTTGATAAACATTTCCTATTTGTTCTTTACCTTGTCATAATCAGATTCCAATCCATATTTGTTCCCAACTCTCATATATATACACACACACAATATACAGAGAGAGAGAGAGAGAATAAATGTTTATGTGAGAATTTGTGCTAGTGTACTTAATATCAAAGCAAAAGTTGCTTCAAATGTTTTTATAGAAAAAATGAAAGTCAAATACATCATTTTATTAGTAGAAAATGCAACCGAGAATGCTTCTATTACTTCATTTCTTGTTGCTACAAGAATATCAACAGTTAAAGAAAATGTCATTCAAGATGGCACCTATTTTAGATATTTGTTACTTAATAAACAATGCAGTTTTTCACGTGCTGAAAACAAGTGACAATTTCTGTATGATTTTTATGAGAACACAGTCTTTCATCTTTATATAATGTGTTAACTTTGATTTTTATGGTCATCTTCTCATTCTCCTCAGTTGGTTTTCTTAAAATTGCCAATGTGCTTTATTTTCCTGTTTTAACAAGTCTTTCAAATGTGTTTATTCTTTCCTTTTGCACCTTTCATCATTATAAATATTAGGTTGGTGCAAAAATAATGATATAATAATGTTGTTTTTTGACGTTAAAAAATACGTCAAAAAACGACATTATTACATCATTATTTTTGCACCAACCTAATACTTGTGTGAGAGATAGCAATCATATAAAATTACACACAGTGAGTGCTGGTGGTAATAAAATGGTGGTCGCTGCAATGTATAATAAGAGCTAAAATTTATGCTAATTATAGTTTTAAATCTGTACCTTTCGATTACCATATGCATGAAACTTACCAAATGGTGAGGAACTTGGGATACACATGTTTGGGGAGATAAACTGTTTTTTTTTTTTTGTTTTTTTTTTTTTGTTTTTTTTTTTAACTACATCTACTGGCTTGTGTAACTGAGAGATTTAATAAAGAAAATGTGGTCTCCAGCAGGGCTCAAACCTGCACATCCCCTCTGTAGGAGAAATTATCATCTGACCCAGTATGCTTTTTTTCACTGACTAA
>OZ010614.1:29386645-29401645 GCA_963932145.1 Acanthosepion lycidas | reverse complement strand
TTAACTGTCATAGTTTTTCCATATGTGCCCATTCATTAAAATTGGTAAATTTTACTTTTGCCCAATTTTCTTTGTATTTTTTTATATGAACATTGGAAGTTACTTAAATTTCATATTAAAAACAAAAATAGTTTTTTTTTGGTTTTTTTTCAAAAATATTTTCTAGTAAGTTTTCATCTTTTTTTAATGTTATACGGTTTTCAGTGTAAACTTTTTCTTTTCTCTAACCCAGAGTTAGAAATAATTTTTCTTTTTAGTTTTCTTCCTCATAGAAAATTTTTTTTTTTTTTTTAATTAAAATTCACTTCAGTTTTTAACTCATTTTAATTTTTCATCTTTCATCGGCCTTTTATCCAAAAAAAAAAAAAAAATTTCTTCCCCCGCCTTCCCCACCCAGCAAAAATCTCTAAGGGCAATAAAAATTTTTTAACTCTGTTTCTGTATTTGTCTTATTTTTCCTTATACCTTTCTTTTTTGTTATTTCTGATCTTGCATATATATGATTGTCGTTGACTTGTCAATTGAGTATGACTATTGACTAACAGTGATTCTCAACCCCTGTGCTGTGTGTGTGTGTGTGTGTGTGTGTGTGGAAGTAGAAATGGTATAACTGTAGCCTTCTTTACTGGTCTGTTCAATTCCCGCAGCTGATTGATGAGTTGATCACTTAAATCCAGGCCTTGCCTTATCCCACATGTTTGATTTTGATCCTGAGGAATGGTGAGGATCAAATCATCAACAGAAATCATTGTATTGGTTTGGTATTTGGTTTCATCCGGGCAGAGTGAAGTAACAAGTAAAAAAAAAAAAATACAAAAAAGCAAACAATGTGAGTAAAAGAAAATGTTTATATATATATATATATATATATATATATATATATAAAAAATGAAAAACAAACCACTTTAAGGTACCATTACGATAATTTATTTCACCTAAATCCTTTTTTAAGGATTCAGGAAAAACTTAAAGTGGTTTGTTTTTCATTACATATTAGCTCTGTCCTCACATTGAGCTCTCAGGATTTCATCCTCTTTGGATTTACCAATTCGGTTTACCAAGTTCCTTATAACTTAATTATATATATATATATATATATATATATATATATATATATATATTTTTGAATAAAAACAGACCACTTTAAGATTCCATGTAATAAATTTTCACCACAGCCCTTTTAAAGGGCTCAGGATCATCAGACTTTACTTCCAAAGGTTAAAATAAAAAGAAATTTACACATTTTTGACAGGCCGTATTAAGCATATGTAAATTGAGGAAGTGAGTGGGGAGAGAAGACATGAGTGTACCATTTCAATTCTTTATCCTTAAGCTCACTTGGTGTGGGCCAGATATCGCTTAACTTAACGTATGTTATCTTTAGATATAGATGGGTAAGGGGTGAAGAAGAAAACCGACATAAAAGAAAAAAGATACAATAAAATAAATCATGTCTTCTCTCCCCTCCCTCACTTCGTTAATTTACATATGCTTAATATGTCCCGTCAAAAATGTATAAATTTCTTTTCATTTTTCATTTCAACCTTTGGAAGTAAAGTCTGATGATCCCAAGCCCTTTAAAAGGGCTGGAGTGAAATAATTTATTACATGGAACCTTAAAGTGGTCTGTTTTTTTATTCAAATTTATTTGCTCTGAATTTACATTGAGCTCTCTGGATATCATCCTCCTTGGGTCTACCAATACGGATTACCTAGTTTTGCATAAACATATATATATATTGTCATCCACAGACACTGTTTCGCTGTATCACAGCTCATCAGTGTGGCTGGACATCCGGTTGCCTCTAGCTTGGATCAAAACCCATTCTGAATTGGCGTCAGTCGGAGATTCTACCCCTAAGCTGTTGGCACATGGCAGGAATGAATGTGAATTTAAGCATATTTATTTTTAAATAAACACATAGTGACTGAGAGAACTCAATTTGCTTTACCGAAGAGTCTTGCATTATTAGCCGTAATAGTCACTTTTAAAAAAAATGTTCCTTGTACATGACTTTGCTAATACTTTATATCAAAAAATATTAGTTCTTCATGCAGAAAATATTGACCCTTCCTGCTTCATAAATTCAGCACAATAATTCGGTTGGTTTAGCTAACTCTGAACAAGGCCTCTGGCACAAGGCTTATGTCGGAGGTTTCCTTCAGGCTGGGAGTCACATGAGATATCAGGTGAAACAGTTGTCTCTCATCCAGTGTCTGGAACAACTGTCTCAGCCACTTTGATCTCCTATTTATATGGACCTTCACCTGAAACTGGTATGGGGTACAATGTGGCCTGGTGTTCTGGTGATTCCTCTAATTAGAAAAAAGTGCCCACTGTTGTCTGGTCTTGGGGAATTAATTTTACATGCCCAATTTTGGGGAGATCACTCTTCCATGTGTAGTGGCTGCAGGATATCGATCCACCCTAACTCTTCTTTTTTTTTTTTTTTTTTTTTTTGGTACCTCATACCAACACTTCCCAATGGATGGGTGTGGGCAATTCCTCCACCTTCCTTGATATTTTACCTGCACCTGCTACCTTAGCTACCCTTCAACTAATCTGGCTATTGACCACTTGGTGTGGCTTAACTGATGGCCATTAATTAAAGTTATTTGAAATTTTGTGCAGGCAAAATTTCTCATACCTAGTTTTGCTTAGAATTCAGAAATTTACCAGCTGATTCCTTCAGCCAATCATCAATGCCCCCCCCCCTCAAATACCCTAGGTTACACAAAGAAACTATTTCCTTGATTTGGTTACAGAACAAATTTTATCCTTTCTGCTTATATTGTGTTTTTGTAACTGGTACTTCTGGAGCTACGTCATTAATCAGCTGTCAGCTTAAAGCTTGCCATATGGCTTCTTGTGGTAATATTACCTTTTTTTTTTTTTTTTTTTTTTTTTTTTTAAGTAATTTTTCTGGTTTTAGAGAATTAAGCTTTCTGCTTGGAAAAAGTGAAATTTCCCTTTTTTTCTTGGTCTGTCCATTGTTCTCTTCATTAACCCTTCTCATCTTGTTCCAAGCTATGTTTTTGATTTAACCATTTTCTATCCATTCACCAGTGTCAAATAGTATCACATCTCTCCCTTACCCTTCCTGTCATTTACTTGTAGCGATTTTCCAAGTGTAGCTCAGATGTAGCACAAAGCCGAAAGTATAAGGCACCCAGTGAGGATTGAACTCACTACTCAGTCGTAATATTTCTAGCGAGACAAGCTTGCTAACCATTACACCACGGAGAGGTGCCCCTAAAAGATTTTCCAAGTGAAGCTTAGATGTGGCACAAGGCCGAAAGCATGGGGCAACCAGTGAGGATCGAACTCACTTTTCAGTAGTAACTGACCTAGCAAGACAAGCTTGCTAAACATTACACCACACGAGGTGCCCCTGTCATTTACTTGTATATGACATCAAAATCCATTAATAAGACTATCATGCATTGTTTTTCTTCTACTAGTTCATGCAGCAGAGAAAAAAATCTTTCTGTTTCTTCAGTTATTATCATATGATGTTTTCAAAGAGTTTTTCCTGTTCTTGTCATGCAATGTTTTCAATAATGAGTTTGCACCACCCCATAATTATTTTATGGTTTGCCCTTTTTTGATCATCAATTTTTCACATTGCAATAGGAGGTCTTGGTTTTTCTTCTCTAGTTGAATTCAGTCTGGTTTCTTCATCTTGGTTCAGTCTGTTTCATTAAAGAACACTGCATGCCATTCCCTTTTTGAGTTTTTGCATACTCACCAAAACATTATTAATTGATTTCTTCCTATGCCTTTTAAATTTCCATATTGCTGTCACTATTGCAGCAATAATTATCAAAGTACCTACCAATGCTGACCAATTTATTATGATCTTTTTATTATCCTTTCAATTTGTACTTTCTTCTCTCAAAGTATTTAATTTGTTTTTCAATTAGTCCAGACTAATTTTCTCCACTGGCTTTAATAACTTTAGCATCTTCTTTAAGGTAACTTCAGAGAATTTGTCTACCACTGGTTCCCATAATTCTGTACAATTACTTAAACTCTTTTCAATAATTTCTATAATTGAATCTTTTTCTTCATATTTTTCATCAGCCTGGTAATATGAGGGTAGGGTGATTCCAAATGCCGAACATCTCAAGGGTAGTTTTATTAAGGACAATGGATGTTCTACCCTCAGGTTTTCAGTGGATTCTCCCACACATACCCTGGACAGATCAATCTGCTTCTGGGTCGCAATTGCCCAGGCTCCATCAGATATACTGATAGCTTGTGGCAACACTGTGTTTGTCAATATTTCCACTTGGCAATTTTTCTTTACCCACTCTCTGTTGCCTTTAAACAGTTCAAGCACACACAATCTGATTACCCATCACATAAATGAGGCTTAATGAGGTACACGTTCCTAAAGCATTAACCCAACACTTCCTTGCTTCTGTTGTCAGCGTCATAAATTTCATCCTGACTCAATTCAAAGCTATATACTCTATTTCAATTTGGTATCAGATAACCGCCCCCAAGTCCTCAGTCGGAGGTAGGGAATACGTAAATTTATAATTTGATTGATTTCAAAAATACTTTCTCTAACAGAGATCAATAGCTTATTATCATCTAAGAAGATAACACAACCTAGCGCATTGTAGTATTAGGTTGGTGCAAAAATAATGTCGTTTTCTCACATATGTTACTATGTGAGAAAACGACATTATTTTTGCACCAACCTAATATTTCCATAATTCTTCAGTGGGGGTACACCGGCAACCTCAAATGATGGGGTAATTCAACCTGTATCTTCGATAATAATTCCTTCAAGTCATTATGCTTGGGGACAGGAGTCCTAATGACAACATATCCAGTTGAGCTCTCACATGCTCTAACAAATTTGTTAGGAACTGACTAGCCTGTCACACCTTATTAGTAATGGTCATTAACTGGAAATACTGCTGAAAACCACTTAATTCTTGTAATTCAGTTGTCACAGCCTTCAAATTATTAGCTACCTCCTGTCTTAATTCTCATAGCTTATTTATTAATCCATTAATAAGACTATCATGCATTGTTTTTCTTCTACTAGTTCATGCAGCAGAGAAAAAAATCTTTCTGTTTCTTCAGTTATTATCATATGATGT
This sequence comes from Acanthosepion lycidas, assembly GCA_963932145.1. NCBI lineage: Eukaryota > Metazoa > Mollusca > Cephalopoda > Sepiida > Sepiidae > Acanthosepion > Acanthosepion lycidas. The sequence goes on along the minus strand of OZ010614.1, from coordinate 29,396,527 downwards.
TTTCAAATACTTGCCCAATTCTTGTCACATGGGCTAGGACACTTTGATTCTTTTCCACTTCTCCCAGTTTTCTTCTTATAACCTTGATGTCATCTTCAGTCATTGTTCCAAACAGGACACTCAGCACTTTTCCAACAATAGGGACTACTGCTCTCTTTCTTCACGTTTGTAACAGTTTAATTCCTTTCACGTAATTCCTCACAATAGTAATTCATATGGGTTCAAATCTATCAAAAAGGTGACCAACCATTTTGACCTTGTTATTATCACCTCATTTAATTTCTTGAAAATCATATTCTAGCTGTGCTTCCAGGCTCCTGTAATCATCAGTAATATCGATCCCTTCATATCAGCAGTTCATGCAAGGGTAACAAGATTTCTTTGTTTTTTACTCCTCTACCCACTCACTGTTTGTTTATTTTCATAATCAATTATTCTGGAGTGCTCTCACTACTTCCTTTTCTTAGTTTCCCAACTTCAACCCTTTCTTCTTTTAACCAACCTTTAGTAAGCTGATTGGGTTCAGACAGGTGCATCACACTTTTTCCTCAAGAGTCATGTTTCATCAATGCCACTGCTGGGCATACATAGGCCCTTATGCAGACCAATGACACCACTAACAAGTAACCCCCCCCATGATGCACTGTCCACACCTCCTCTCCAACTAACCCCTACTGCTAGTTACTTGATAGGCTTTTTAATGAGCTCCACATCCCCATCTTAGTCTCTTCTTAAGTGGGTAACTCTGGCTCAACTTTTGACCTTTCTTCATCCCTTAACCGTTTTTGGAGTTGGGAAAAAGGTATCTCATCCTTTTCTTTCCTCTCACTTGAAACCTCCTGAAAAGGAGGAAAAGTTAAGTCAGAACCCTGGACTTCATCACAGGGGATTTTTGCTTTTCTTATAGCCTCTTGATGAAGGTGGAATGGAGTATCAATGTTGCAAAACCCTTTATGCAATAACGGCAACACAGACAATGAATGTATGCCACCGGCCAATGCCAACAGACCTTGCGCCAGTATCTGTACTGCACTGCCTGATTTGCTACCGGCTGTTAACCTATTTTCCCCTCTTCTTCCTCCTTAAAATTTTCATGTTTCCATTTCTTCTGGCTCCACAAGGGTTGCTCTCCTCATCCTTGCCTTCTTGGTCTTTGGTTCAGTTACTTCCCAATCAGCTAATTTCAGGTCATTAGCATGAGCCCTCTTGACTCAACTGCCATTTGATTCCAGACCTGTCTGTTCCACTATTCTATAATAGGGTTCCTACTTCTGGTCCAATTTTCCCTCTTTCAAGTGAATTTTATAGAATATGGGGTCCCCTCAACTTTACCTCCTTTCTTTCTATATTAACCCTCTCATTTCTTTTCTTGTGTCCTCTTTATCCTCCTCTTGGCCTGGGTGAACAATTTATGCTGTTCGGTTATTAATTGGTGATGGTGTCCTCCTCTATACTTCCTGTGGGGTTTTAACAAATTATTCACTGGCAAGACCACATCTTATCTGAACAGCAGATAATACAGTGAGAACTGAGAGGGTTCATTTATTGTAAACCTCATGAGCTGCCAGGGCCTGTGTTAGATAGGACCTCTATTCCCAGTGTTATCCACTGCTAACTTAGCTAACACATCTCCCAAGGTCCTATGGAATCTCTCCAAATTTGTGTTACCCTGGGAGTGATAGGGGGAAAGTAGTTATGTTCAGGCCGACTAAAACCTGTCGTTACTTTATTCACATTTTCTGGTCTATTGTCTGTGACCAACTGTACAGAGGCCCCATACTTAGGGAATATTTTGTTCATTACTAGAACAGCCACTGTTTGAGCTTTCTAGTTTAGCACAGCATATGCCTCAGGTCAATTTGTTAGCTAGTCCACAAAGCACACTATGTACATGTTCCCTGTATGTGTGGGGGGTCTCTCCATATGATACCACACAACTCTGAACATAATTGGTTATCTCGTTCAGTCCGGGCCATTAATAAGCTCTCCTCACCAGGTTACAGGCCTTATTGATTCCCATATGACCCAGCCCTTCATGACCCTTTGGCACGTACAGTCTAAGCCTTACTTCTTCTTCACTCTGATAGGTAATACAGCCTCCCTTCATGTACTGTATATCTGGTGGTCTCTCCTGCTTCTACTTTTGCCCTGAGGGCAGTTATCTCACTATCCGCCTGACCCTTCTCAGTTTCTTCCATCCAGTGAGTGTTGCCACCTGTGTGGTTTCTTCAATATTTGTTTCCAACACAGGGTAGTTTCTCAGCCTATTTGAACTGATCATCCCTATTTGGTAGGCTCTTTTGTCACAGATTCCGCCTCCTGCTGTTTTGGTAATCTTGACACCAAATCTGCACAGGTATTGTTTCTTCAAGCCAGGTACTCTATTTTGCAATTGTACCTGCTCAATTTCATCACTTATTGTTGGATCTTTTTATTTGTCCAATTGGCCTCCAGCAAATACTGGAGTGGTTTGTGGTCAGTCTTAATAGTAAATACTGCCCCACTCAGATAGTAATCCAACTTCTGCAAGGCATATGTAATAGTGTGTCTGTGTCCCCCTCCCCCCAATCTGTTGCATCTCTGAGAGCCTGTGTGATAGAAAATACACCAGTACTTCCTCTGGTATACCTGGCACTGGACCATCCACCTCTGGGCACAGTTGGGTAAGGACTGCTCCTATGCACTGCTCACTGGCATCTGTGTAGAGAACTATTGGCTTGCTGAGATCCAGATATGTTAGCCTCTCTATATGTCCAATTATGAAAGAGGACACCCCCAAAGAAGACAATGCTAGAGAAGGTATCAGCTGGTCAACAAATGGTTCAAGGGAGAAACTGATTGTTCCTTTTGTACCAGATGCATCCACTGGGGATCTTCTCTCACTTGTCCGATTCGTTATATTCAAATTTACTTTCATGCGTGATAATAAACTTTTACTCCCAAAATAACTGAATGAGTTCAATAGTCTGAACAACTCTGGGAATGATAACTCTTCTCAAAATGATAGAATGAATTGACTGAAATGATGTAGTAGCAAGAAAAGCAACACGGAGAATGATTTCAATAGTCTGAACAACACTTGGAACTTTTTTTTTTTGCTTTAATTTCAATGAACCAATCTATCCTTTGACTAAGATTGGTTTATATCCACTTTGTTACTCTCATAGTTTGAGAGCAGTAGGAGCTGTTTGACCCCGGATGGCAGTCGAGCAGGCCGAGTTTGTTTAAATAAATAAAATAAATAAATAAATAAAATAAATCAATTCACATTTAAGTTTCCATAAGTGTTTTTGGAGAAATGGAGATAAAAATCATTGGTTCAAGTTGTGTATGACTTTCCATGTCATACCAAACATGAGCCAATGATTTTTGCTTCCTGTTTACTTTTACAACAGTCATCAGAAAAATCACAGTAATTAGAGAACAAACAAAAAAAACGTATTACAATTTATTAGTTTATTTGTAGAACCTTAGAGACATTTATACGGCTTTTTATTTAATCAAGATACATTACAAATGTTCTGAGTTTTTTATATTTTCAAAATTTAACATTCAAGCTTCTTTACCCAGCAATTTATAGTACCAATAAAAAATAAAATAACATATAACAAGACTGAGTATATATTAAACTGAATAGATATGATTTTATATTGATATAATTAAAAATTTAAAATATGTAGCTATTTCCTGTAAATTATGTAATTTTTGTGTTAAATTTATATCTATATATGCATACGAATTATTTTTTATGAAAATCCTGAATATCACAAAAAAAAAAAAAATCCCAAGTTGAATTACTTTTTTGTGAGGTGTGTGTGTGAGAGATAGATATTTTCTTAAAAACTGTAGCGAGGAATGATTATTATTAAATGCACAATATATATATATATATATATATATAAAGAATAGCAATAAAGTCACTATACAGTTACTTATAATAATAAAAAAAAAAAAGCAAAGCATTGAAGCAGGTAACTTGCAGTTTGAACAGTATTGGCAATTAATTTATTATTGTTTACCATAGCATTTTATTGTTATTAACCAGAATCATTTTAATAATACACATCTGGACTGTTGATTAATTGCTCTGTCTTAATTGTTATTGTAACTATATAGTTAATTTAATTGCATGCATATATATATATTATATATATATATGCATATATAATTCATTGTGCATAAATATCCAAAGTGCTGTAAGATATAGAAAAGAAAAATAAAAGTCTATGTATGTCCCTTGCACAATTTCTTCACTTCTTGGGTTAATTCAGCACCCCCCCCCCCAGTTGGGTTAATATTTGAGGCAAAGCTGATGTTTTGAAATGGACTCAATGCCTGTCTGTTTTAATAATCATATTTGAGTTTTCTGGGTGTAGTGAAAAGCTTGATGGTTTCATCAGTCACTTCTGCTCTGCGTTTCTGTTGCTCGGAGATGATCTTTTGAAGAATTCCGATCAACTCTTTTTTGAGATAGCCTGTTAACAATTCACCACTTGAATAATCCTGGAAAGAGAGAGAGAAAAAAAAAAAAATTTTTTTTTTTTTCCAAGTATTAAAATAAAAATTTTACATACAGTATGTGATGGATAAATTGTTGCCATATTATATTTTTAATATTTTTAATTTTGCACCTGCATATTGTTTGTTTTCGATTTTGTTGATTGCACAGCATAGTAGGTTCAGTTGGGCACCATTTACGAGAAAATAGAACTATTACACAATTCATTCTGCCAGAGATTTGGAAACAACATACTGTACTGCTTGGCATTCGTACTGGAAGCTCCAGTACAGACATTTCAGAGTGTTTGGATGCCAATCTGAGGACAGTGCAGAGGATTCAGAAAGAGTTGGATGAGTCTCATGGTAATGATGATGATATGACAGCTTGAAAAACTCACTGATCGTTCTGATATGAGCTCCTGAATTTGTTGGTGATGGCCTCAGCTTCAACATGGAGGCTTACATCAAGTGCCTTGAGGAGATATTGCTGCCCTGGGAAAAACAGGTGGTTGCTGGAAGACACTTTATGTCTGGCAACAGGACTTTGTACAATGCCACACAAACAGGAGAACATGGCTGTCAGACATTTTCTGTGGCCACATCATCCCTTACATCTGGCCACCTAACTCCCCAGACTGCAATCCCCTTGATTTTTATGTGTGGGGCGCAGTTGAGCGAGAGACCAACAAAACTCTTGTAACACCAAACATGAACTGAAGGTGAAGATTATCAAGGAGACCGTCCAGAAGAGTTGCAGGAGATTCCAAGATTGTCTGGAGGCCATGGTTGGAGCTAATGGCAATTTTATTGAATAAATTTACTTTTCAGTATTTCAAGACATTTTTGTGTAATTTTGTTAAATATACCTGTTAAAATGAAATGTCAGTGTTATTTTCATTTTTGCATAACTTAGACAGCAATTTATCCATTGCATCCAGTATTATACGAGAAAGATTACACAAAACATGTATAGATAAAAAATACAGATACATCAATCAAGCCTATGATAAAAAAAAAATAAAGCGCTATATTTTATACAAATATATTTTTCAAGTCTTCTTCCTTTTCAATGCTGAATCTTAATCGTGTAAATTGAACATTCAAAATTCAGTTACTATGTGTCAAGCAAATGATGCACTTTGTGTGTGTCTATTATATGAACACACATGATACACTCAAAATTGACTGTATTATCAAGGTTGGTAATTTTGGTTGCTGGTAAGAAATCATAGAACAGTGGTTTGTTCAAAGGTTGACCCTTTCATACTACCAATTTCAACTTGGTTCACCTATTGTTGTAATTTAATACAACATAGTACTTTAACCCCTTTCTTGGCATAGACGCGTATATGTTTTTACCAAAAGCGTCCTTTTCAGACGTGGACGAATAAACACCTCCAAAACATAACATTCAAAAACCAGTCACAGACATATTTATGTCAATTCTGATTCTTTTTATGCCCTTCTGAGCTTGCAAAGAGTCCTAATTATCAACTCATATCTGGTAGAGGTGTTTAGCCACTACTCAGATACTTCAAGGTTCCTCAGTTACTATATTGAAAAAAAAAAAAAAAAAAAAAGTCTGAAAATTAAGTTTTTCCCCCAAATAATTGGTGTGGAAGTGGTTAAAATACCAAAATATTAGTTATATCAGTCCTCCCATATGGAAGTGAACGTTGGACAATCTCCTTGAAGATACTTGAAGGAACAGAAATGTGATTCTACAGAAGGATGGTGAGGATAATATGAACCAAAAATATGAGCAAAGACAATGTTTCAGAGAAAATAGAAACAAAAAGGAAACTTCTACTTAACAAGAGACAGTTGAAATTTCTAGGACACATAATGAGGAAAGAGGGCTTGAAAATCTGATACTCACAGGACAGATTGAATGCAGAATAGACAGAGGAAAACAACACATAACAGTGTGTTTGAGTAAATGGATGGTGGAGCACAGTTTAGAAGAAATAACAAAGAGACAACATTTATTAAGAGCTACAAAGGACAGGAAATTGTGGAGAGACATAAGCAGCTGCATTGTGAAGGAACATAAGGCACTTAAAGAAGACTTTTATCTCCCCATATTTCTGTTGTCAATTCTTGAGAAAAAAGAAAATGGGTAAATATCCAGTTTTATATGTTGAGGTTTTCTTAAAAGAAATTTTTATTAAATTTCATTTTCTTAAAAATTTTTAATGTTTTATTAAAATTTGAATAAAAATTAAAATACAGCTTTTTAAAAAAATAAAAAAAAACTGCTGAGGAAGTATACGAAAATAGTGGTGTGAACAGAAAATCTCCTTTTGACACTTTTTTCAGATGCAAGTGTTAAACTTTTCCCATACACATTAATGTTTTTGTGTGCGTAACTGACCAATTGATTTGTTTTTTTATGGCTTAACCTTTTTTAGGTCATTTAAAGCCAGAAAATATTTTTTAGATTGTAAATTTTATTTTATTTTATTTTTATTTTTATTTTTTTTGAGATAATAATGGTTCAATTATACAATTCTTACTAATTACTCCATAGCTGGAGAGAGAAGAGGTGGATTCATACCTTTTTCATGGGTATTTGCACCTAAGTGAATATAATGACCAAGACTGGAATTGGAACTCAGCTCTGATTTCCAATTCTGAGCCATTATCCATTACATCAGTTGCATATCCAAGATTACAACAAATGGCATTCCCAAGTGGTTACCCATCTAGGTATTGATCTGGCTTGGAAATTGCTTAACTTCTGTGTTTGTACAAAAACTGGTGTTTTAACATTTTTTTTCACAATGATGTTTACCATATACAAAGCCTAAAAGTGGCTCAATGCAGAGAGTTACAGAGTTGTAGAGACACAGTTTATGGAGATATGTGAGCAAGATAATGGTTAACCATAGACTTGAAATGATTAAAATTGTTGCGATTGAGGAAGCATCCTTTTAGGAATCAGGTTTGCAAAGTAGAGTTTTGCGTGAAGAAGCTGCTCAAGTGGAACTTGCATTTTGACAAATGGAATACGAAAGGAATTATGGTGGATTGCTACATTGTGGCATGGCGGGACTTAGTTCCACCAGTTCTAACCTTCATGGCTAAGGAATGTAGTTCATCTGAACATTTTTACATGGATATAGCAATAAAGCAGCAAGAGGCTTGTGACTCTTTCTTTCGTTTGTGGGAAAGGAGTTGTAGTTATAGTTTAACTATAGGGCAATAAGTTGCATGTGTGTGTATTTTCCCAATTTTTGGATAAGGTATTGTGTATTGTGCTTGAAGTTTTTATTGTTATTTTTGTTAAAGTTCTTTCAATTTTTAAATTCATTATCAAGAACCAATGTGGTGCAGTAGTTAGAATTCCTTTGTCTGCATCCTGGTATTCTTTGGGAAGCTGGACGTTTGAAAAGGTCAATTCTCAACTGCCATGCACAGCACACTAGTGTGCTGCATAATCCCCTTAGGTATGCCGCAAAATATTGGCACAGCATACATATATGTATGTGTGTGTGTGGGGGGGAGATGTAATGGTACCCCAGGCACAGGTTTCACACTAAATAAGCTGTACAAATAATTGAGTAGAATCACTGAAATAAACTAAGTTTATATTTGTGTGTATATTTTTAAAGAAATACATAATTTTTATCTCATAACATTTAAATGTATATCTTTTAAAAATTTTGCTAAGTGTACCATAATAATTTTATTTGCTTTTAGGTGTGCTGTTGCTTAAAAAGGTTGAGAAATACTGGTCTAGTGTGACAAATGTGTAATGACTATTGTTATTGTTTTTTAATACTAATATATGTGCACATTAATTATATACACTTCAAGATACCATCTTCTTTGGTGGTGAATAATATTTTATTTAATATGAGTTGTTTATTATTTTATTTAATATGAGCTGTTTATTATTTTATTAGTGTTGAAGAAGGGCACGAGAATTCATAGACAACATTATTTTTACATCGGAGGCATTTAGGAGGCCTGATGTTGTTGGTAATAATTAAGTTAGAGGTTTTAAACTTCTTTATAGCAGGAGGGGCTTTGTTAAGATCATTAAGTTATATGTACCAGTGAATTATGTTTTTAATTGCCTTTTAATCCTGTTTATAATTAGGGTGCATTTGGTTACAATAGAATAAGTTAATGGTTGTTTTTATTTATGTTTATGTCATATATTTGTGCAGTAACAAGATATGTCAACTGAGATAAGTAATAATTATAAGTAATTATTACTTAAGTAATTCTATCTACAAACACGTCTTACCTTTCTGATCTGTTCAAGACGTTCATCATCTTCTAAGAAAAAGCGAAGATATTGGAAGGAAACATCAATATCACAATTGCCGCCATTGGCCTTGTGTTCTTCAACTGTGGCACCACCACCAGAGAATGCATATTTATTAATCTGAAAAAAGAGAGAGAGAGAGAGAGAGAGAGAGAGAAAAACCGTTTATTCATGAAATACGAATTGAGTATAGCTAGCCACTCATATTCCTGGATACTTGTCTACTATGATGGCCAGCCAATCCCTATTGCAGACGCTTGCTCAGGCACATTTGTGTTTATTCAACATCCACAAAACCCACCTGTAGTTTATATTGCAACTATATTGAGCAGACCTTAGCTACAGTTTCTGGGGAAAAAAAATGTGCTATCTAGCGTGATTAACAATTTGAATAAGGCCAGCACATTCAAGCCCTCAGCCATGATGACTTGTGACTTGGTGCTAGCACAGCTATTGACGACCCCCAACGGTCATGTCTACCCAATTTCATTCACAAGGCTTGGGTCAACCTGTAGTATGGTTTTTCAGACATTTTCCAAAGGTTCTACACGCTAGGATCAACCACTTCAGTACGATAACATCAGGAAGTCTCCTTCCTGATAAATCGACCATGGTGAGATTTGAACCCGTGTCTCATGGTCAGAATGCTAATGTTTTAACCACTTGGCCATATGTTCATATTACTTAAGTAAACTACAGAGAATTTAAGTGCCTTCATGAATAATTCATAAAACGCCTGTTTGTGTCTATATAATGGAATTGGTATTTGGGATGTAATCTAAGTATTCCTCCAAGAGACTGCTTCATTATTGAAGTAGTTATCTATTTTTATAGTGGAGTCAATGGTTAGGATTCGAGACCAAGTAAAAATCAGAGGATTGGTGAAACTCTTCCGTGCTTGATCAAACAAATTTTAAGTCACAAATTTGGCGTTCATTCATCAAATATTATTTAGTACAGAAAAAAAAAAAAAAAAAAAAAAAAAAAAAAAAATTACTGAAAGTAAAGAAATTGTAGAGTAGTTGTAAACTAAGTGGGCAACAATAAAAAAAAAAATAAAAAAAATAAAACTACAACCTTTATTATAGGTGTCAAAATTTTTGCTG
>OZ010614.1:29324145-29381645 GCA_963932145.1 Acanthosepion lycidas | reverse complement strand
GTATTTATAAAAAAATATTCCCTAATTAAGGTTTTAATACTTAACAAATTACTTTTATTCAGCTATAAAAAAAAAAGAAAAAAGTTATGTTTTTCTTGTCCAGTTAATAGCACCAATATAATATGAAAAGTACAGTAATTATATTTTACCAAGAAAACCAGGTGAAATAGGGTTTGAAGACAGTACACATTCTGAGGAAAATTTTTAGTGACAAGTGCTCTGTGTTTCATGCATTTAACCAAAAAAGATGAAGATTTTGTCATGTATGCAGGTACTGTCAACAGAGAATGCAAACAATTTAAAGTTTAGGAAATGACTCTGGATACATCGAAGGGATTAATTTTCATGCAATGTCTAAAAGTGGAAAAAAGATGCTGAGGTATGAACAAAACTTTTAGCAAAGATTGAACATAATAGTATAACATTATAGAAAGTAATGGACGATAGCCAAACAATGCTAAGTCTGAAGCATGATGCTGAAAAACTTCAGAATAAAAAAAATGTGCATTGGAAAAGGCTATGGAAAATTGCACAAAAAGGAATATTACATCTTGGGAAAGATTACCCATGAAAAATGCAGAATGGTATAACTGTTGTGAAAGAGAGAAAAAGAGAGAAAGAGAGAAAAAGAGAGAAAGAGAGAAAAAGAGAGAAAGAGAGAAAAAGAGAGAAAGAGAGAAAAAGAGAGAAAGAGAGAAAAAGAGAGAAAGAGAGAAAAAGAGAGAAAGAGAGAAAAAGAGAGAAAGAGAGAAAAAGAGAGAAAGAGAGAAAAAGAGAGAAAGAGAGAAAAAGAAAGAAAGAGAAAGAGAGAAAGAGAGAAAAAGAAAGAAAAAGAAAGAGAGAAAGAGAGAAAAAGAGAAAAAGAAAAAAGAGAGAAAGAGAGAAAAAGAGAAAAAGAAAGAAAGAGAGAAAAAGAGAAAAAGAAAAAAGAAAGAAAGAGAGAAAAAGAGAAAAAGAAAAAAGAAAGAGAGAAAAAGAGAAAAAGAAAAAAGAAAGAAAGAGAGAAAAAGAGAAAAAGAAAGAGAAAAAGAAAAAGAAAAAAAGGAGAAAAAGAAGAGAAAAAGAAAAAGAAAAAAAGGAGAAAAAGAAGAGAAAAAGAAAAAGAAAAAAAGGAGAAAAAGAAGAGAAAAAGAAAAAGAAAAAAAGGAGAAAAAGAAGAGAAAAAGAAAAAGAAAAAAAGGAGAAAAAGAAGAGAAAAAAAGAAGAGAAAAAAAGAAGAGAAAAAAAGAAGAGAAAAAAAGAAGAGAAAAAAAGAAGAGAAAAAAAGAAGAGAAAAAAAGAAGAGAAAAAAAGAAGAGAAAAAAAGAAGAGAAAAAAAGAAGAGAAAAAAAGAAGAGAAAAAAAGAAGAGAAAAAAAGGAGAGAAAAAAAGGAGAAAGAAGAGAAAAAGGAGAAAGAAGAGAAAAAGGAGAAAGAAGAGAAAAAGGAGAAAGAAGAGAAAAAGGAGAAAGAAGAGAAAAAGGAGAAAGAAGAGAAAAAGGAGAAAGAAGAGAAAAAGGAGAAAGAAGAGAAAAAGGAGAAAGAAGAGAAAAAGGAGAAAGAAGAGAAAAAGGAGAAAGAAGAGAAAAAGGAGAAAGAAGAGAAAAAGGAGAAAGAAGAGAAAAAGGAGAAAGAAGAGAAAAAGGAGAAAGAAGAGAAAAAGGAGAAAGAAGAGAAAAAGGAGAAAGAAGAGAAAAAGGAGAAAGAAGAGAAAAAGGAGAAAGAAGAGAAAAAGGAGAAAGAAGAGAAAAAGGAGAAAGAAGAGAAAAAGGAGAAAGAAGAGAAAAAGGAGAAAGAAGAGAAAAAGGAGAAAGAAGAGAAAAAGGAGAAAGAAGAGAAAAAGGAGAAAGAAGAGAAAAAGGAGAAAGAAGAGAAAAAGGAGAAAGAAGAGAAAAAGGAGAAAGAAGAGAAAAAGGAGAAAGAAGAGAAAAAGGAGAAAGAAGAGAAAAAGGAGAAAGAAGAGAAAAAGGAGAAAGAAGAGAAAAAGGAGAAAGAAGAGAAAAAGGAGAAAGAAGAGAAAAAGGAGAAAGAAGAGAAAAAGGAGAAAGAAGAGAAAAAGGAGAAAGAAGAGAAAAAGGAGAAAGAAGAGAAAAAGGAGAAAGAAGAGAAAAAGGAGAAAGAAGAGAAAAAGGAGAAAGAAGAGAAAAAGGAGAAAGAAGAGAAAAAGGAGAAAGAAGAGAAAAAGGAGAAAGAAGAGAAAAAGGAGAAAGAAGAGAAAAAGGAGAAAGAAAAAAAAGGAGAAAGAAAAAAAAGAAGAAAGAAAAAAAAGAAGAAAGAAAAAAAAGAAGAAATGAAGAAAAAAAAAAAAGAAAAAAAAAAAGTGTTTGCGTGGATTTCTCAACTGGATTAAATCGTTTTGGAAAACAGAACTACTCATTACCAAGTCCAGATGAAATTTTTATGAAGTTAATAGCAGGAAAAAAAAAAAAAAAAAAAAAAAAAATTTCAATATAAGACACCAAAATTAGCTGGAAAAAAAAAAAAAAATAAAAAAAAAATAAAATAAAAATCACTGATGAAAAACCTGAAAAACCAGTTAAAATCTGATATGACATTTTTTTATGTCAGCATCAGAACAAATTGGGGAACCTATAAAAGACAAGTCCAAGGAAAAGAAAACACAACAAAATATGTTGCCAAACTCACCTGAAAAAGACACTAATACTAAACAAAAAATATTATTTAATAAAGTAGCAATCTCAAAAGTGTGTGTGTGTGTGTGGGGGGGGGTATTGTGGAGTAAAGAGTACATCCCCAGTGAGTATGAACTCCTCCAATACTATAAAGTGTTCCATGGTATGAGGTCAGTTGTATTGGAGTCAGCCTTCATACAAGCATTACAGCAATAGCCTAAGTATTATATATACTTTAATAACTTACGTTATATCAAGTACGAGTGAGTGTTATAACAATAACCTTACAATAGGAAGTTATAATAAAAAAAATAAAAATAGCTGAGAGAGTATATTGGTATCAATAAAAAAAAGAAATTTCTTTGTTATTGTGTTTTTGGCAGGTCTGAAGGTTAAGCATTACCAAAAATTAACATTTCTATGCCAAATACTTATGGTCTTTGGTAGTGAAAAATGCTAACATACTGTTGTAGCATAACTATGGACGATAATGGTTATGTTCCTATTCACAGAATTACAGTAGTAAATACTCTATGTTGGTCTGCAGTTGGAGATTCATTGTAGAATTTACTTGACTCACTTCTAGCAGTTGACTACTACTTCTATGTGCTGCTGGCAAATCCTATATGTGTTGTTCTTGTCCTAAGTATTATTGTTTATTACTAACCTTCATGTGATTATTCTATTCAGTAACCCTCGCTAGGTTACAACACATATTTTCAACAAAAAATTACCTTGGATTTTTTTTTTTTTTTAATTGTGCATCTCATATGAGCCATATCTCTTGTGGCCCACTGGTCAGAAAAGTTGCTTTTCTTCTTTTTAAGCAGCATATCAACTGCTATAGCTTATTCAATGTTGAAATCTCAATATTTTGCATTTTTGGAGACAATAATGGTTTAGCGATACAAGTCTTACTAATTAACCCATAGCTGGAGGAAAAATAAGTGGATTCATACCATTTCCTAATGGTATTTGCAAATAAGTGAATATAATATACTCAACTGGAATTGGAACTGCTCTTCGATTAACAATTCAGAACTATTATCCATTACACCACCCTTAAATCCAAGCTTACAGTACCTGGTATTCCCAAGTGGTCACCGATCTTGGTACTGACCAGGCCCAATGTTGCTCAACTTTGGTAATTGTATAGGAACCAATGTTTCAATATGATGTGGCTGTAAGCCTGGTTGGAAAAGGTTGCCTAAACTGGTTTTAAAAGCTGTCTTGCAATGACAGTTTTCTTCATTTTCAATTCTTCTAATTCAATTTCTTGTCAAAAAGAACTTGTCAAAAAATGACTTTTTTTATATAGAGTCAGACCTAAAGAGATCTCGAGTGTTTAAATTCATTGATAATAAAGAGAAGGAATTAGTGAAGAGCCATAACTATATACTATATTTTCTAGTGTATAATACAACTTGAACACAATATTCTGTTTCTGAAGCTAAAAACAAGGAATAAATTACATCCTTGACTATATGACCCAGTAGTACGGCCATCCCTACATGTTTTTTTTTTTTAAGTTGTACATTAAATTCTCATATTTCATTAAAATATTTAATTTTTCACAATATTAAAGAATTGAAATGAACCAGATTTTTACCTTCTGTGTGTTTCTAATTTCCATTTCAAAACTTATTTTCAAATTTTTGGGGAAAGGTGCTAATTAGACATACCCGGTAATAAATATTTTAAGGTATTAATTTATCTATCATACTTTTCTGTTTTTATATTTCTATATATTAATAAACTATAAAATAAAAAAAAATATTGTTTTTCATATATATATAATATATATATATATATATATATAATCAGGAAAAATCAAAATACAAATAAACTTCATCTTTTGAGCAAGACTAAGTTGATTTGCAATCTTGCTATTTCAAATAAGAGATTTTTTTTTTGAGCCGAGTAAAAAAAAAATTCTGCAAATGTGTTATGTGCCATGCGTGATACACACTTAGGTGATCAAGTATCTTTTGATACATGACTGACGAGGCAGATTCTGCAGTAGACTAGTTGCTACCCAAGGCTATAGAAACTGGTCTGTCCTATTTACCCATAGATGGGGGGAGAAGAAGGGGGATTGATACCTTTCCCAAGGGTATTAGCACGTAAGTGAATGTAATGGATTCAACTGGAATTCGAACTTAGCTCTCTGATTCCTCAATCCGATATCCATTACTCCACCATGTGTACTTGTGTGTGATTTTATGTCAATTTTTTGTGCTCAAGTGCAAGTGTGTGAAAAGGGCCCCATCTTCTTGGCACTGAAACACAAAATGAGGCTCTATCTCCAAAGAATTAAGCACAAAAAATACAGTACGTCATAAAGGGACATGGCATTTCAAAATAAATATAATAAAAACTGTACAAAAGTTTATATTATCATAATGTAAACATTAGCATTGATATACTTCACAATGAACAACCAATATTAATGTAGCCATTGTAGATAAACACTTTAAAAAATAATGAAACTGAAAATTTAGGTTCTTTTCTGAGAACTGAATTAGAAGTCATCTGTTTGCATTGACTTGGGTGTTGGGTGCAGCCAATTCAAACTGGAATAATAGCAATACAGAATAGGGTGAAAACCAATTCCTAAACTGAGAGGCAAAGGTTTTCTTCTTGTTCACAAACAACTATTGTTGAATATTAAAAATCTATGCGATCACAGTGTGGTTTCAATATTCACTGACACAAATCATTTATTGTTGATATTTTTTATTATCCCTTATACATTTGATAACAAATATCTTTAGCATTTTTTTTTAAACTGGCTTTCATTTTGTAATGTTTTTTTTTTATTATATTAAGAAAATTCAGTTTCATTTTAAACCAGTGCTTTGTAAACTGGTAATTGATTTCCTCAATCATGAATAAAATTATTTTCGAGGTGAAGGACAAATAGATAAAAAACTTACTCAGATATTTATATATATATTTTTTTTTTTATAAACTTACAAAATATATCTTTTGTCATATAAAATAAAAATTGTATTCAAGAATCTAATTCTAAAGTTCCCAGAATTATAACTTTCCCATTTTAAGATTTCATCATTTTCAGAAAAAAAATCATTTTTCCAAAAAAAAAAAAAAAAAAAAAAAAAAAAAAAAACAACACTTATGAAACAAAATAATTCATATTTTTTGTTCATAATACAAAAATGAATTCTGTAGAAAATTATACAAGATGACCAAGGAAAGACTTGCATTGCTAAATTTTGCATTTCAGTATTTGCAACTTTTGGGACAATTTTTAAATATTCTAGGCCCACTTGGGCTACAAGTAAAAAGAAATTCATTAAAAATTTAGTAACCCTAGGATTTCAAATATAACACAGTTTGTTACTTGTAACTTAACTTTTTATTTGTGATAGTTGCTACTTTTTATAAAAATAAAGAAGGATAATTTGAGCTATAAATGAAAAGACATTCAAGTCAAAATTTAGTAGCATTGGGTTCCCAGATATAATCCGATTTAGCAATAATAATTTTTTTAAATTTTGGGATGAGGGACTACATTTAACATAAACTAGGCTAACTTTGGCTACTAATAACAAAGTCAATTCAAAATTTAGTGCCTTTTTTTTCTTATAATTTCATCCCCAAACAAAGCAATGAAGCCACTAAGATGAAATGGGTGTGAGAGAATATGAGAAAAAAAAAACTATTAAGGAGAGATGTAACAGGGTACTTACAGTGGAACACACCTATTCTATAGTTAATAGACTCTCCCACCTATAATAAGTAGGAGTCGCTCAGTGAGTGGGTCAGTCAGTCGATGTTGGACGACCGTTAGTCAGATATTAAAGTATCTGCAACCACAACTAGATTACAGTGTCATTACCTATTATATCAAGTTCCAAACGTTTTGTACATCGAACCTATTTAGGACCAACTTAGTACAAAATACAAGCCTCCACTGTGAAACCAATACATAACAGTACTCATCCTGCTTAATGATATGAAAATCACTGGATGATGATCAGGAGGAACAACTAATTGAATAATAAAATTCTCAGAATACATCTGAATTGTCAGAAAAACCTAAAAAGAGACAAGTTAATAATTATGTTTTAATCAATAAAATGAATTTAAGAATGGTTCCAATGAGAATCAAACCCAGAAATACCTAGTCAAGATTTAGTAAAATTGAGCAAAACTAAGTTTTCCCCAACCTATCCACTTCTCTCTAATCAGACATGATTAATGTGTTGTCCAAATTACCAGGTCCCAAAGACCTCAAATTCAGGGTTTGTTTACATTAATTCTATTTGCCCAAAACAGAAAAAGAGCAACCAATTTCTTTAGACAAAGGAAGCCACATGGTTTATGAAAAGACTTCCTTAGATAGGATGATTAGAAGTGAAAAAAAATCTAAATCCATCAACAGGGCCCAACTACAAAGAGAATCAGTGCCCAGTGAGAGAGTTGTCAGATTTGCTTTGGGTTGTATTGTGGACAGTCATTGCCTCACAAGACCACATTCGCATTCCTGTGACCACAGCAAACAGACACACACACACATGACAAAAGAATTAAGTGACAGGTGATTGGATGGTCTTCCTTACACCAAATTATAGCAATTATTGCTGTATTTTTCAGACCACCACCCTGCTGTGGGGATGAGGGGTACAATTTAACCTTTAATAGATAATGGAAACATTTTATTTCCCCAGTTTAAATATTCAACAAACCTGTTAGAATTTAGTGTTTTTCATTTTACTGAAGGAGTTCTTATTCCAGCCTTGATTCCTAATGTTGTGCCAGATGCAAGACAAAACATCATGATTGCAGTTGAGAATTACTCATTTTCTTATTTGCAATGGACTAACTTGCAATTGTCTTAGGTAGGCCTTTTTCTTTTTTTTTTTTTTTTTTACAGTTAATCAACCCTTTGCAGGTTATTTAAAACAAGAACATTTTTAGATTGAAAAACTTTGAGGGGATAATGATTTTACTGATACATCTCCCTTATAGCTGGGGAGAAAAGAGGTGTATTCATAACTTACCCAAGGGTATTTGGATGTAGGTGAATATAACGAACCCAAGTGGAATTGGAACTTGGATCACCAATTTCCAATTCCAAGCCATTATCCATTACAGCACTTACACATTCAAGCTGGTACTGTGAAGTAGTCACCCATCTAATAATGACCAAGCTTGACAAATGTGAGAGTAGAGTTCCAATTTCAGTCAGGTTTGTTGTCTGTGGTGGTGGAATATATTTTAGCATCATATGGCTAAAATGACCTTACATTTCTAAGCTATTTTAACGTGATCATACGAGAGCTGGTGTTCCAACACAATATGGCTATAAGCCAATAGAAATTGGAAAAGAAAAAAAAAAAGAAAAAAAAGAAAAAAAGGAATAACAAAAAGTAAAGTTAAAAATTAATGAAGGTAAAGGGAAAAGGAATTCGTAATCTTAAATAAAAGAAAATTATTATTGATAAGTTTTTTTGTCTATTAGAACTGATAAGCAAGTTTGATTTATTTGAGAAAGAATTGATCCATAACCTGATCCAGAACCTATACTGGCAGAAAATGGTTAGAAAATGAAGTCAGCACAAAATCAAAATGTGTGTAAGGATGTGTCTTCTCACCAGATTTATTCAAAAAATACAGTGAAGACATTCTGAGAGAATTAGAAGGCCAACAAGGATTCATTATTTGTGGCCTCAATCTCAATAACATAATATATGCAGAAGATAGAGTGCTGATAACAGACATAGAAAGGAAACCATAACAACTCCTACAGAAGGTAGTAAAGGAAAGTGAGAAGAAAGGACTAACTATCAAATGTAAGAAGATAGAATGCATGGTTGTCAGCAAAAGGAACAGCCCAACATGCATATTAAAAATTAGAAATACAAAATAAAACAAGTATAACAATTTAAATATCTGGGAAGGGTTTTAACAGAGGGTGGAAAGTGTGACACTGAAATCTGAAGGCGCATTGGCATAACCAAAGGTGCCTTCCAAAAGCAAAGCAAAGTATAAACAAACAGGAAAATTTTGTTAGGAACAAAGAAAAGAGTACTGAACCGTTACGTAATATCAGTTCTTCTATATGACAGCGAATGCTGGACAATCTCCTCACAGGTGAAGAAGAGACTTGAAGTAATAGAAATGTGGTTCTACAGAAGGATGTTGAGAATACCATGGACTGAACATGCTTTACAGAAAATGGAAACAAAAAGAATATTTACAGTTAGCATTAGAAAGTGGCAGTTGAAATTTATAGGGTACATGAAAAAAGAAGGCTTGAAAACTTTCATACTCACAGGACATATTAAAAGGCGAGAGAGAAAGATAGGGGGAAAACAATGCACAACTTACCTCATGAGCTTAACTAAATGGATGGCAGAACAAAGTTTTGGAGAGATAACAAAAATACAAAATTTATTAAGAGCTACAAAAGACAGGAAATTGTGGAGAGCCATGATTGCTAACATCCTGAAAGGACATAGCCCATAGAATAAGGCCATCGTTATCTTCACAAATCCAAGGCAATTTAAGATACACTGTATATTTTTCAGGTTCTACAGGTTTTTAATTTACAAAAGTGTACAATCTTAGCAATAATGAATGATTGCACCACATCTAGAGAATATCCATTATCAGAAAATATTTTTCTCATAAATTCTAATACCTATTCTTGGGCGGGAGTGGCCCAGACCTCACTCTGCAGCCTTGAGAGAGCTCAAAAGCATCAGAGTCATGTGGGTGACAAATTTTTCTCCATCCTCTGTCCCACAGGAGAGATATGGCAAGATTCTCACTGCTCTATCACTACTTCCACAGAAAATACTCGGACAAACTATATTCCCTGGTCCCACCAAGCCACTTATATAATAGCAAACCACCCACTTTCCTTCTGTATCCCATTGGTGAGAAGCAAGTTCCACAAAGCTTCTTCCCACAAACCACTGCTTTGAGCAACTGACTCCCAAGAGGATGTTTCCCCAACCACTACAATCTTAACCTGTTCAAGGCAAGAGTCAATAGTTATCTTCCACTCATAATGTTACCCTCTACATCAAGTGGCCCCAGCCCCAGGTGAACCATACTATTAAAAAAAAAAAAAAATTTTTTTTGTATAACAATAGCTCTGGGCCTCATATTGGGTGAAACTACAGTAAAAGATACAATAATTTGAGAAAGAAAATCTACAAATAGACTTTATTGTTCTGACAGAGCTCCATTGTCAACTGGTCTGGAATATAACTTTATTTTGAAAAAAGTTTTCAGATCATCATCAACTAAAATATCACTTCCTTAGAAACAAAGTCATTGCATGCAAAAATTTGCAGCATACTATGTTCACTGATACCCACAGGATGAACAGAGCAAAAGAGAGACAAGGGAAAGCAATGCGTGACATACTTTGTGGGCTTAAGCAAGTGGATGATAGAACAGGATCTGGGAGAAGTAGCAAGGGCACAAAACATTGTTGAGAATTACAAGGGATAGGAGGGAGTGGAGAGCCATGATCACCTACGTCCTGAAGGGACATGGCACATAAAAGAAGATAATGACTTGGTGGAGCCCATTCATCTCCAGGTCAAACCACAGTCCATATTCTTCAACTTGAAATCTCACCTTGATATTATTTTTTTTTTTTTTTTTTTTTTTTTTTATTCGAACGTAAGACTTTTTTTCTATTTATTTAATTTTTATTCGAACGTAAGGCCTTATTCGAACGTCGGACCTTTTGTCTAATTTATTTATTTAATTTTATTTTAGACGAACATTTCACATTTTTGTATATTTTAAATCGGAACCATAACACGTATATAGTGTTTTTCTTCTTAATCATTACCATATATCGTTTGTATATATATCATTTTATTTTATCAGTTTGTCATCGGTTTTTAGCGATACATATATATAAATATAATTTAAAAAATATTTTTTATTCGAACGCAAGACATTTGTCTAATTTATTTTATCTTTATTTATACGAACATTTCCCTCTTTTGTATATATTATTTGTATTAAGAAACAGGCTAACGATAAAATGTGATAATAGCGTTGAGTTCAAGTATCCCCGTCAAAAGGAAAAAGTACAAAATGAAAACGGCAAATAATTAAACCTTAAAATACTCAAGGAAATAGGGTAAGATTTAGGAATATTAAGATTACCTCCTCAGTTATCCATCGAAACTGCAATCCACCGAAATAAGAAAAGAAACCAGTCCCAACCGCGGGCCATTTAAAACTTAGTCCGCGCAGCAGATTGGTTGTTACTAACATCCAATCGGATGTGCGGAACACGTGGTCTTTCTTCCTCTTATTCTTTAAAAAAGGCCAGAGTAGCTGTTAGTGTTCAATCAAAAGGGGGAATCAGGGGTTGATCTCCCCTGATTGGGTCGACTTGGTGATGGGGAGTATGATGTTGAAAGACCCGAAACTCCCTGATGAACCAAGTCAAAACATCACTGATGACCCCCTTGTGCGCCTACTTAAAAGCGTATTTACGAATCATAGACACATGGGCACTCTTTCAGAGACACGCTCCATCTTGGCCATTCATTTCAGTCCAAGAACCCATCTACTCAGCAATGTTGTGTCATCAACACTCTAGCTGCATGCATAGCTATAGAGCCTAGTTTACCCTATTGTGTCAGATGACAGTTGAGCCTACCCTTTTTGACAGGTCTTGTTTTTAATCCAGCTGGTTATCTAGCCATCCTCTTCACCAGAAAAGCCTAGAGGGGAAAACTGGTTTAGTTGCCAATGTTCTGACCATGTAGCAGGTAATATAAGGTTACCCAGTACCATAGCACTCATAGGGTGACTGAACATAAAAAATTAACATGTTATGTTAATTGTCAAATATTTGCATAAGATTAGAGCAAGCAAATTATAGAGCTAAGAATTCAGAGAATATTGTGAAGTATTACATTTCAAATAAGGCAATCTTGTCCTCTACTGTAATGTGCACTTGTTTTTCTAAAGGAAGAGTTGTATGTATAGTTTACGAACTGGAAAATACTGTTAATTTTATAGGAAAATAACTTTTTTTTTTTTAATTAGTAAATTTGTCATTCTCAGCACACTTTTCTTTCAATGGGAATAGATTCAAATTCTTATTTTCTAGCTGACAGATAAACACTTAATTTGATCTTTTAATACATTGATATTAAATAAGGAAACTTTGTTCTTGCTGTACATTCTTGAAATTAAAGTCACCGAGATAGTTATATCAAATAACCAGTTGTCACAAAGGAACTCTTTCTTCCTTTGCGACAACTGGCTACTGGGTAGTTAAAATAAAAAAGTGGTGTCATGTGGGAAAAACCATCCTTTTGACACTCCAAATTATTGTGGGCACAAAGCCCATATTTGCCAAAGAGGTGTGTGCGCATGTGTGTGTAATATATATAAGTTTTAAATAAGGTATCAAAAAAAAAAAAAAAAAAAAAAAAAATATATAATTTTTATACATTTGTTGTTATTTTTCAATCGGACAAAGTGGAAAACTTTTTTTGTTGACTACATGTTTTGCCTTAATGGCATTTGCAACGATGTTTAATTCATTTGGATGAACCACAATTTGTTGAAACGTGGATCCAGTGTTTCTCAGGCCAAGCTAGGGTTAAAAGATTTAAAGACGGCAAGAGGGAGAAAAATGAAATAACCGACCTCTTCTTAGATTCAGCAGATTGTGAAGCTATAATGAAAATTTCTGTTATGGCATAACCCAAACAAATAGAAGTTGACTACTAATGAAGTGTTGTAAAACAGTACTAGACAGTTAGATAGGATTCTTCAGGCCATAATGAAATAAATGTATGCAAGATTTAATATTAAATCATTAATATCTGTTAGGCTGGCATCTTCTGGTTGGAAAGAAAGAACAAAATTTCATGATTTTTGTACTAAAGCTGTCAATGCCTGTTTGTTAGGTAAATGTCTTTTAGTGAGAATGAAAGAATAAAACTGATTTTTAATGACTAGTAGAAAAATCAAAGTTTTGTGCTGACTGAAAGACACCAGCCTAACAAACATACTAAAAATTTAATATTAAAACATACACAGAGATTTAAACATAGTTAAATGAAGTATCACTTTATCAATGAAAATAGGACAGATTCATTCTTTTTCCATTAAAAAGAAAAACAAAATTACATTTTAAGAAATAAATACACCATATTCAAGGTTACAAGTACATTTTAGAGAAACCCAAATCCATTATATTTTGCAAACTAGAAAAAAAAAAAAAAAAAAAAATCTAATAAAAATAAAAGCAACAATCCTCAATAATAATATATTGACCCAATGTAAATTAATACTTACCCCATGTGCTCAAAGTCTGAGAATATAAAAGTCTTTTCAGGGTCAAAGCCCATCGCAATGATATCTTTCATGTTTTCATCAGCCAATCGTCTTGCTTCATCTGAAGTCAAATCCTTCCACAGAAACTTTTCATCGTCAGTCATTTGGATGACCAGTGGTACATCAAATGCATCCTGGAGCCATCTGCACAAGAAAGAATACTTTGTAGATATGGCTGTTTTCATTTCAGTAATGCTTGCCTTAATTCCCACCTACTGGCAATTGAATATTTTAATTTTTCAATGTATTTTCATAGTATTTGCAATGGAGTTACATTATGCATATAACCATTTTTTTAGCAGAACTTTCAAAATCTGAAGTGGAATCAGCACTAGTGAAACTGAACAGAAACAAAGCAGCAGGACCAAACAGAAACCTTTTTCTTAAATCACATCACCCCAAGCAAGGCAGTAAAGCCACTAAGACACAATGGGTTACTGGGTGTGAAAGAATTACAAAACTGAAAATATTATGAAGGAGCAAGAACAATATGAGAGTAGATAATGACTAACATTGCATTTAAAATTTTGAAGATTAAAGTTGGCCAGAAAGCATGGAGCCAGAAGAAAATTCCACAAGTTCGAAAAGAAACTGTTAGCATAGAACTTGTAGTTACATCTAGTGAATTCAAGTGTAAATTGAGGAGACCTTGTTGTTAATCTAGTATTGTGCTTAAATGCATAAAAGTCTAGGTACCCATGAAAGTATTTATAGAAAAGGCACAGAGAAGCAACTTTACAGTGATGGGAAAGTGACTGAAGCTGAGATGCCAGGTCAGGACCAATAATATTGCTGATTCTCCTTTGGATTTTATCAAGAATCTCTAAATAAATAGCAGGAGAACTGGACTATATGTGGCAGCAATATTCTAAGCATAGGTTAATGGTAGACTTATAGATATGCAAGATAGATTCTGGCAAGAAAAATTGTCTAGCATGACACAGTGAACCAACTTTCTTAGCAGCTGAGCTAGCAATGGATTCAATGTAGTCTTTCTACTTCATGTTAACCTGAAATGGCACAATTAGACACTTTCCTGGAGGTTACCATCAGCCATACTGATGGAAGGCAGAAAAGGGTCTCTGGCAGCCTTAGTTTATTTTGGCATTGACAAGATTATAGACATAAATATAACAGTGGTGATACGCTGGAAGACCTAAGTAGATCCATTTTCATAGCACCGCCTAAAAATCCAGGTGCAAAGAAATGTGAACACCGTTTAAACAATCAGCCTAATGAGCCATATAACAAAACTTATCCGAATTCTGATGAATAGACTGTGCAGCAAAACCAGAAATAGGACTAGAACAGTGTGGGTTTGTTAAAGACACTGGAACAATGAATGCAATATTTAGCCTCATAATAGTTTCAGAATGTGCAATACAAATGCAAAAGAATGTGTACTTGTGTTTTATAGATTATGCAAAAAAATTTGATAAAGTATGTCACAAAAAACTGTTAGAACTTCTAGGTAACCTTGACATATTTGGAAAGGGGATTAGAATAATCCAGAATCTATGCTAGCAGCAAACTGTCTATGGATTTTCTATAGATAGAAAATGAATTCAGTAAAGAGAGCTTGAGTAAATGGATGGCAGAACAAGGTTTAGGAGTGATAACAAGACGACAAACTTTATCAAGATCTACAAAGCAAAGACGGAAATTGCGGAGAGTCATGACCTTGAAGAGACATGGCATGTACAAGAAAAAAAGCCATTTTCTGTCAGTAATGCTTGTCTTAAATTCCGATCACTGACAAAAACTTGTTTTATTGATTTTCTATATACAACATACATACTCATAATGATCTACATTATATCCATAATAGAACTTGTCTCACAGCAAGACTTGCATTAATTTACAACCAGTAACAATCTATTTTTCCTGATTTTCAATGCATTTTAATAATAGTATTATAAGAAAAAAAAAAAAAAAAAAGAAAAAAAAAAAAGATATTTATATTATACATACAATATCCCTATTCTCTTAAGATTTGCATTAATTCCCAATCAGTGAGAAATCACTTTTTCATTTTCAAAGTATTATAAACAAGTGATGAAAAGTTCTCAATCCAACCCATTCCCAAAACTCAATATTTCAATGATCAAACACTAGAACATTGATTTTGGAATGTGGGTCGAGTCGAGACCTCCTCTATATACTTTTGTACAGATAAAAGGAGAAAATTTTCCAAATCAAAATTTTAGGTAGGGAGAAAAACCAAAAGGGAGGTGGAGAGAAAGAAAAGGAAACCAAGAAAGAAACTGGTAGAAATATTTAGTTTGGCAATACAGCAAATTACTGTGAATTTTAACAAAATACAGGGTGCAACAGAAATCCATCCCACATATTGGTAAGGTATGAGCTAGATGAAGACAGCATTATCATATATATATATATATATTATATATATATATATATACACACACACACACAAGGGTGCGATGGATAAATTGTCGCGAATTTATATTTTTTATTTCCTGCGTGCATTTTGTTTGTTCTTTATTTTGTTGACTGCACAGTAGATTAGGGTCAGTTGGGCACCATCTGTCAGAAAAAGAGCGCCATGACACAATTCACCCTGTCCTGCTTGGCATTCATGCCAGAAACTCCAATACGAACATTTCAGAGTATTTGCGTGTCAAATCTGAGGACACAGCAGAGAATTCCGAAAGAGTTGGATGAGTCTAATGGTGATTATGAACGTGTTTGGATTGATCACTAGTGATGGTGACATAGGACTTCAGACTTAACACTGAGGTCTATATCAAGTACCTTGAGGAGGCAGTGCTGCCCAGAATCAAGTGGGTAGCTGTTGGAGAATCTAAGTCTGGCAACAGGACTCTCCACCATGCCACACAAGCAGGAGAACCCTGTCATGTCTGTCTGACAATTTCTGCAAGTACATAACCCTTAAATCTGGCCATGTACCACCCCAGACTGCAATCCTCTTGATTATTAAGTGTGGGGGTGCAGCTGAGCAAGAAACCAACAAAACAAAGACAAACTTAAAGTGAAGATTATGGCAGCATTCACCAACCTAAACAAGGAGACCGTCCAGAAGAGTTGCAGGTGATTTCAAGGTTCTCTGGATGTTGTGATTCAAGTCAATGGAAATTTCATTGTATAAATTTACTCTTTAGTATTTCATATTTTTGTGTAATTTTGATAAGTATCATACTTATTATAAAACCCAGGTTGTGTGTGTGTGTGTGTGTGTGTGTGTGTGTGTTCATTTATATATGGGTTTCGGATTTCCTACATTTTTCAACCGATTTCAACAAAACTTCACAGGACTACATAAAATTACCTTGCGGTGGTTCTGACAGTGCCAAAAATTGGAAAAACTCAATTGTTTTTGCAAGAAATCAATTTGAAAACACGGTTAAGAGGCATTGCTGTTTCGTGAATGAAAGGGGGACAACTCATATCGAGTTATACTTATAAAATCCAGGTTGTTTGTGTGTGTGTGTGTGTGTGCATTTATATATGGATTGGATTTCCTTCATTTTTCAACCGATTTCAACAAAACTTGACTTTTCTTTTTGGCAGGTAGTGTTTCTTATTGTCTTGCACTTTTTTTTCTCTAATTTTACATTCAGAATGCTTTAAAAATTCCATTTACACGACAATTGTTTATAATAAAATTCTATTTAATCGGTACTCATAACAATTGAAAACAATGTTTTTATTCGAGTTTGACCAATTCGTAAAAAAAAAAAAAAAAAAGACATGCGTGTCATGTCAACCGTAAACAATAATCTTTGTCAATTTTATTTTTCAGTCTTTATGATGGTCGATACTTGATCTATCTCTTACTGTTACATCCCCGGGCTCTACTGCTAGTATTAAATATATATATGTTAAAATGAGGTGTCAGTGTTATTTTCATTTTTGCGTAATTCAGATGAAAACTGACAGAATTAAAATTTGATCTTATTGAACAGAGTTAAAACTGAACCCTCCCAATGCCACCTAACAAGAAATACAGAACATATACTTCAGCCAACCCAATGCTATTGAATGAGGAAATCAAAATCATCTAGTTTCTCTTATATATACTTATAGTTTATCTTATCTATATCTCATATTCTTAAAATGTGTGTGTGTGTGTGTGATTGGATGTTGTTTATGCATTTCCACAGTTTATCTGATTTCGATGAAGTTTTTTTTTGTTTGATAGATAATTCTTCAGTGCTGGAGTCCAAATTGCCTGGGAAGAATTACAACCTTGAAGGTGAAAAATTGAAAAAGCTGATATTTTACACTTTGCGCAAAAATGAAAAGGCAAAATTTAATGTCTGCAAAAACAATATACAATCAATTTAGAGAGTTGAAATCTAACGCAAAAGATTCTTAGAATTATATAAAAAAAAATATTATAAATTATCATACATTATTATCATGACAGCCCACAGAAGAAGTTTCTTCCTTACCAGATTAAGAATGCAAAAACGAACCTTTTCAGGGCCATCACCCATTCAGATTGTTAATCCTCCATTTAGGGATGTGCACTCAATTGTTGTTACTAATATTGATTTTCGAGTGGACTGACTGATTTTTGACCGGGCTAACAATTGAATGGCAAAAATTCCCAGTAATGAAACTCCTGGGCAAGGATGGGTTATACCGATAGTATACTTATAGTTGCTCTTATATACTTACTTGGTCATAATAAATGGGATGAGATGGCCAAGATGCATTGCTTCAGAAGAAGGCCCTCGACCTGTGTATAGATAGAATGGTTTTCCACTCTCGTACATGTCAAGAACCATTTTCAGTTCCCTAAGGGGAAAAAAAAAAAAAAAAAAAAAAAAAAAATATATATATATTAAAAACGTTTGTTTTATCACAAATTATATGAACTTATGGAAAAGGATAGGAAAAAGACTAGGCACCTCCACAGATTCACAATACGAAAGTTTTAAAATTAATTTTTAAAAATGAAAAAAAAAAAAAAAAAAAAAAAAAAATAAAACTTTCTTGAAACGTATTTTAGTTTTAATTTCAAGGTAACAGATTAAATTTAATATTCCCAGTAAGCAAAATACTTTGCTGTATTTCAAAAGTAATTTAGATTGATTGGAAGGAGATTTTGTTTTGAAATTGCTGAAATTTTTTATTTTAGCATCATTTTTAGACACCCCTCATCAGAATGTAATTCTATTAAAAAAAAAAAAAAAAATTTTCAAAAACTTTATTTGAGGAATATTAGGAATAAAATGAAAACAATTATTGTAAAAATTTATTATTCATGCAAAAAAAATGTTTTTCTTAAGACAATAGTATCCTTAATATATCTTATTTATAAAAGTAATTAAAAGCTTCCCTAATCAAGTAATTAAAAGCTTCTAATTAAGTATTATCTTAGTTTTATTGCATTTTTGATTTAATGATTTAGAGCAGATTTTCAGTAAATGGTATTTCTGTTTTATAAAAATAAAATAAAAAAAAAAAAAAAGTTAAATTCTTCAAGGATTTCTGCTTTTAACCAATATAAATATTAAGGGGGTGAAATTTAATTTCTTGAAATTTCATAAAGTAAA
This sequence comes from Acanthosepion lycidas, assembly GCA_963932145.1. NCBI lineage: Eukaryota > Metazoa > Mollusca > Cephalopoda > Sepiida > Sepiidae > Acanthosepion > Acanthosepion lycidas. The sequence goes on along the minus strand of OZ010614.1, from coordinate 29,363,129 downwards.
AAAAGAAATTGTACTAAGACTTGAAAAAAAAAAAAAAAAAAAAAAAAAAAAAAAAAAATTTTTTTTCATTCATTTGTGAATAAATTCTGAAAGTTTCATTAAAATCCGACAAATATTTGATTCTTGCAAGAATTTCCAAATCAGTGTTTTACAAAAAAAAAAAAAAAAAAAAAAAACCACTAAAATTGCCTATACTAACCCTTGGCCCACCTGTTACACACACTAGACAAAGAATTTAACATGCTAGAAACGATTAAAAAAAAAAAAAAAAAAAAAAAAAAAAAAAATTAATAATCAAAAATTATTTTGGTCTTTCCTCTTAATAACAAATTTTCATGAGAAAATTTCATTTTTATCAAGTTTGGGGGCTTTTTTTATCATATATTCTTTTTTCAGCAAATTAGTAGAGTTACCTACATAAAACTTGACGTGAATATCTCACTGTCACAATCCTGAATTGCTAGGTTATAACAGGTGAATACAGGTGTAATGGGTTGGGACAGTCTGTACACACTGTAGGCCTCCATAAAATTTCATCATGCTGACATGAAAGGTGTGTTCAATTGTACTACTTACCCCCCAAATTTGATAGATTGATTTGTTTTTTTCTATGATTTAACCACTTGAAGGTTATTTAAAGCAAAAAAAATGATTTTAGATTGTAAGAATTTTTGGGGGGTGGGTGGAGAGGAGGAAATACTGATTAACTCATAGCTTAAGGGAAAAGAAGTGGATTCATATTTTTCCCCAGGGTATTCGTATGCAAGTGAATATAATGAACATAGGGAAAATTGGAACTCAGATCTCCATTTAACAAATCCAAGCCATTATGCATTACATGACCAACACAGCCAAGCTTACAGCACCTGGTATTCCCAAAAAGTCACGCATTAACTTTAGTGACCGTACAGGAACCGATGTTTCCAAAAATTTGAAGCCACCTACCTTACCATATTAGAGGAAGAGAAGTTGGTGGAAAAAAAAAAAAAAAAAAACAGAACTCAAATACAGGCCCTTCCAGACTATATAAATCCTTACAGCCGTTGTGGAAGGTCCTCAATTTTGGATCAGCCTTACCAGTCACCAGAACACATACACCAAGTAAAGACAAAGTTGATTTGACCTTCAAACTTATCTTCAATAATTGATGGCTCTCCCAATCATTTTCAATATGTGAAGTTCAAACAGTTCAGTTTATAACTAAAGTGCTAGACTATGGTCACAGATGATTTGATTATTGGGGGTGAAAACGCGTGCAGAACCAGTAACACTTTTTAGAACTGATAATGGAAAAATAGTGCCATGAAGTCATTAAGCAGCCCCACTCCTTAGCTTTGAAGTCAGCACTTTCCTTCTCTTAAACTTGCTGCCAATGATCAATGAAGTTAAGCAACATCAAGTATAGTCAGTACCTACATGAGTAACCCACTTGGGAATATCAGGTGCTGTAACCTTGGATGTGTGGCTGTTGTAATGGATAACAGCTCAAAAGCAGAAATTGGTTGACCAAGTTCAAATTCCAGTCAGATTTGTTGCATTCACTTATGCTTATAAGCCCAGTCTGTTCTACTATTTAGCCTATAGATGGGGGAGAAGAGATGGATTCATACCTTTCTGAAGGATATTTGTGCATAAGTGAATGTAATAAACTCATCTGGAATTCAAACTCAGCTCTTCAATTTCCCATTACACCAACCACACATCCTAAACCTGACATGCAGTAAGCCTATTTATTAACCATTTTTTTCCCCAAAAGGGTGAAATGTGGCATAGTCATGTATAAGGAGATGGAGAGACGAAAGGAGAGAAAGGAGATGGAGAGACGAAAGGAGAGAAAGGAGATGGAGAGACGAAAGGAGAGAAAGGAGATGGAGAGACGAAAGGAGAGAAAGGAGATGGAGAGACGAAAGGAGAGAAAGGAGATGGAGAGACGAAAGGAGAGAAAGGAGATGGAGAGACGAAAGGAGAGAAAGGAGATGGAGAGACGAAAGGAGAGAAAGGAGATGGAGAGACGAAAGGAGAGAAAGGAGATGGAGAGACGAAAGGAGAGAAAGGAGATGGAGAGACGAAAGGAGAGAAAGGAGATGGAGAGACGAAAGGAGAGAAAGGAGATAGAGAGACGAAAGGAGAGAAAGGAGATAGAGAGACGAAAGGAGAGAAAGGAGATAGAGAGACGAAAGGAGAGAAAGGAGATAGAGAGACGAAAGGAGAGAAAGGAGATAGAGAGACGAAAGGAGAGAAAGGAGATAGAGAGAAGAAAGGAGAGAAAGGAGATAGAGAGACGAAAGGAGAGAAAGGAGATAGAGAGACGAAAGGAGAGAAAGGAGATAGAGAGACGAAAGGAGAGAAAGGAGATAGAGAGACGAAAGGAGAGAAAGGAGATAGAGAGAAGAAAGGAGAGAAAGGAGATAGAGAGAAGAAAGGAGAGAAAGGAGATAGAGAGAAGAAAGGAGAGAAAGGAGATAGAGAGAAGAAAGGAGAGAAAGGAGATAGAGAGAAGAAAGGAGAGAAAGGAGATAGAGAGAAGAAAGGAGAGAAAGGAGATAGAGAGAAGAAAGGAGAGAAAGGAGATAGAGAGAAGAAAGGAGAGAAAGGAGATAGAGAGAAGAAAGGAGAGAAAGGAGATAGAGAGAAGAAAGGAGAGAAAGGAGATAGAGAGAAGAAAGGAGAGAAAGGAGATAGAGAGAAGAAAGGAGAGAAAGGAGATAGAGAGAAGAAAGGAGAGAAAGGAGATAGAGAGAAGAAAGGAGAGAAAGGAGATAGAGAGAAGAAAGGAGAGAAAGGGAGAAGAGAAAAAAGAGAAGAAAAAAAGAAGAAAGTGCACCTTATACACTAAAAAATACAGTACTTTTATTTAAATTTAATTTTTTACATACCTATGAGCAAAGAAAATGCCTCGTCTGAGGAAATGATGAACTGGCTTGCCTATGATTTTTTCCATTCGATCAAGCAAGTCTTGGTCTAATTTGTTGCAACCAAATTTGACTGTAAAAAAAAAAAAAATAAAATAAGTAAAACAACATTTAGAGTAATTTCAAAAAAATAAAAAAAAAGTAGAAAAGATTTGCCTTCCTAGAAAATCAGCACTCAAGATGTCAGATTTCATGCAGATTTGAACTTCAACCTCTCCTTACTAGCATGCATTCCATAAAAGACAGAAAATTTTGGGAGAGACAAAAAAAAAAAAAAAAAAAACAACAAAAAACCTCATCCAACCACAATAGTATCTCCACTACAAGCTACAGTGTGCAATGTCGCCATTTTATATTTTTAATTTTGTGCATGCACGTTGTTTAATATCTTGACTGCCCAGTATAATTGGGTCAGTTGGACATTATCTGTGAGGAAAAGAGTACCATGAAGCAGTTCACTCTGCCAGAAACGGCATGCTGTAATGCTTGGTATTCATGCCAGAAACTCCAAAACAAATATTTCAGAGTATTTGGGTGTCAATCTGAGGACAGTGCAGAGGATTCAGAAAGAATTGGTAGAGTCTAATGGTGATTACGAAGGTATGGCAGCTTGGAAAACTGACTGATCGTTCTGATATAAGTAAAGAACTCCCGAATTTGTTGAGGGCCTAAGACTCAACACAGAAGCCTACGTCAAGTGCCTTGATGAGGTAGTGCTGCCCAGGGTCAAGAGAGTGGCATTTGGAAGACCCTATGTCTTGCAACAGGACTCTGCACCATACCACACAAGCAGGAGAATCCAGTTATGGCAGTGAGAAAATTTCTGCAATCACATCACCCCTTACATCTTGAACCTCCTTGAGTATTATGTGTGGAGTGCAGTTGAGCAGGAGACCAACAAAACTCTTTGTAACACTAAAAATGAACTGAAGGCAAGCATTTACCAGCTTAAACAAGGAAGCCATCCAGAAGAGTTCCAGGAGATCCCAAAGTCATCTGGATGCTGTGGTTGAAGCCAATGGTGATTTTATTGAATAAATTTACTCTTTAGTATTTCAAGATATTTGTGCAATTTTGGTAAATATATCTGTTAAAATGAGATGCCAGTGTTATTTTCATTTTGTGTAACTTAGTGCGATGGATAAATTGTCGTCTATGTAAATCTCCCTCTACAAAATATGCCCTTCCAAGAGACTTATCTATTCAATACAAGAAAATATCTCTTCAACATACTGGTCAACCATGTTACAATTGGCAACCCTACAAAGGAATAGATAAATCTTCAGAGGGTATTTAAAAACTTCCAATGTGAGTTGAACCTGGAATCATCAAAAGGTTACCTTATTACGGTAACATGAAACAGGTCAACTAAAATCACAAAATGAAACTCAGAATGCTACTATAAGAGTAAAATATTGAATCGCAGTCTGATTAGTAGCTTAATTGGCAAGTGGGTAACAGGTTTCAATGAAGCAAATAGGTCATGTATTTCAAATAACTTATTACCTAAGTAGACTAACAGCAACAACTGACACATACTCCAATTACAAGAGGGAATTTAATTACAAGAAGTTTTTATTTTGTCCTAAATTGTCGGTACCTAAGTCAGTACTAGTTATTTAGTAAGCTTTGCCCAGTCTGTCACTCAAGCCTAGGTTTGATTACAGTATCTGTTTGTCGGTTGTATTGACCAAGCTCATCACTGTTTAACTTCATTGAGCCAGCGTGACTTGAACGTACGCAATCAGCTGTATTTTCTATCACTAGTCAAATAATTCCATCAAATCTTGAATCTGCTTCTTTGAAATGGACATCTGTCAAGTAACCTGTTACCCAGGGGATGTTTTTGCTTTTTCTTATTCTAATGTCAGAATATAAGCCTCCTATCAGACATAAAATTATTCAGTGGTGTACTGTACGCAACGCTGTATTTTATTATTTTTATTATTTCTAAATTTTTTTTTCTCTTGGTAACTGGAGTTGAAGAGAATGGGGGGGACAATTCACAAATATTTTTTAGTAATACGAAACGAATACCTAGGCATTATTACTTAGTCACTAAAGGAATTTTAATGCAAGAAACTTCAGCATCGCTTGAAGAAGCGATTTGATTTTTGCTGCTTGTATTCTGAGCGGTTGCGGCAAAATCGTCACGTGACCAAACACCAGAGTTTTCCATATGTGGATGATGAAATAAAGAAAAATTAAGTTTTCAACTAGATCGAAACATTAAGAGACCTTGTTTCATCTTATTTTACTTATTTATTGTGTTGTGGGGAGCAAATCAAACAAAATTCCACTGAAAAGTTTCAAAACTAAAAAAAAATAAGAATCCAATGTACGTCATATTCCCATTTTTTTTTTAAATCTTTTTGAAAATTAAGAGCTCTTTCATTTAATCAATCGAATGAGAAAAAAAAAATAATCGGATTTACTGTGAATTAAAAAACCTAACAGCATTTTTTACTTTCTACTTTGAGATAAAAAAAAAAAAGGAATTTTTAACCGAACGTAAAAAAAAAAAAAAAAAAAAAAAAAAAAAAAAAAAAAAATGAACAACTTCAAACTACAAAGTGCAGAGGAAAGGTCTGCAAATGAATAAAATAATAAATATCTTACAACTCTTCTTTTCTTTTTTTTTTTACCTTCTTATTCATAAAAAAAAACAAAATCAAAAAAAAAAACAACACAAAACAAAGAAAAAGTATTTTGGTTAGGTAAAATAAAAATGCGACTACAAAATAACCGGCAAAACAAGGAGATCAAATGAATCAATAGTCTTCTTACCCTTCTTCTCGTTCTTACGAGCAATTTTGTGTTTTTTATTTTTTTTATTTGTTTTTTTTAGATTATTTTATAAAATTCTATTTTTTTTTTTCACAACATTATACCGGCCGATTTCTCTAACGTGATCGTAATTAGTAGAAGACATATGTTTTAAATTGAATACCAAACCACAGCTAAAAATTAAAAAGTCATTTTCAAAATATTCAACTTATCATCCTGAAAACGTGGACAATTTTTTAAAAAAAATCTTAGGGTCTGTGTTTTTTAGCATTAGGAAGGAAAAAAATAAATGAGAGAGAGAGACAAAATAAAATTAAATGAAAGCCTTACCTATAAGTTTATCATAATCAACGCCTTTAACTGACGAACTAGCAACAGTCCATGGATCGACGAAATCTTCAGATTCTTCTTCCTCTTTACCTTCGATGTTCATTTCGCTCAATTTGGATTCAACGTCGTCTGCCATAGCCAAAAAACTTAAATGAAGTGAAGGCAAGCCGGACAAGGCACATGTGCCTGAATTCTATGACATGATGTAACAAATCTTGTCATTAGTCAATTTCTTTTTACGTCTTTTTGTAATCTTGTCTGTGATTGGTCCAAAGTCATACCGGTGTAAAAATGGTAGTACGCTCTCAATACACGTCGCGCTGAAAGAAAGATTTATTTTGAGTGTAAACGTGAAATTCATTGTATCTTTCTGGATTCAAGTAAGAATAAAGTTTATGCTTTCGTTTCTCTTTCAAGATACTTTAGGTTTTATTTTATGAGACTATAATACACATTAATGACAAGTTCTTTTTAAATACATTATGATTGACATTTAAAAAAAATTATGTTCATCAATCACTATCTTTTTTCTTTATGATTGCTTTTTTTTTTAATTCCTCAAAGAACAAATTGTTTCAGCATTTTATTTTTAAAGTTAAATCTCTTTCTTTTTTTTTTTTGGTTCATCAGAAATGAAAAATATTTCTGTAAACATTTTTAGAAAATAAATAAAACCTTCATATTTGACTTTTTTGATAAGAATTGGTCGTAAACTAAAACATTTTTATTTTTTTACTCCGAAAAAATTAAATTTTTCGGAATAACTGAGAACATAGTAGCTTCTTAACTTAAAATTTTCCTCTTTTCATACTATTTTGATTTTCAAATATTATTGTTAAAGGACTTGAAAAATAAAAAAAAAACTTTTTAGCTATTTTTTTAATTCATATTTTAATTGAAATTCATAAAAACTTAAAAAGTATTTTTTGTTTCAGCTTTTTAAAACTGAAATAATTGCTAAAGAGAGCTGTATAAAAAGAAGACCATCAGAATAGATTTTTGAATGATGGATTTTTTCTTTCATAACATACGAGATTTTTAACAAAAAAAAGCTTTAAAAAGTGTTTTTATGATGTCAGCCCTTAAAAAAAAGTAATGATTGTGATATTATAAATTGAATAATCGGATTTAATTATCTAAGAATATAATTTTACGCATCTGGTCAAAAAATAGTTTTTTACACTGTACAACATCCAGCCGTTAAACGTTGAACACACAACTATTTTCACTGGTCACCTCTTGTGAATTAGAACGAACTTGTAAAGGTTAAACGTTAACGAGAAAAATTGTTTGACAGAGTTAATTAATAATATTTGTTAAATTTTAACAAAATATGACACAAGGCCAAAATTTGATTTGAGTGGATATGCTGAACCTCACTAACCTGACATTTAGTCGCATTTACTGACTCAAGTTCAAGTATTATTCTTTTCACTATAACTTCGCATTTCTTCAAGGAACTTTCATAACACTCAGTCACTCAAATTTCACATTCTCTTGTCAAACATAATAGTACCCAAAGTTGCATTTCAAGTAGGAAGGGAAATAAAAAAACAAATGATTTATTTTATATTTGCTTTGCAGTTAAGAAAATTCTTCAATAATTTGAAAAGAATATGAAAAAAAAAAAAATTACACTTGACTATCGTTTAACTGGGCACGCTTCAGACACAAACCCAAACGTATGGAGCACCCATTGAAGATTGAACTCGGTGCTCAGTCATAAATTAATCTAGCAAGACAAGCTTGCTAACCGTTTTTACACAGTCATTTCACCGGGATTTATCGTCCTATTAGTAACCTAGTGATAGCCAAGTATTTTTACCTATTTTACCAAAACAATTTCCTAAATTATCAACAGACGATTAATTTTCTTTTTATAAGTAACAAGTGAATTAAATTTCTTTAGATAAATTAATTATTATGCTTGAATAAAACATTAACCCAAACAAATGAATTAAATTTATTTCAACAATGACAAAATTAATATCATGCTCAAATAAAAATCCCTTATCTTGTTAGGAAATTTAATTCAATTTTTTTGTCAAAAAAATAAAATAAAAAGTAAGTAAGCATGCGATAATTCACTACTGCTTTTCCTAACTGATCAACCTCCAAATTATTTGTAGCAAATATTTTTATACCATAAAAGGCATTCATGTGACCCTTCTTACAATCTAATATAGCAGAAAAAGCAAGTTAACCTGACAACAAAAAAATGATAAAAATAAAATGAAACATTCTCACAACACCAAAAAAACTTTAGTTTCTGTGTGGCTAGGGTGGGAGTGAGTGAAAAACTGAAACTGTACTAAAAGAAATTGACAAGTGACAAACATACGGTAGCTAAGCGACATTAACTATAACTAAAAACAAACCTATACTAATTTAAATAGCTTGGACAGATATGTTTCTCAGAGAAGTAAAATACAACACCAGTCATATCAAGATGTCACTCTACATTCATCCAACTTTTGCCAAAGTTTGACAAAGAGAGCTGATACTTAGGGCTGGCTCAAGATACTAGCAACTCAGGCAAGTCACCTCAGTCGCCTTTAAGGCCGAAGATGCCATCATGTCATGTGTTTAGGATCTTCCAAAACTAAAGCTTATAAAAACATACTTGCAGTTGTCCATGACTCAAGACAGATTAAATTCTTTGGCTATTTTGTGAAGAGAAGATGATTTTGTAAAGAAGATAGGTATAGAAATTGCCAACAAAAGATATCAGACCTAAAAGCCAGAAAAAATGTTTTATATAGGATAATGAATGTTTTCTTGAGCTTGTATTAGGTTGGTGCAAAAATTATGACGTTTTCTCACATGTTACTATGTGAGAAAACGTCATTATTTTTGCACCAACCTAATATTAAGTTGTATATTGTAATAAACTCGTTATTCTACATTTTCAGTTTTTCTTGTGAAAATTTAAAAAAATTATCCTTGTAAAGGTGCCAAAATTCAGCTTGCCTGGGGTGCCAGCAACCCTAAGGGTGTCACTGTTGATACTTGAAGAATGGAATCAGATATTGGGGAGAAAGAGACAAATCTCTGTGGGTTTCCATTGTTCACATCATCCAGATCACCATCCACATCATGGCTAGTAAACACAGAATCATTATTTTTTTCTTGAACTGTTTTGCCAATTAATGCACACCTTGAATTACCAGCCAGGTTAGAGATGCCTAATTATTAGTGAGGTATTTCTACTCACTTGCCCAAGACTACAAGGAACGATACTCCTTCTTCATCAGACTGGGTACATTGACTGAATCATCTCACATGCCCCCTCCTAACACATGATATAATGCCTTTCTTAAATATTACCGGGTATCAGAGAGGAAAAAAACTCAAAGCAACTTGACATTAGCAATAAAAAGAGCACTTGTTTCAGGGCAAACAGTAGGACTCTCCTTCCTCTGAGTGTATACTTCTCAGAGTGGCTTTCCTGACATCTTTTCCCAGAATGTTTAGTTATTATCATTTTGTGTACATATCTGGCTTCTTTTCTTTTTATGTGCCGTGTCTGTTCAGGACATAGGCGATCATGGCTCTCCACTTCCTTCTATTCCTTGTAGCTCTCAATAAGTTTTCTGCCTCTGCCAACTCCCCCAGACCACGTTCTGCCATCAACTTGCCAGGTATGTCATGCATTGCTTTCCTTTGTCTCTTTTTCCCCTCTATTCGACCTGTGAATATCAGATTCTCCAGGCCCTCCTTTCTCATTATGTGTCCCAGAATTTTCATCTGCCTCTTCCTTATATTAAGTATAAGCTTCCTCTTTGTTTGCATCTTCTTCAAGACCTCCTTGTTGCTCACACGCTCACTCCATGATATCCTTAGAATCCTTCTGTAGAACCACATCTCCACTGCCTCGAGTCTCTTATTTGCTGCCATATAGGACAGATGTCAAGTAGCAGCTCAGTACTCATTCTTTGTCACCAAAAAAATCATCCTGCTTCACAGTACTTTGCTCAGCTTTTGGAATGCATCCTTGGCCATCTCAATCCATCTTCGGACATCAGCATTGCACCTACTGTCCTCTCTCAAAACACTTCCCAGATATTTAAACTTCTGCACATGCTTGATTTTAGTGTCCTCAACCTGCAAATCGTATTTCGGTCTCATCCTTTTACTGGTGACTATGCATTCTGTCTTCTTGTTCTCCCTTGCTAAATATTAATTGTAAGCCATGCTGACAGATTCAATATTCCGAGACTGATTTCAGAAGGATAGAATTAAAAGACCTTGTGATGTGCCATTGAAACAGGAATCAACATGGAGCTCTCTTTAGCTCAATTAGATTAGCACACAGGTGTGAGAGTTGGTAAAGGATGAAAGGGTAAATGTGTGAAATGCACACCTCTGCTTTAAAGAAAGTTAATTTTGAAGACAGAGATTAACTGCTGCTTTGATCTTTCCCAGTACCTTTGACCAGTCCAAATGCTGTGTTTCTTACATGGCTCATCCAACAAAGGAGAATAGGGAGAGGAGAACTTTTTCATGCACCCAACCACAAGTCAACAGACTTGTTGCAGTTAATTTTGGCTCCTAAAGCTAGATTTCTTTGCTGACCTTAATTTCAGCATTACTTTTGAAAAGCAGAGACATTGTCAGCCGAGGTAAAGTATCTGACATTGCACCTGGTTATGTAATTCCATATAGGACTGGGCTTATCCTTGACTTGTTCAGGAAGTGCAAGGACATACAGCATGAATAAAAGCAGACAACCCTAACAAATACGAGGTTTGATCAAAAAGTATCAGACTGGTGATATTAAAAATAAAACTACAATACATTCAGCATTTAATCTTCTTTGAAGTAGTCCCCTTCTTTATCCAGTGTTTTTTCCATTGATGGAGGCATTCCTGGAACTCCTTTTTTGGATAGCAAGCAGCTGCCTTGTCGCATTCTCTTGGATTTCCTCAGTCTCTTGATATCTTGTTCTTTTCAAGTGGGATTTGATTTTGGAAGAGAAAAAGTCACAAAGGGCAAGGTATGGAGGAATATAGGGATTGTCAGAACTGTCTTTGGCCAAAAACTGCTGCATAAGCCATGGTGAGTGATGAAATCTGTGTGTGGCAGTGAGACAACCACATTCTGCATACTTTCTTTCCAAGGACTGCTGTAAACAATTGAAGTGAGCAACAACTTTATAGCTTATTGTGCATGTATGATAGAGTTCAAGGTCAATCTGTGCCAAGCGGTTTCACTCTGTGTACTTTAACTCTGATACCATAGCAACAGTCATAATACTTTTTGATCAGACCTCATAGAACTGGACAACATGTATGGTTCCTATCTTACCCTATTCAATTCCACTATAGATCTGATGGTTGTATTCAAGAGATGAGTCAAGGTGTGAAAGTATTACTTAAATCTGGCTGCAGGTAAGACAACCTCCAAAAGACAATGGTTAATGCTATCAGAGGCTTTGAACTGATTTAAATTGATTAGCGCAGTTTTATCATCGACCATTGCCAATATGTCAATTGGTAGCATTCTGAAGTTGTTAAACATATTTTTTAAGCCATATTTGTTGCCTCAGCAGACATTCTTTTTAACCTAGTTCTAACTACCAGAGCTTAATCTTTCTTGATAAACAAGGCACCTGTTTCTGCCTGAGCTCTGACAGAAACTTTAATGCAGTCCCCCAATTAGACAGCCTCTTCTACACTAGATTCTGTTTACATTAGCAGCATGACGAATGATGTGAATCTTGAAAAAAATGGTAAATTCATAAAATTGTTGGTACATTGTAACATTGTAGTCTCCTATAACTTCTACACACTAGTTTGATACTGGCTTATGGTTTTTGTCCGATCACAAAAGTTAATGTCAAACCTAGTCAGTAGGTGAATGCAGTAATTCTGCCAAGTCAGTACCTAAATACAGGAATTCTGCCAAATCAGTCATGAATTAAAAAGAGCCAAGTCAGTTACCTAAATACAGGAATTCTGCCAAGTCCGAACCTAAATACAGGAATTCTACCAAGTCAGTCATGAACTGAAAAGAGCCAAGTCAGTACCTAAATACAGTAATTCTACCAAGTCAGTACATAAATACAGGAATTCTGCAAAATCAGTACCTAAATACAGGAATTCTACCAAGTCAGTCATGAACTGAAAAGAGCCAACTCAGTATATAAATACAGGAATTCTGCCAAATCAGTACCTAAATACAGGAATTCTACCAAGTCAGTCATGAATTGAAAAGAGCCAAGTCCGTACCGCAATACAGGAATTCTGCCAAGTCAGTACCTAAATACAGGAATTCTGCAAAATCAGTACCTAAATACAGGAATTCTACCAAGTCAGTCATGAACTGAAAAGAGCCAACTCAGTATATAAATACAGGAATTCTGCCAAATCAGTACCTAAATACAGGAATTCTACCAAGTCAGTCATGAATTGAAAAGAGACAAGTTAGTACCGCAATACAGGAATTCTGCCAAGTCAGTACCTAAATACAGGAATTCTGCAAAATCAGTACCTAAATACAGGAATTCTACCAAATCAGTCATGAAGTGAAAAGATCCAACTCAGTGACTATATACAGAAATTCTGCCATGTCACTACATAAATACAGGAATTCTGTCAAGTCAGTACCTAAATACAGGAATTCTGCCAAGTCAGTCATGAACTGAAAAGAGCCAAGTCAGTACCTAAATACAAGAATTCTGCCAAGTCCTAACCTAAATACAGGAATTCTACCAAGTCAGTCATGAACTGAAAAGAGCCAAGTCAGTACCTAAATACAGGAATTCTGCCAAGTCAGTACCTAAATACAGGAATTCTGCCAAGTCATTACCTAAATACAGGAATTCTGCCGAGTCAGTCATGAACTGAAAAGAGTCAAGTCAGTACCTAAATACAGGAATTCTGCAAAATCAGTACCTAAATACAGGAATTCTACCAAGTCAGTCATGAAGTGAAAATAGCCAAGTCAGTGACTAAATACAGAAATTCTGCCAAGTCAGTACTTAAATACAGAAATTCTGCCAAGTCAGTCATGAATTAAAAAGAGCCAAGTCAGTACCTAAATACAGAAGTTCTGCCAAGTCAGTACCTAAATACAGGAATTCTGCAAAATCAGTCATGAATTATAAAGAGCCAAGTCAGTTACCTAAATACAGGAATTCTGCCAAGTCCGTACATAAATACAGGAATTCTGCCAAATCAGTCATGAATTATAAAGAGCCAAGTTAGTACATAAATACAGGAATTCTGCAAAATCAGTACCTAAATACGGGAATTCTACCAAGTCAGTCATGAACTGAAAAGAGCCAACTCAGTACATAAATACAGGAATTCTGCCAAGTCTGTACCTAAATACAGTAATTCTACCAAGTCAGTAAATAAATACAGGAATTCTGCAAAATCAGTACCTAAATACAGGAATTCTACCAAGTCAGTCATGAAGTGAAAAGAGCCAACTCAGTGACTAAATACAGAAATTCTGCCATGTCACTACATAAATGCAGGAATTCTGCAAAGTCCATACATAAATACAGGAATTCTGCCAAGTCAGTACCTAAATACAGGAATTCTGCAAAATCAGTACCTAAATATAGGAATTCTGCCAAATCAGTCATGAACTGAAAAGAGCCAACTCAGTATATAAATACAGGAGTTCTGCCAAATCAGTACCTAAATACAGGAATTCTACCAAGTCAGTCATGAACTGAAAAGAGCCAAGTCAGTACCTAAACACAGGAATTCTGCCAAGTCAGTACCTAAACACAGTAATTCTATCAAGTTAGTACATAAATACAGGAATTCTGCCAAGTCATTGCCTAAATACAGTAATTCTGCAAAGTCAGTACCTAAATATAGGAATTCTGCCAAATCAGTCATGAATTGAAAAGAGCCAAGTTAGTACCTAAATACAGGATTTCTGCCAAGTCAGTACGTAAATACAGGATTTCTGCCAAGTCAGTACGTAAATACAGGATTTCTGCCAAGTCAGTACGTAAATACAGGAATTCTGCCAAGTCAGTACGTAAATACAGGAATTCTGCCAAGTCAGTACCCCTAAATACAGGAATTCTGCCAAGTCCGTACATAAATACAGGAATTCTGCCAAGTCCGTACATAAATACAGGAATTCTGCCAAATCTGTCATGAATTATAAAGAGCCAAGTCAGTACCTAAATACAGGAATTCTGCAAAGTCAGTACCTAAATACAGGAATTCTCCAAAGTCAGTACCTAAATATAGGAATTCTGCCAAATCAGTCATGAATTGAAAAGAGCCAAGTCAGTACCTAAATACAGGAATTCTGCAAAATCAGTACCTAAATACAGGAATTCTACCAAGTCAGTCATGAAGTGAAAAGATCCAACTCAGTGACTAAATACAGAAATTCTGCCATGTCACTACAAAAATACAAGAATTCTGCCAAGTCAGTACCTAAATACAGGAATTCTGCAAAATCAGTACCTAAATAAAGGAATTCTACCAAGTCAGTCATGAAGTGAAAAGAGCCAACTCAGTGACTAAATACAGAAATTCTGCCATGGCACTACATAAATACAGGAATTCTGCCAAGTCCATACATAAATACAGGGATTCTGCCAAGTCAGTACCTAAATACAGGAATTCTCTCAAGTCAGTACCTAAATAAAGGAATTCTGCCAAGTCAGTCATGAACTGAAAAGAGTCAAGTCAGTACCTAAATACAGGAATTCTGCCAAGTCAGTACCTAAATACAGGAATTCTGCAAAATCAGTACCTAAATACAGGAATTCTACCAAGTCAGTCATGAAGTGAAAAGAGCCAAGTAAGTGACTAAATACGGAAATTCTGCCAAGTCAGTACCTAAATACAGAAATTCTGCCAAATTAGTCATGAATTAAAAAGAGCCAAGTCAGTACCTCAATACAGAAATTCTGCCAGGTCAGTACCTAAATACAGGAATTCTGCAAAATCAGTCATGAATTATAAAGAGCCAAGTCAGTTACCTAAATACAGGAATTCTGCCAAGTTCGTACATAAATACAGGAATTCTGCCAAATCAGTCATGAATTATAAAGAGCCAAGTCAGTACCTAAATACAGGAATTCTGCCTAGTCACTACCTAAATACAGGAATTCTGCCCAGTCAGTCATGAACTGAAAAGAGCCAACTCAGTGACTAAATACAGAAATTCTGCCAAGTCAGTACCTAAATATAGGAATTCTGCCAAGTCCATACATAAATACAGGGATTCTGCCAAGTCAGTACCTAAATATAGGAATTCTGCCAAATCAGTCATGAATTGAAAAGACCCAAGTCAGTAACTAAATACAGGAATTCTGCAAAATCAGTACCTAAATACAGGAATTCTACCAAGTCAGTCATGAAGTGAAAAGAGCCAACTCAGTGACTACAGAAATTCTGCCATGTCACTACATAAATACAGGAATTCTACCAAGTCAGTCATGAACTTAAAAGAGCCAAGTCAGTACCTAAATACAGGAATTCTGCCAAGTCATTACCTAAATACAGGAATTCTGCCAAGTCAGTCATGAACTGAAAAGAGTCAAGTCAGTACCTAAATACAGGAATTCTGCAAAACAGGTACCTAAATACAGGAATTCTACCAAGTCAGTCATGAACTGAAAAGAGCCAAGTCAGTCACTAAATATGGAAATTCTGCCAAGTCAGTACATAAATACAGGAATTCTGTCAAGTCAGTACCTAAATACAGGAATTCTGCCAAGTCAGTCATGAACTGAAAAGAGCCAAGTCAGTACCTAAATACAAGAATTCTGCCAAGTCCTAACCTAAATACAGGAATTCTACCAAGTCAGTCATGAACTGAAAGGAGTCAAGTCAGTACCTAAATACAGGAATTCTACCAAGTCAGTCATGAAGTGAAAAGAGCCAAGTCAGTGACTGAATACGGAAATTCTGCCAAGTCAGTACCTAAATACAGAAATTCTGCCAAGTCAGTACCTAAATACAGAAATTCTGCCAAATCAGTCATGAATTAAAAAGAGCCAAGTCAGTACCTAAATACAGAAATTCTGCCAAGTCAGTACCTAAATACCGGAATTCTGCAAAATCAGTCATGAATTATAAAGAGCCAAGTCAGTTACCTAAATACAGGAATTCTGCCAAGTCCTAACCTAAATACAGGAATTCTACCAAGTCAGTCATGAACTTAAAAGAGCCAAGTCAGTACCTAAGTACAGGAATTCTGCCAAGTCAGTACCTAAATACAGGAATTCTGCCAAGTCAGTACCTAAATACAAGAATTCTGCCAAATCCTAACCTAAATACAGAAATTCTACCAAGTCAGTCATGAACTGAAAAGAGTCAAGTCAGTACCTAAATACAGGAATTCTGCCAAGTCAGTACCTAAATACAGGAATTCTGCCAAGTCATTACCTAAATACCGGAATTCTGTCAAGTCAGTCATGAACTGAAAAGAGTCAAGTCAGTACCTAAATACAGGAATTCTACAAAATCAGTACCTAAATACAGGAATTCTACCAAGTCAGTCATGAACTTAAAAGAGCCAAGTCAGTACCTAAATATAGGAATTCTGCCAAGTCATTACCTAAATACAGGAATTCTGCCAAGTCAGTCATGAACTGAAAAGAGTCAAGTCAGTACCTAAATACAGGAATTCTACAAAATCAGTACCTAAATACAGGAATTCTACCAAGTCAGTCATGAACTGAAAAGAGCCAAGTCAGTGACTAAATATGGAAATTCTGCCAAGTCAGTACATAAATACAGGAATTCTGTCAAGTCAGTACCTAAATACAGGAATTCTGCCAAGTCAGTCATGAACTGAAAAGAGCCAAGTCAGTACCTAAATACAAGAATTCTGCCAAGTCCTAACCTAAATACAGGAATTCTACCAAGTCAGTCATGAACTGAAAGGAGTCAAGTCAGTACCTAAATACAGGAATTCTGCCAAGTCAGTACCTAAATACAGGAATTCTGAAAAATCAGTACCTAAATACAGGAATTCTACCAAGTCAGTCATGAAGTGAAAAGAGCCAAGTCAGTACCTAAATACAGGAATTCTGCCAAGTCAGTACCTAAACACAGTAATTCTATCAAGTTAGTACATAAATACAGGAATTCTGCCAAGTCATTGCCTAAATACAGTAATTCTGCAATTCAGTACCTAAATATAGAAATTCTGCCAAATCAGTCATGAATTGAAAAGAGCCAAGTCAGTACCTAAATACAGGAATTCTGCAAAATCAGTACCTAAATACAGGAATTCTACCAAGTCAGTCATGAAGTGAAAAGAGCCAACTCAGTGACTAAATACAGAAATTCTGCCATGTCACTACATAAATACAGGAATTCTGCCAAGTCCATACATAAATACAGGGATTCTGCCAAGTTAGTTCCTAAATACAGGAATTCTGTTAAGTCAGTACCTAAATACAGGAATTCTGCCAAATCAGTCATGAATTAAAAAGAGCCAAGTCAATACCTAAATACAAGAATTCTGCCAAGTCCTAACCTAAATACAGGAATTCTACCAAGTCAGTCATGAACTGAAAAGAGCCAAGTCAGTACCTAAATACAGGAATTCTGCCGAGTCAGTACCTAAATACCGGAATTCTGCCAAGTCAGTACCTAAATACCGGAATTCTGCCAAGTCATTACCTAAATACAGGAATTCTACCAAGTCAGTCATGAACTGAAAAGAGCCAAGTTAGTACCTAAATACAGGAATTCTGCCAAGTCACTACCTAACTACAGGAATTCTGCCAAGTCACTACCTAAATACAGGAATTCTACCAAGTCAGTCATGAACTGAAAAGAGCCAAGTCAGTACCGAAATACAGGAATTCTGCCAAATCAGTACCTAAATACAGGAATTCTACCAAGTCAGTCATGAAGTGAAAAGAGCCAACTCAGTGACTAAATACAGAAATTCTGCCATGTCACTACATAAATACAGGAATTCTGCCAAGTCCATACATAAATACAGGTATTCTGCCAAGTCAGTTCCTAAATACAGGAATTCTGTTAAGTCAGTACCTAAATACAAGAACTCTGCCAAATCAGTCATGAATTAAAAAGAGCCAAGTCAGTACATAAATACCGGAATTCTGCCAAGTCAGTCATGAACTGTAAAGAGCCAAGTCAATACCTAAATACAAGAATTCTGCCAAGTCCTAACCTAAATACAGAAATTCTACCAAGTCAGTCATGAACTGAAAAGAGTCAAGTCAGTACCTAAATACAGGAATTCTGCCAAGTCAGTACCTAAATACAGGAATTCTGCCAAGTCATTACCTAAATACCGGAATTCTGTCAAGTCAGTCATGAACTGAAAAGAGTCAAGTCAGTACCTAAATATAGGAATTCTGCAAAATCAGTACCTAAATACAGGAATTCTACCAAGTCAGTCATGAACTTAAAAGAGCCAAGTCAGTACCTAAATATAGGAATTCTGCCAAGTCATTACCTAAATACAGGAATTCTGCCAAGTCAGTCATGAACTGAAAAGAGTCAAGTCAGTACCTAAATACAGGAATTCTACAAAATCAGTACCTAAATACAGGAATTCTACCAAGTCAGTCATGAACTGAAAAGAGCCAAGTCAGTGACTAAATATGGAAATTCTGCCAAGTCAGTACATAAATACAGGAATTCTGTCAAGTCAGTACCTAAATACAGGAATTCTGCCAAGTCAGTCATGAACTGAAAAGAGCCAAGTCAGTACCTAAATACAAGAATTCTGCCAAGTCCTAACCTAAATACAGGAATTCTACCAAGTCAGTCATGAACTGAAAGGAGTCAAGTCAGTACCTAAATACAGGAATTCTGCCAAGTCAGTACCTAAATACAGGAATTCTGAAAAATCAGTACCTAAATACAGGAATTCTACCAAGTCAGTCATGAAGTGAAAAGAGCCAAGTCAGTACCTAAATACAGGAATTCTGCCAAGTCAGTACCTAAACACAGTAATTCTATCAAGTTAGTACATAAATACAGGAATTCTGCCAAGTCATTGCCTAAATACAGTAATTCTGCAATTCAGTACCTAAATATAGAAATTCTGCCAAATCAGTCATGAATTGAAAAGAGCCAAGTCAGTACCTAAATACAGGAATTCTGCAAAATCAGTACCTAAATACAGGAATTCTACCAAGTCAGTCATGAAGTGAAAAGAGCCAACTCAGTGACTAAATACAGAAATTCTGCCATGTCACTACATAAATACAGGAATTCTGCCAAGTCCATACATAAATACAGGGATTCTGCCAAGTTAGTTCCTAAATACAGGAATTCTGTTAAGTCAGTACCTAAATACAGGAATTCTGCCAAATCAGTCATGAATTAAAAAGAGCCAAGTCAATACCTAAATACAAGAATTCTGCCAAGTCCTAACCTAAATACAGGAATTCTACCAAGTCAGTCATGAACTGAAAAGAGCCAAGTCAGTACCTAAATACAGGAATTCTGCCGAGTCAGTACCTAAATACCGGAATTCTGCCAAGTCAGTACCTAAATACCGGAATTCTGCCAAGTCATTACCTAAATACAGGAATTCTACCAAGTCAGTCATGAACTGAAAAGAGCCAAGTTAGTACCTAAATACAGGAATTCTGCCAAGTCACTACCTAACTACAGGAATTCTGCCAAGTCACTACCTAAATACAGGAATTCTACCAAGTCAGTCATGAACTGAAAAGAGCCAAGTCAGTACCGAAATACAGGAATTCTGCCAAATCAGTACCTAAATACAGGAATTCTACCAAGTCAGTCATGAAGTGAAAAGAGCCAACTCAGTGACTAAATACAGAAATTCTGCCATGTCACTACATAAATACAGGAATTCTGCCAAGTCCATACATAAATACAGGTATTCTGCCAAGTCAGTTCCTAAATACAGGAATTCTGTTAAGTCAGTACCTAAATACAAGAACTCTGCCAAATCAGTCATGAATTAAAAAGAGCCAAGTCAGTACATAAATACCGGAATTCTGCCAAGTCAGTCATGAACTGTAAAGAGCCAAGTCAATACCTAAATACAAGAATTCTGCCAAGTCCTAACCTAAATACAGGAATTCTATCAAGTCAGTCATGAACTGAAAAGAGTCAAGTCAGTACCTAAATACAGGAATTCTACCGAGTCACTACCTAAATACAGGAATTCTGCCAAGTCAGTCATGAACTGAAAAGAGTCAAGTCAGTACCTAAATACAGGAATTCTTCAAAATCAGTGACTAAATACAGGAATTCTGCCAAGTCACTACCTAAATACAGGAATTCTACCAAGTCAGTCATGAACTGAAAAGAGCCAAGTCAGTGACTAAATACAGAAATTCTGCCAAGTCAGTGACTAAATACAGGAATTCTACCAAGTCAGTACCTAAATACAGGAATTCTACCAAGTCAGTACCTAAATACAGGAATTCTACCAAGTCAGTACCGAAATACATGAATTCTGCCAAGTCAGTACCTAAATACAGAAATTCTGCCAAGTCAGTACCGAAATACATGAATTCTGCCAAGTCAGTACCTAAATACAGAAATTCTGCCAAGTCAGTACCGAAATACAGGAATTCTACCAAGTCAGTACCTAAATACAGGAATTCTGCCAAGTCAGTGACTAAATACAGGAATTCTGCCAAGTCATTACCTAAATACAGGAATTCTGCCAAGTCAGTCATGAACTGAAAAGAGTCAAGTCAGTACCTAAATACAGGAATTCTACAAAATCAGTACCTAAATACAGGAATTCTACCAAGTCAGTCATGAACTGAAAAGAGCCAAGTCAGTGACTAAATATGGAAATTCTGCCAAGTCAGTACATAAATACAGGAATTCTGTCAAGTCAGTACCTAAATACAGGAATTCTGCCAAGTCAGTCATGAACTGAAAAGAGCCAAGTCAGTACCTAAATACAAGAATTCTGCCAAGTCCTAACCTAAATACAGGAATTCTACCAAGTCAGTCATGAACTGAAAGGAGTCAAGTCAGTACCTAAATACAGGAATTCTGCCAAGTCAGTACCTAAATACAGGAATTCTGAAAAATCAGTACCTAAATACAGGAATTCTACCAAGTCAGTCATGAAGTGAAAAGAGCCAAGTCAGTACCTAAATACAGGAATTCTGCCAAGTCAGTACCTAAACACAGTAATTCTATCAAGTTAGTACATAAATACAGGAATTCTGCCAAGTCATTGCCTAAATACAGTAATTCTGCAATTCAGTACCTAAATATAGAAATTCTGCCAAATCAGTCATGAATTGAAAAGAGCCAAGTCAGTACCTAAATACAGGAATTCTGCAAAATCAGTACCTAAATACAGGAATTCTACCAAGTCAGTCATGAAGTGAAAAGAGCCAACTCAGTGACTAAATACAGAAATTCTGCCATGTCACTACATAAATACAGGAATTCTGCCAAGTCCATACATAAATACAGGGATTCTGCCAAGTTAGTTCCTAAATACAGGAATTCTGTTAAGTCAGTACCTAAATACAGGAATTCTGCCAAATCAGTCATGAATTAAAAAGAGCCAAGTCAATACCTAAATACAAGAATTCTGCCAAGTCCTAACCTAAATACAGGAATTCTACCAAGTCAGTCATGAACTGAAAAGAGCCAAGTCAGTACCTAAATACAGGAATTCTGCCGAGTCAGTACCTAAATACCGGAATTCTGCCAAGTCAGTACCTAAATACCGGAATTCTGCCAAGTCATTACCTAAATACAGGAATTCTACCAAGTCAGTCATGAACTGAAAAGAGCCAAGTTAGTACCTAAATACAGGAATTCTGCCAAGTCACTACCTAACTACAGGAATTCTGCCAAGTCACTACCTAAATACAGGAATTCTACCAAGTCAGTCATGAACTGAAAAGAGCCAAGTCAGTACCGAAATACAGGAATTCTGCCAAATCAGTACCTAAATACAGGAATTCTACCAAGTCAGTCATGAAGTGAAAAGAGCCAACTCAGTGACTAAATACAGAAATTCTGCCATGTCACTACATAAATACAGGAATTCTGCCAAGTCCATACATAAATACAGGTATTCTGCCAAGTCAGTTCCTAAATACAGGAATTCTGTTAAGTCAGTACCTAAATACAAGAACTCTGCCAAATCAGTCATGAATTAAAAAGAGCCAAGTCAGTACATAAATACCGGAATTCTGCCAAGTCAGTCATGAACTGTAAAGAGCCAAGTCAATACCTAAATACAAGAATTCTGCCAAGTCCTAACCTAAATACAGGAATTCTATCAAGTCAGTCATGAACTGAAAAGAGTCAAGTCAGTACCTAAATACAGGAATTCTACCGAGTCACTACCTAAATACAGGAATTCTGCCAAGTCAGTCATGAACTGAAAAGAGTCAAGTCAGTACCTAAATACAGGAATTCTTCAAAATCAGTGACTAAATACAGGAATTCTGCCAAGTCACTACCTAAATACAGGAATTCTACCAAGTCAGTCATGAACTGAAAAGAGCCAAGTCAGTGACTAAATACAGAAATTCTGCCAAGTCAGTGACTAAATACAGGAATTCTACCAAGTCAGTACCTAAATACAGGAATTCTACCAAGTCAGTACCTAAATACAGGAATTCTACCAAGTCAGTACCGAAATACATGAATTCTGCCAAGTCAGTACCTAAATACAGAAATTCTGCCAAGTCAGTACCGAAATACATGAATTCTGCCAAGTCAGTACCTAAATACAGAAATTCTGCCAAGTCAGTACCGAAATACAGGAATTCTACCAAGTCAGTACCTAAATACAGGAATTCTGCCAAGTCAGTGACTAAATACAGGAATTCTGCCAAGTCAGTGACTAAATACAGGAATTCTGCCAAGTCAGTACCTAAATACAGGAATTCTGCCAAGTCCGTACATAAATACAGGAATTCTGCCAAGTCCGTACATAAATACAGGAATTCTGCCAAATCAGTCATGAATTATAAAGAGCCAAGTCAGTACGTAAATACAGGAATTCTGCCAAGTCATTACCTAAATACAGGAATTCTGCCAAGTCAGTACCTAAATACAGGAATTCTGCCAAGTCAGTACCGAAATACAGGATTTCTGCCAAGTCAGTACGTAAATACAGGATTTCTGCCAAGTCAGTACGTAAATACAGGAATTCTGCCAAGTCAGTACGTAAATACAGGAATTCTGCCAAGTCAGTACGTAAATACAGGAATTCTGCCAAGTCAGTACCCCTAAATACAGGAATTCTGCCAAGTCCGTACATAAATACAGGAATTCTGCCAAATCTGTCATGAATTATAAAGAGCCAAGTCAGTACCTAAATACAGGAATTCTGCAAAGTCAGTACCTAAATACAGGAATTCTCCAAAGTCAGTACCTAAATATAGGAATTCTGCCAAATCAGTCATGAATTGAAAAGAGCCAAGTCAGTACCTAAATGGGTGACTTCTTGGAAATACCAGGTGCTGTCAGCTTGGATGTGCAGGTGGTGTGAAAAATAACGGCTTGGAAAAGGAAAAATGGAGAGCTGAATTCCCAGTCAAATTCATTACATTCACTTACGCACAAATCCCCTTAGGAAAGGTATGAATCCATCTCTACGTGCCACTTCCCCCCCATGTATATTAAATAGGATAGACTGGATTCTATAGCCTTGTTTAGTAACTGGGCTACCATAGAAAGTAATGACAGCCTACTGCAGGAATTCTGCCATGTTATGAATCGAAAAGAGACATGATTGCCCAAGCATATATCATGCATGGCATCTTATGGAGGAGGAGAGAGTTTGATTCCCCATTATTTTGCTGGCATTTTGATCAAATTTCAAATCTAGATTGTTTGTTCATTTAAAATACAACATTTATTAAAAAGAAAATATAGAATATTCAACGTTGTTTCTCTCCCATACTCCTAAGTGGAATGTACATAACTTGAACAAGAGAGTAAATGATATGCAATATTGACAATGAGGAACTTTACCTATTCAATAGGAGTAATGGCATTATGCTTAAAACAACAGTGAACTATAATGAAGAACTTTACCTATTCAATCAGAGTAATGGCATTACGCTTAAAACAGTGAACTACAATATGTATAAAAGCAAGGGTTGTTAGAATCAAATACCTTTCGGAAACATTATGAATCCACCTCTTCACCCACAGCTATAGGTTAAATAGTAGGACTTGTATCTGGAAAAATCATTTTCATCACGAAAAAATTGTTAATGCAATATTCAGTCATCATGAATCATGAACTATTCTTACAATAAAAAAAATGTTTTGGTTTTATCCCATAAATGTTTGATATCCCATAAAATCCCTTCTATTGGTATTAGTTTATTCATATCTATCTCTTATCAGTCTATTCATATCTATCTCTTATTATCAGTCTATTCATATCTATCTCTCCTTATCAGTCTTATTGAAAAACAAATGTTTTTAAAACACTTTATTCACTGATAAAATAACTATTTCATTTAGGACAAAAATTCCAGTTCATATCACAAGCTTAATGATGTCATTTCTATGGTAATAGGTTATTTTTAGAAACATGTTTTCCCTTTGAAATCACTCAGTGAACATTTCCGCCCAAAGAATATTGAGAAAAAGTATCACCAATGGATATGTACACCTTCAGAGTTGTAAAGGTTAATAGCATTGTTCGTGTTACAGATATGAATGACAGTATAGAGGCCAGAGAGTTCCAGCCAATTTGGTGCTACCAGTCTTGCAAACAGGATTTGTGTATTAGGCTGAGTGTCTTTATATTTGAAGTATACAAAACTTTAACCATGATTTCTAAGTGCAAACGTTGTCACAGTGACCCTGGCATTTTCTGCTACATATGTGGTGAATATATGGTTTCAATGTTTGAGATTTCACCAGAAGAGCATATCAAACTTACTTTGCTGTGAAGATTTGCGATCAAGATAAGTCATGGGCTCCTCACAAAGTTTGTAAGAATTGTATTGAAATTCTTCACTTGTGGATCCAAGGTAAAGTCAAATTGATGAAGTTTGGAGTACCACTGGTGTGGCAAGAGACCAAAAATCATCATGAAGATTGCTACTTCTGTATGGTGAACACATCAGTATGGAACAATCATAAGTTGTGACACTATCCTCTTATTGAATCTGCAAGACAGCCAGTTTCACATTGTAGTGGTGTTCCTGTTCCAATCTTCCTTGCCTGATTTTGATCAAAGTGATGACATTATGAATATTGCCAAAGCAATGAGTGAAGCTTCCAACAGCAGCAACAGTAATAGTATTTATCATTTGTATTTGGAAGATTTTCATACTTCAAAAATGAAGTTTTTTACACAAGGAGAGCTGAATGACTTGGTTAGAGATCTAGCTTCATCAAAAGAGGCAGTTGAGATTTTGGACTCCCATTTCAGTGAGGATCATGTTCTTTACTCTGGAGCTAACATAACATTTTACCATAACAAAACTTGTTCATTATGTTAATGAAGAAGATGACTTTGTGTTTTACAACAACATCCAAGACCTTCTTTAACCAATGAGACTACCTAAGTACAATCCAACTGAGTGGTGTTCATTTATTAACAGCTCTAAATGAAGTTTGAAGAGTGTATCATTGCACAATGGTGGCAAGTTTGCTTGTATCCCAATTGGCCATTCAATGATCTTGAAGGAGCGCTACATGAGTGTAAAGATTGTTCTACATAAATGGATGTGTTGATCTTAAAAAGGTTAACTTTTTGTTAGGGCAGCAAGGTAGTTTTACCGAATACAGAATGTTCTCGGGTTATGTCAGACCTGACATACAGTGTTTCATGGTTATGGCGCCATCTCCCACAAAGTAATATGTTGTCATGTGGTGCTATATGAGCAAGACGGTGTTGTTTCTTCACCAACTGTACACAATATTGGATTGTACTACATTCATTATCTCTTGTTTGTGTTGTTTTTTGGGAAATTTTTGCCCTTCATTATGACTCCCAAGTGTGAGGTAGACTTGTGGGTACTTATGTAGGCGAGTTCCAACCCACATCGAAAATCTGGTTATGTCATTGTTGTAACCTAGGGAAGGTTACTGAATAGAATAATCAAACGAAGGTTGGTAATGATAATATTTAGGACAAGAACAACACATATAAGATTCGCCAGCGGCCCATAGAAGTAGTCAACTGTTAGAAGTGAGTCAAGTGAAATCCACTATGAATTTCGAACCGCAGATCAACATACAGTATTTACTACTGTATTTATGTGAATAGGGACATACTGTAGGACCCCCTGTAACCATGTTTTCTTTGTTTATGGATCAGCAGAGCCAACAATCTGCACTAGGAAAAGGAGGATTGGCCTATTCATGAAGAGCTTGTTGTGGGGACAAAAAATGTCATAAATGAACTACTGGTTAACTGTAATTACATCATCCTGTCCCCGCTACATATCAAGTTGAGCCTAATGAAATAATTTGTCACTGCATTAGATCAAGATGGCGCATGCTTCAGTTATATCTGCTCACAATTTCCTGGTCTAAGTCATGAGAAACTTAAGGCAGGAATTTTTGATGGGACACAACGATGAAAATTTTGTCTCCCACTTGACTGAGATTGTGGCTACTGTACAAACTTCTTTTATCACAGTTGTGAAAGGCTTCCTGGGCAAGAAGAAAGCAGTTAACTACCAAGAACTAGTTGAAGTGATGCTAAAAACTTCCAAGTTCTTAGAACAAGAATGAGTATCAAAATCTTGATGATGATGTGAAGAACAGGGAGAATGTTTCCACCAAGACATCAAAACTATGGACGAGCAGTACCTAGGCTGATGGAATGCCCACATGATGTCCAATTATTGCTGAAAGAAAGCCCACAAAACGGAAGTCATATAAGAGAAGTTTTATCAGTCTATTCAATCTTCTCAGCAATTATTCTTGTTCTTGGCTTTGATTGGTTGGTTAACTTTTCTGATTTTTATCTGAATATATATGCTGTCAACACAGATTTTTTTTGTAAATCTATAATTAACACCAGATATTTTTATAAACTTATAAGTAATGTAGGATTGTTTTATAAGCCTATAATTACTATCATCTTTTTCACTTATGATTTGAATCCCTAATCAGCTTTGAAGTTAAAGTTTTAAAATGATTTTCAAAGTAAACTGGTCCAGTTTCAGTTAGCTAATGTCAATCTCAGAAATAAACAATAAGTGGAGTGAGAACAGTCTACCCCCATAGATTAAATAAATGGTTCAATTCAGAATTCCCTGGATTGATATTGCACCTGATTAAGGCAGGGGGGGGGGGACACAATGACACAAACATTGTGATAACAGCTACAAGGATGAGGACAATAGTCTACGTTTAAATAGTTTTACTAAACCCATCATAAAATCCGGTATTATAAAAATCAAAACAAAAATCCAGTTATAATTATAGTTTTATAAAAAAATCTTCTAAAAGTATAAAAATCTGTCCTTGTAGGTTTATGAAATAATATGCTATTATTAGGTTGGCGCAAAAATAATGACGTAATAATGTCGTTTTTTGACGTTACGTCAAAAAACGACATTATTACGTCATTATTTTTGCACCAACCTAATATAAGTCTATAAATATCTACTATTATAGGTTTATTAAATAATCTATTATAGCCATATAAAATAATCTGCTATTATAAATCTATAAAAGTTTTCTATTATAGGTTTATAAAAATATCTGCTATTTTAAGCTACCAAAAAAAAATTGAACTATAGATTTATAAAAATAATCCAATAGTAATTATAAGTTTCTAAAACAATGATATTATCTGTAAGATTTTATAAAAAAAGGTGTTAATTATAGATTTACAAAAGAAATTTGGTATTTATATGTTGTCAAAAATCTAGTATTAGAGTTAAAAAAAAATGTATTTTATAAGCCTATCCGTTATTATAAGTTTATACCTATAAGCATTAATACCCATTATCCCGACAGTGGGAAAGCACAATAGTTTTGATACTGTAAAGTGTTTTTTTTAAAGTGAAAGTTCTCGACTTAATAAAGAAAAATAAACTGGCTAAGACCCACAGTAAGAATGAGTCATCTGTCACATTATTTATATTATTTTATATTTATGACTAGCAGTAGAGCCCGGCGTTGCCCGGGGATGTAACAGTAAGAGATAGATCAAGCATCGACCATCATAAAGACTGAAAAATAAAATTGACAAAGATTATTGTTTACGGTTGACGGACACGCATGTCTTAATTAGTTTTTTTTTGTTTTTTTTTATGAATTGGTCAAACCCAAACTCAAACAAAAACATTGTTTTCAATCGTTATGAGTCTACCGATTGAATAGAATTTTATTCTAAACAATTGTCTTGTAAATGGAATTTTTAAAGCATTCTGAATGTAAAAATAAGGAAAAAAGTGTGCAAGACAATAAGAAACACTACCTGCCAAAAAAAAGTGAAGTTTTGTTGAAATCGGTTGAAAAATGTAGGAAATCCGATCCCATATATAAATGAACACACACACACACACACACACACACACAAACAACCTGGGTTTTATAATAAGTATAACTCGATATGAGTTATCCCACTGTCATTCTCTCGATAGCGATGCCTCTTAATTGTGTTTTCAAATTGATTTTGTGCAAAAACAATTGTGTTTTTCTGTCAGAACCACTGCAAGGTAATTCTACATTGTCCTGTGAAGTTTTGTTGAAATCGGTTGAAAAATGTAGGAAATCCGATCCAATATATAAACAAACAGACACACACACACACACACAACCTGGGTTTTATAATAAGTATATGATTTTCTTCAATTACTAGCCAAATACCTGTTCTATAAACAGAAAAAAAAAGTTGTCATTGTTCTCTTATGTTTCTAAAATTTCAACATTTTCAACAAGACAGCTATTTTTTTTTTATAAAGTTCTTTTTGTCATTGTACTAAATCCACTTGAATTTATTACTCTGGACATAGCCACATAGATTTGACCTCTTAGGGTCAGATTTATATTGTCATTTTCTGAACATAGACATGTAGAGCTGACCTCTTAGGTTCAGGTCCTATGTTGCCATTTTCTGAACATAGCCACTGTTGTAAATGGAAACTAAGAAAATGGAAGCACTGTTTCAGCTATTGTTCAAACATGGAAGAACCATTTCAGCTATATTGTTTATGTGTGAATAAAAGAGCTGGAGTATTACTTCGGTAAACAGAAGGCACCAAACTGAAACTGCGTTGTCATTACAGACCCCTTTACCAAGTTGTGACATTTTTGGCAACGAGGAGAGATTTTTTTTTTTTTTTTTCATGCAAACATGTCAACACTTAGATGTTTTGAAGAATTCTGCATTGAATCTGGAAATATTTCATTGTACCATAACCACTTGGAAAAGTTTTTCAAGTTCTTTTCATAGTTCGTGGCCAGCATAGGTGAAAAGATGTACAGAGATTTGGAAGATTTATGTGCCCCACAGAAGCTGAGTAATAGAATTTTTGAAGAAATTAAGCATTTGTTGCTAGAACATTTCAAGCCCAAACACACCTCATCATCAGAAAGTACTGGTTTTATAATGCCAAACAAGAGGAGGTTGAGTCTGTTTCAGATTTGTTCAGTTTAAAATGTTTATCACCGATGTGAATTTGGAGTATTTTTAGAAAGAGCATTACGGGACAAATCTGTATGTGGATTAAATAATGAGAGCATTCAAAAATGATAAATCACTTGGAAATGTTTTAAAGTGGCTCAGGCCATGGAATTGGCAGCTACTGATGTGACAGACATTAATAATAGAAATATGAATGACATACACAAAATGTCTATGGCAAGTCAGAGTTCTACGGAATTTCAAAAGAAGAAAAAAAAGTTTCATTTTGGATGCAGGGGAGAATGACACGAAAAGCGTATACATTTCCAGCAAAATTTGTTTTAATTGTCAAAACAAGCATCATTTTTAAAGACAGTGCAAAAACAAGCTACGGGCAAAGTAGTCATACTAAATATACAAGAATGAAAAACACCTGATATATCATTATATTGGGTTAATTCAGACATAACTGAACTTTATACGTGTAAACTCAAGTTAAATGAGATTAGTTGTGAAATGGAAATCGATAACCAGGTGTTCATCTCTGTTAAGCGAGGAGCAATTCTAGAAATTACCTAATGCAGGTAAAAAAAAAAAAGGATTTAATACAAGAATTGTGTACATATTCTGGGCATATTATTGAGCCAAGGGGAGTTGCCAATGTCACTGGGAAATACCAAAGTGAACCTATAATTTAAGAGTGCTGGTTGTACCTGGATCGGGATCCAATCTTCTAAGACTCTTTGAAAAGATTATCAATTAATCTACCAGCTACCTGTAACCAAAATTTGTATTTAACTTTAAAAAAACTATGAGATGTGGGCCTCCACCTTAGAAGTGAGAAATGTGAGTTTGAAAAGTCGTCAATAGTTTATCTGGGTCACAGGATTGATTCTAAAGTAATTCACCCAACTCAGGATAAGGTTAATGCTATTCAAAAAGAACCGACACCAAAAAATATATTGAAACTGCGCAGTTATTTAGCTTTTGTTAATTATTATCCCTGATATTTAAATAACATCAGCACTGTTCTAGCTCCACTGTATGTGTTATTACAAAAAGGAACCTCCTGAAAATGGGGAATAGCCGAAGAATCTGCATTTCAACACTCAAAAAGTTTATTAACATTAGTTGATGTTTTAGTTCATTACAACCCTAAATTTAAACTTATAATGGCCACAGATGAATCCCAAGTTAGTATCGGAGCAGTTTTGTCACATATTATGGCAGATAGAAGGGAAAAACCAATTTACTTTGCCTTGAGAATATTATCAAAAGCAGAACAGATTTATGCACAGATAGAACATAAAGGACTAGCAGTAAATTTTAGAGTGGGTAAATTCCATAAATACATTTACAGTTGGGAGGTTGCAATCATTACTGATCATAAGCCATTGCTTGGGTTTTTAAAAGCAGACTATGCGATATTACACACAGTACTAGAGTACAGTACTGGACATTGATACTCTCAAACTACCACTATTAGCTTGTATACAAACTCGGTTCAATGCAGATGAGCTAAGTTGACAACCCATGGAAGACTATTTTACACTCTTACCTTAGCCGGAGGAAGTGTTACTCTATATGACAGCTTTAGATTCAACTCCTGTCATGGTAAAAACTGTTGCTTTGCATACATCTAGGCATCCCCTGTTATCTCAAGTGCATAAGTGGATCAAACAGGGATGACCGTACAATGTATCTGAGGATTTTTGACCATACACAAACAGGAAAGAGGAGTTATCAGTACAACTGGATTGTGTTTTATGGGGATCACAAGTGGTTATCCCCACAAAGTGTTGAGATTCCCTGCTTAACAAATTACATGGAAATCATCCAGGTATTTCATGGATGAAGTCGCAGCTTGTTGTCATATCTGGTAGCCTAATTTGAACTATGTGTAAGAAGTTGTGTTATGTACAAGGATAAAGCTAATATGCCCCAGACGAACATGTTACACCCCTGGGAATGGCCAGGAAATGTATGGTTTTGAGTGCATATTGATCATGCAGGCCCAATCAATGACAAGTGAATTCCTGTGATAGTGGATGCTCATAGTAAATATATATAGATGCACATGTTCCTTCAGCAGCAATAACGGAATGAATGTTGAGATGTACATTTGCCACACATGAGAGGCCTCGTGTGATTGTGTCGGACAATTCCCACAGTTTCAATAGTGAAGAATTTTTCAAATTCTGTACCTTGAATGGCATTAAGCATGTTCAATGTTCGCCATATCACCCATCATCAAATGGACTAGATGAACATGCTGTACAAACCATCAAGAGTGGGTTAAAAAAGGTTCCTGGTGGTCTCAAAACTCAACTACTGCATGTCTTGGCTTGCTACCATCTTTTTCCACAAACAACAACTGCTCAGCCACCAGCCATGTTGTTAATTGGTCGACAGCCCAGATCTTGGCTTGACCTGGTGTATCTGGACTTATCTGCCAAAGTCACCAGTAAAATGGACAACACTAAAATGTTGATGGATAGGAAACAAAAGGAAAACAGATTCTATTTTGGAGATGCTGTTAACATTATGAACTTT
The DNA here is from genome assembly GCA_963932145.1 of Acanthosepion lycidas. Lineage (NCBI taxonomy): Eukaryota > Metazoa > Mollusca > Cephalopoda > Sepiida > Sepiidae > Acanthosepion > Acanthosepion lycidas. The sequence goes on along the minus strand of OZ010614.1, from coordinate 29,331,045 downwards.
CAAGGAAAACAAAAATGGATGTCTGGAATTCTAGAGGAGCAACTTAACCCACTGACTTTTCTAGTATGGTTGGAGGATGAGAGTGTATGGAAAAGATGTGGATCATATTTGCATGAATATCCCAACTGAACTAGATACATTCCCGAAAAGAGCTAACCAACCAAGGAGAACTCAGACACATACTTTGAAGGGACACTCAGCATCAACAACACAGTGTCATGTACCCTACAGAGATTGACTGAGGGAGGAAAATCAGCAACCCAGAACTCCCGTCAGAACACATTTTCAGAAACGCAAGGAAGCAAATTGACGTAAAGCTGAAAGTGAGCCCAAGAAACTGCACACAGGCATAAAACTAGACACCACAGGAAAGTAGTGCAGTGCATGACTCTTAATGAGGGAACTTCCTGAAAAGGAATTGTCAGTTGATAGAATTACAGAGGACTCAGATAGGGAAGATGATGACGTAACTATTACAGGAAGAGACACAATTCTTGCCCCTGATAAGGTGTCTCCTCAGAGTTCTTTCGAAATGACCATGGACATTACCACCTAAGTAATGGTTCATGAAAAACATTGTTTAATTAAATTCTGATTGAGGTGAGATGTTGTAACTGGGAACCAATGAAATAGAAACACCATTTCAGCTATAATTCAGATACAGAAGTACCGTGCCAGCCATATTGCTTATGTGTGAATAAAAGAGCTGGAATATTCTGTTGGCAGACAGAAGGCACCAAAGTGAAACTGCGTTGTCACTACAGAACCCCTTACTAAGTTGTGACAGCAACATAGAGCTGACCTCTTATGGTCGTATCTATGTAGCCATTTTCTGGACATGGCCACATAGAGCTGACCTCTTATGGTCGTATCTATGTAGCCATTTTCTGGACATGGCCACATTGATATGACCATAAGAGGTCAGCTCTATGTAGCCATTTTCTGGACATAGCCACATAGACCTCATCTCTCTTATGTTTGTATCTATGTAGCTATGTTTCGAAAATGCTAATAGCTATGTAGCTATGGCAGAAAAGTTTCTAATATTTATATTTATTATAATTAATTCAGTAACTCCTCATCCCAGAAATTTAGACAGTAATTTATAGTAATGTAAAATAGCAGGCAACAACAATACTTATTATGAAGGCTGTAGGTTTTCTAACTTATGACTGAATTTTGGCATGGCAGATATAAATTCTAAGAAATATTTATTAAATATGCTTTTAAAAAATTGTTATGCAAATTATGTATTACCATTATTGTAGTAAACACCATTTGTTAGCAATATATATAAAACACTATATATATATATATATATATATATATATATATATATATTTATATCATATAAAACACTATATATATATATATATATATATTTATATCATATAAAACACTATATATATATATATATATATATTTATATCATATAAAACACTATATATATATATATATATATATATATATATTTATATCATATAAAACACTATATATATATATATATATATATATATATATATATATATATATATTTATATCATATAAAACACTATATATATATATATATATATATATATATATTTATATCATATAAAACAATATATATAAAACACTAAGAAGCATTCATTATATGTAAACAATGCAGGCTGTTTTGTTCTGATGTTAAGTGGGGGCACATGTCAAAACTTAGCCTTATGCAAAGATAATTGTTTTATAATTATTATTATTATTAATCACTTATTGTGTCGAATTTAAAAATTAAACTCTATCATATTTGGTTAGTTCATATCAATCAATCTATCTCAGTCTGTCTGAATCTAAATCTGTTTCTTGTCTATGTTGATCTGTTTGTCCATCTCGATCTGTTTTGCATCTGTTTGTCCATCTCGATCTGTTTTGCATCTGTTTGTCCATCTCCATCTCTTTTGCATCTGTTTGTCCATCTCGATCTGTTTTGCATCTGTTTGTCCATCTCCATCTCTTTTGCATCTGTTTGTCCATCTCCATCTCTTTTGCATCTGTTTGTCCATCTCCATCTCTTTTGCATCTGTTTGTCCATCTCCATCTCTTTTGCATCTGTTTGTCCATCTCCATCTCTTTTGCATCTGTTTGTCCATCTCCATCTCTTTTGCATCTGTTAGTTTGTCTTGAATCTATCTGCCTATCCCAGTCTGCTCATATCTATCATTTGTAATTTAAATGTTTACAGGTATATTTCAACAGAATTTTTTATCTACCAATTTCATTTTCTTTATTCAAATAAATTCTTTGTTAGCATTGTGACAAATGTCTCCTTATTTAGCCATTAAATCTCTATTAGCAGCATTTTAAAATTATGTCAATTAAGTAAGTCTCTTATCAATTGTAATAAAAGAGACTGTATGGTTGTCAGCAAAAGGGGATAGCCCAACATGGGATTTACAAATTGGAGATGCCAAAATCAAGCAAGTACAAGAATTTAAATATCTAGGAAGTGTTTTAACAGAGGATGGAAAATGAAACTCCAAAATCCAAAGGTACATTGGGATGATGAAAGATGCCTTCCAAAAGCTAAGCAAAATATTACAAAACAGGAAAATTTTGTTAGAAAAGAGTACTGAACTGTTATGTAATATCAGTCTTCATATATAGCAGTGACTGCTGGACCATCTCCTCAAAGATGGAGAAGAGACATGAGGCAACAGAAATGTAGTTCTACAGAAGGATTCTACAGAAGGATATATAAAATTCTCATTACATTCACTTACATGCTAATATCTACAGAAGGATTCTACAGAAGGATATATAAAATTCTAAAATAACATTGACTGAATATGTGAACAATGATGAAGTTTTAGAGAAAATGGAAACAAAAAGGAAACCTATACTTAGCATTAGAAAAGACAATCAAAATTTCTAGAGAATATAATAAGGAAAGAGGGCTTGGAAAATTTGACACTCACAAGACCTATTGAAAGCAAGAGAGGGACAGAGAAAAGCAGCACATAACCTACCTAATGAGCTTGTGTTAATGGTTGGCAGAACAGGGATTAGGAGAGATATCAAAAAGACAAACTTTACCAAAAGCTACAAAAGACAGGAAATTGTGGGCCATGATCTTCCATGTACACAGTACATTGAAGAAATAAGTTTTCTATGACTTCAAGAGAAGAAGAAACAAACTTTGAAACATTCTTCTTCCTCATGATTCTTTCAGTGGGCTTTCAGATAACTTGTCTGCTCCCATCTCTTCTCCAAGCTCTTAGCTGATGGCTGAAGACCACTGAATATAGTATGGGTCACCCTCGGTCCAAACACTAGACCTTCAGGTTTTGAATTCAGAGTTGACCTTCTCTTAAAACAGTTGCCACCCAAAGCTATGACCCAGTCTGTCCTGCTATTTTATCCATAAGGGAGAGAAGAGATGGATGTATACCTTTCCCAAGGGTAGGTACATCCACTAATTTTCTGAAAAAAGAGTATACCATGATGAAAAATGTCCACAAACTTGATAAAAACCAATTTTTATTGTCAAAATGTTTGTTATTAAGAGGAAAGACCAAAGTATTTTTTATTATTTTATTAAATTTTTTAACCCTTTCTCGCACACTTGAAATTTTGGTGAAACTGAAAGATCTTGTTTTCCTTGTTGTGGCGGGTAGGTCAAAGATTAGTATCAGAAATTAAAAAAAATTAATTTCTGGGATATTTTAAATTTAAATAATATTTATTTCAAATCAAATTAATTAATTATACTTTAAATCGGCTAATATTCCTCAAATAAAGTTTCAGAAAAGTATATTTTATTTTTGTAAGATTTTTTAATAAAGAGAATTACATTGTGATGAAAGACAACTAAAAAAGGTCAATAATCAGCTATTTTTTAGTCACAAAAAAAGAAAAACTTCTTCCAGTCAATTTAAAAAATAGTTTTTGAGATACAGCAAAGTATTTTTCTTAATAGAAATATTAAATTTAATCTATTAGCTTGAAATTAACTAAAATAAAAGCTTCAAGAAAAAATTTTCATTTTTAAAAAATAATTTTAAACATTAGGTATCACATTTTCTGTGGAGGTACCTACACAACCAAGGATATTAGCATGTAAGTGAATGTAATGAGAATTTTATATATCACGCAAAAAGATGAAGATTGAGAAGTGTTATTTAACATGACAATTCAATTCTGTGGTGTTTTTGTTATCAAAATAGTTCTCATGATCCATTCTGCAGTAATCCTTCTTCATGTGTTATTATTCAGAAAGCAAAAGGAAGATTTTTTTTATTTTAATTTTTCTTTTTCTTTTTTTTCCAGATAGTTTTAAAGATAGTGACAGAAAATAGTCATTCATGTACTAACTGGATCAGTTTGCTCCATTCATTTATTTTTTTCGTCATCCTCTTGTTTTTGTAGTTATCACATTTTTCTCAGATTTCTTGCAGCTAGCTTATCTCTATAGAGATAAGCTAGCTGCAAGAAATCTGAGAAAAATGTTAACATACCAAACACTTCAACTTCACTTATTAAGAACTTACAGCCACATCACTTTGAAACACTGGTTCCCATACAATCACCAAAGTTAAGCAATGTCGAGCACGGTTAGTACCTAGATGGGTGGCTGCTTGAGGAATACCAGCTGCTCTAAGCTTAGATGCGCAGGTGGTGCAATGGATAATTGCTAGAAATTATTAATTAAAGAGTTGTGTTCCAATTCCTGTTGGGTTTATTATTCACCTATGCACAAATGCCCCTGGGAAAGGTATGAATACACCTTTTCTCTCACCCATCTATGGATTAATTAGTAAGGCTTGTATCGCTAAAACCATTATAATCTTTAAAAAAATTCTTACAATCTAAAAATACTTTCTGGCTTTAAATAACCTTCATAGAGTTGATAAACCATAGAATATGAATTAATCAATTAAATACTGATTGGCTACACAGGCTTATCTTTTAGATTTATTTACATTCTCTGGAATAGCAATGTATAGAAACCACCGTGGTCATAAAGTGGGGGATCATTTCATACATTGATTGTAATGTATAATTGATCCCCCACTTTATATCCCATTATAGTTTCTTGTTTATTTATCAAATTCTGATTAGGTATCCATCTCTTCCCCCCAAGCTATGGGTTAATTAGTAAAACCTATATCACTAAACTATTATTACCTCAAAAAAAATTTACAATCTAAAAATATTTTCTGGCTTTAAAGGGTTTACAAAGGGTTGATAAATCGTAGAAAACAAATCACCCAGGAGATATATCTTGTTAGTATTTTTAGTGTGAGGAAAAAAAGTGGGGGTGCGAGATTTTCTGCTATTAAATACAATCATGCAAAATGTTTCTCAGATATAATTTAAACAGCTAATGAATTGGAGTTATTTTAATTTCTTTATTTCTTTACATTTCAGAAGATTTCAAACGTTTTATTTAACAATGGATAAAATACTTCAGTATTCTGATTCTGAGAGTGACCAGGAAAGCAGCAAATCTGATGACATGAAAGAATCTCAGCTCAACTATTTCGGACTGAACCCCGAGGATGACTTTGAGGCCAAAGACGACAAAGATTGCTCTGTAGATTGCCTTCCAACATCCAGAAAACAAAGAAAAATTGATCAAGATTTCACTGTAAACATATCAGGACAAAATGTCTCGTTACCATCTGTGGATTTTTGGAAATGTATTTCAGATGATGAAATCTCAAAACCCCAGCAATTTGCTGATCACTTTGTCACCCCTGAAGCTGAGGCTTTACACACAAACAAGCAAACTGTTTCCCACAACATGCCAAAGTCTACATTGATATCTACTTCAGCAACAGACCAAACTGAGCATAAATTTAAAAATGACACAAATCAGTCTGGCCTGAGATTTGCAACACTGCCACTTCAAGTTATCAAGCCCTATGCAAAAGCTGCCCGAAATATTACTGATACAAATGATAATTCTAAATTACCAGATGAAAATACCCTGGGAAAATCAACTATGAATCCGCAGCGGAAGATTTACTTTGTCCATGGGAAAGTATCATCTCATCTGTCCCAGAATAAAAGATTTCAGCTGATGTCCAAGAGAGAGCGTTTGATAGCAGCTCATGTAGGTGTGGTTAACCGAATTCAGTGGTCAGTTGCCCAGTTCAGCCATTTGCTGCTGTCTGCATCCATGGATACTCTGGTTAAAGTGTGGAATGTATGGTCAACCCTTGAGCCATGCGTTCAGGTTTTGAGGCACCATTCAAGGGCAGTCAAAGATGCAGAATGGAGTATGTGTGGCAGGCAGATTTTGTCTTGTGGGTATGATAGAAAAGCTATCATAGCTGATGTGGAATCAGGTGAGTAGCTTCAATTATTTATTTATGTGACTTAGCAGAAGAGAATCACCACAGTATCTAGATTAGAAAGACAGACAGAAAGAGTAAAGATAAGCAATAAAAGATTTTCTTTACTCTCTTTTTTTTTCCTTTTAAAACCAAGCCCTATTTTATTGTTGTATTACTTAAAAGACAGCTGTAAAGGCAGTGTAAGTGATATCATCACAGAAAGTTCAAATTCTGGGTTAGTCTGTTTTGTTCACTTTCACACAAATGTAAACATGGCCATTCTGCTAGCAATGTGTACCAAGTAGGAACAAAAAGCACTGATCTAAATCTGCAGAGAACATCCTACCTCATCAATAACTTGCCAGTTCCCATTACAATCTCTCGAGTTTGCTGATTGTCTTCTGCTCCTTCTTCATGTGTCAATTTTAAACTTATCGATCCACTCATACACAGTATTGCACTTGCCATATTGTGTTAAAAGCCTCTGATGAATTTCAGCCCCTGACATACCTTCTGATCAGTGAAATTGGATCACTGTTCTTTGTTCCTCCTTGGTGCACACTGCTAGTAGAGCAGCCATGTTTGCATTGTA
>OZ010614.1:29221645-29321645 GCA_963932145.1 Acanthosepion lycidas | reverse complement strand
ATTCAGTTTTATTGGCTAATAAATATATTTTCCAATTTTTAATGTTGATTTTTAGGAGGGAAAAGATTGTTAATCATTTTCCTGGAAGTGAGCTTTCATTGTTTTTGAGCATACGACACAGAATTGGTTGTCTATTTTTCAAAGCTTTTGAACTGCGTCTAAAATAACCTCACTAATTGGTCAATAAATGCTCTTTTGGGAATTTGAATTTGACATCCATTTGATCCTATTTTTGTATAGAATTGAGATCTTAGTTATACTATTGAATTCTATTGATTTTATGTGTACAATTTTTAACTGGATTCTACAAATATTTCTCCCCTGGGTCAATATAAGTATATATAAAAAAAGAACCCATAAAAATGTTCGTTAAATGATAATTAATGCAATGTACAGAACTATATAACTATATATAACTACTGATCATTTAACCCTTTTTTTAAAATTATTTTGAAAAAAGATACTTCCTAGTGCCTTGGAGTGTATTAAATATTCAATTTTGTTTATCAACTAAGATCTTCCCTGAACAAAAAATAAATAAATACCTGATTTCTTTTTTAGCTTCCAAAAAGGGATGATTTAATTTTTGTTAATCAATTCTACAATTATTTTCATCAGGTTGATGTTGTCTTTCAAGATCTTGTTTCAGCAGTAATTGGTTTTAATTCACTGGTTTTCAGCTGCAATAATAAATACAAGGCCAGGGCTTCATCCACATCTTTATTGTTTATGTAATTTTGGGTATTCATCATGTAGTTCTTTTATTTTCCCCCTTTACCTCTTCTCCTCCTCCTCCTCCTGTTTCTTATTATTATGTTAATGTTGCATACTTGACATAGTCAATGGAAACCCTGTTCTTGAGGCATGGTATCAACAGGATTCAAGAACATTTTGAAAAATCCTTTCAGAGTAAATGATGGCAGTTTTCTGTAGATCTACAATCTTGGTTTCAATTTTAATTTTTACTGATCTTTCATTCAAGTTTGGACATACGGCCACATCATATTGAAACACCCATTCCTGTATGATCACCAAAGTTAAACAACATCTAGCCTGATCACTACCTAGATAGGTGACTGCTTGGGATTACCAAGTGCTGTAAGCTTGGATATTTGGGTGATGTAATGGATAATGGCTTGGAATTGTTAATCAGAGAGCTGAGTTCCAATTTTGTTCTTGAGGCATGGTGTCAACGAGACTCCTCACAACTTTTTGAAGAATTCTTTCAAAGTAAGTGATGACAGTTTTCTGTAGATCTATAATCTTAGTTTCAATTCAAATTTTTCCTAAGCTTTCATTCAAGTTTGGATTTATGGCCACATTATATTGAAACACTGGTTCCCATATGATCAATAAAGTTAAGCAACTTCAGGCTTGATCAGTATCTAGATGGATGACCACTTGAGAATACCAAGTGCTGTAATCTTGGATGTGTGGGTGGTGTAATGGATAATGGCTCGGAATTGTTAATCAAAGAGCCAAGTTCCAATTCCTGTTGGCTTCATTATATTCACTTATGTGCAAATAATTTTGGGAATGGTATGAATCCACCTCTTCTCCCCCTCAGCTGTGGGTTAATTAGTAAGACTTGTATCTCTGAGACCATTATTATCTCCAAAAATAAAATAAAAATAATATATCTCCCAAAATAAAATAAAATTGCATACAAAATATTTAGATTTTGGCATTAAATAACCCATAGTAGTGTTGATATGCTGCTAAACAAAAACTGCCTGCAAATCAAGTTTCTTAGTGTTCCAAGTGCTCTCATTAAGACAGAAATTACTTCAATAGTCATGTTCCATCACTTTTTCACCTTCCTCACCTGATCCTGATTACAATGACTATTATTATCTTTATTATTATTTGTTCAAACTAGTTGTACTTGGTGACCTACATTGGAACTTAATGGACAGCAAGTCTCCTTGAATACGCCATCCTTCTCAGTATTCTAACAGTCTTCAACATTGTCCTGTCAGTGGTTCCAACTCTTTCCCAAAATTTCAACTCTTCCAATAATTTACTTTCTTTTAATTTAATTCTCAGGTGCTGTACTGCATACATTTGATCATTCCGACTTTGTGTCCTGTGCACGTTATCATTCAGTCAGTCCACACCAACTTATCACAAGTGTGTCAAACATCTTATACTCCTGGGACACAAGAACACCTCAAGAGCCTGTCCTGGAATACTCTTACAAGGACAAGCTGGGAACTGTAAGTCAGATCTCTTTATAAACCAACAAAAAATCCCCATCTTTGTAAGTTTTTTTTTTCTATAATAATAATTCACTCAATGCAAAGCTCAAGAGTGACACAAAGTGGAGGATTATTAAATAAGGTGGATGATATAAATGTAGGAGTAGGAATTGATTGATTTGAGTTTTTATGGCTTATCAACCCACTGTAGATTATTTAAAGATGAAACATATTTTGGATTGTATGTGGATGCTTACAGTATTCGGTGTCTCCTATTCATGTACTGACAAGTGTTAAATAATAGTTTAACAGACTATTATTTTTTAGAGGAAGTGAATCTCTGCTCCAACTTCCTGAAGTTGACCATGGTGTCAGATGCAAGACATAATAAGGAAGTCAATTTTGATTAGCTGATCTAGTGTGGGAGTGACAGATAGAGAAATATTTTTCAGGGAGTTAAGTCTTAACTGTCAAGCAATGTAGGCAGGTTCTCTTTTGTGTCTGAAATGAGGGGGAACAACCCTCACTGGATAATTAGTACATGTCGACATTAATAAAATAGTTAAGTTGAAACTGTGTTGGAATCTTTTCATTGCTGAACTGAAACAATTGGCAATTGCTGGCCAAGAGAAAAGGCTGAGCTGAGATCATTCACCACTGACAGAATGCAACATAATTATCAAATTGGCACAGTTGACCTCCCAGGACAACACTAGGCTCGACACTGCTTAACGTAGGTGACCAAATGAGAACCAGAGCTTTCAACATGATTTGACCAAAGGTATGTAAGAGTTGGAAATGAGGGTTATGTAAATATTGAAGCTAGATAAGGATTGACCCTTCACTCGAAGAGGTTAACTTTTATATCATGTGTGAGTCTGTTCCACAAAGTATCTGTCCTTGAGAAAAAAACTATTGGTGTGGAACTTACTCTTTAAAAATGGAATATGGAGAGAGTGAGGGTGGTTTGACTCTGGGTATAGCAGGCCAAGTCTTAGCTGTAAAAGGTTTGAACTGGTAGATCTAAAGAATGTGGCTATTTTACCCTGATTCCAAAATTTGAACAAGATTTGTTAGATATTCTTGTTACTAATGTGACATTACCTCCTACCACTCCTTATTTGAGAGCCCCATCCTGGAACAGGGCTAATAGTTGTCTGTGAATGGTCACAGTGGAAACTGGAGTTACAATTCAAGTAATCAAAGGGTCTTTTTTTTATGTAAAAGTTGGAGATTACATGTGGGTGAGAGGGTTATAATAAATGGATAGGAGTGGAAGAAAATCAGAAAATATAACATTATGGGATGCATTGGCAAAAAATGAGAAAACTTAATATATGAGGGGTTTTCACAAAAAATAGCATGTTTGGGGAAATGATTAAAAACAAGTTCTTCAAACTCTAATTCTGCACACCTAGCAGCAAATGAAAATATCATGGCACACTTTTTAAAGGGTATACATTTAAATTTCTAAAACCAAATAAAATAATAATGAAATAAAACCATAGATTTAAAAAAAAAAAATACATGTATATATAAACTTATTTTATTCTGATGTTTCTATTCAACTATTTGTGTAGCTTATGTAGTGTGAAACCTGTGCCTGGTGTTTTTTTTATGGTTTTATAGCAAAGAGAATGCGACTTACCTCGTCAAACCAAGCGACAGCATGTTGACTGTATCTTACAACGGAAAATGTGTAGAAAAAGAAAATTACTTACCAAAAAAGAGGGCACGTATTTCGCATGACATGCTGAAGACGAAATATTTAAATTAAAAAAACGAGTCTGTCACAAGAGTTGCTATAAAAGTATTATGATATGCAAAAATTGGGCATCCTCTCCCAGTTGTCGACAAATGGAAAAAATGCTCGGCCAATAAAAGCAGTTGATGTTCTCGAATCGGGGGAAAAATTGTGTATTTTGGCTACCGCATTTGTCGGAGAGTGAGTTATATTTCTGACTGGTTACATGCATTGTGATTTGTGAGATAGTACCTGCGAATTGAGTTTTCAGCATTTCTTTCTGCCCCCAATATTCGAGTCTGAACTTACAGTGATTTGTTCTTTGTGTTGTGGAAGTAATCAGCGACAAATATTTCCTTTGCTTTCAGAATGCTTACAGGTTTCTTCAATGTTGAATGTGTGATATGCAGACACTCATTTCTTTTTACTGAATATTAAAACAAAGTATTTAAAATAACGTAAAGAATAGTGAAAAGAATTATTTGAAGTTTAATACTTATTCATTTATTCAAATACTAATGCTGTACTATTACTACTTACACACACACACACATATGTATGTCATGATAGTACATTGTAGCACATTAGGGTGTTGTGGCACTGCAATTCAGAATCACTGTTGTAACTAAACCTTGAAGAAATAAAACTAAATATAAATGTTCTTCATTGTCTAAGTAAAATGCTTTAGCAAAAGCAAAAATATTTCCATTAAATTTTACAAACATTTTCAATATAAATAGATATTAATAAAATGGGTGTCCTAATGAGCTCCCATATGTTATATATATATATATATATATATATATATATATATATATATGCACTAAATTAAATTCTTAAACATTCCATAAAATAATTTAAAAAAAAAAAAACAACTTTGAAATCTACTATATTTGCCAGCATCAAGGGTGTAGGTTTTATACTGAAATAAGTCTAAAAAATTTACTGTGCATCTTTGAGGAAGAAAGTTAAGGTTTTTATTGTCCTATGCTAACCTCCAAGGGAAGGTTATCTATGCCAGACAGTAAACTGAATTTCTGTATGTTGTACAAATTTTCAAGACTTATTTCAGGAAAAAAAAATGGTGTCAACAAATATGGTAATTGCTTATTTTCTATATTTGCAATATTTTATTTTGCATCAGAAAACTGCAGCTATGCTTAGGAAATTGATGCACAGACATTAATTTGTACAAATTTGAAATGAAATTTAAATGAAATAATGTAATTGAAAAAATCAGTGAATGGTGGTTGTTTTTGTTTATCAGATGAGAATGATTGTTACCTGAAAATGAAATCCTAGAATGTATTTTTTTCTCACATATTTTTTTAGGTCCAAGACTTGCTGTTTTCCCGTGATGGTGACAAATTTTTCAGTTGCTGTGATATTGTCAGTAGAGATTCTGCAGATCGCAATATCATGGCCTGGGACTTTAGAACGGGAGTCATTCTTTCTAACCAAATTTATCATGTGAGTTTTTTGCATACTTTTTATGAAACCAACATGAGGAAAAAAATAGCCTCATAGATTAAAGCATTGGTTTGTGAATTTGGTAGCTTAGTAATTGTGAGTTCAATCCCAGCCAATAAGACACAAGGGGATACTGAGTGTGAAGGAATATGAGAAAAAGAAAAACATAATTAAGGAGAGAAAACAATAATAGATCAGCAACTGAGAATACAGAAGAAAACGACTGACATTGCATTTAAATTTTTGGTGATCAAAGTTGACTGGAAAGGAAGAAGCCAGAAGAACTGAAACTGCTAGCATGTAACTTAGGGTCATATCTAGCCATTTCAACTTTAAAATGATGAGATCTAGCTGCCAATCTAGTTCTGCACTTAAAATTCATAAACTCTAGGTATCAAAAAGAAAAGCTTACCGGAACAATTACCATGAAAATATTTATAGAAAAGAGACAGGGAAGCTACATTATGGCAGTGAGATTGGAGAGAAAGACTAGAGAGAGAATTGCCAAGTATTTATTTTTCATGAGTATTTTCTCATTTTAATTTTGCTTATATAGTAATTCATTTCAAGATCTACAGGTGGTCTAATGGATATGTGGAAAATGGAATTGACAAGCAGGGATCAAATTCCAGGCTAGTCTATTGTATTCATAAATGCCATTGAGAAAGACTTATTCCACAGGCAATGAGTTCAGTAACTGAGTAGACTAGATGGCAGCCAGTCAACAAATAGAAAAATCTGAATTCAAAATGTGAAGAAGGCAACAGTAAATCACTCTGCTATTTTTCACTAGAAATCATGACAATTTGCAATTGATAAAGAAAAGGGACTTGTGGAGAGCAGTATTTGTCTACATCCTGAAGAGACATGACATTGGAAATAATGGATTAAATAACTAGGTAGACTTAGCTCTCAAGGCTTGGGTAGTAGCCAGCCTCATAGATGAAACACTCTGAATTTATAACAGTAGAGAAGCTTTCAAGAAACCAATCCACTATCATTTGCAAGAAGTCATGGCATTTCACAGATCATAAACAAAAGGAATCTGTGGTGAGACCTGATCACATCTATCCTAAAGGGAGAAAGAAAACTGAATTCAAAATCATATAGATAGCAATAGTTAACCATTCCACTATTTCTCAAGAAGGCATGGCAATTCACAGATAATAAAAAAAAGGAATCTGGGAAGAGCCATGATCACATATATGTAGCAGAATATGAGTGGATAAAATGAAGAAATAAGTGAATCTTCAACATTGCTTTGCAAATTTAAATAATTTTTTATTATTTGAGTATTATTTTTCTTCCAAATCAAAAGAAACAAATTACAAGGATGCTTTGCAAAACAGTTTCACACAAATATTTTGTGCATCTTTTTTTTTACAGTACAACCTAATCAATTGCATTAGTATAGAAGAAACAAAATGTATCTACATATGAGAATGTGTGTGACACAGATATATGTTGTTTTATCTATATGTGTATAAATTGTAGTAGTCAGCAGCATGAATAAGCTGTGAGCTGTCTTACTGTTGACACTTGTAAAGAAACTTAGGATGCATGTTTTTCTTATGTGTCAATATCACTAAGCATTTTCTTGTAATATTATATACTGAAATAAATATGCGAAAATGTGAGTAATTAAGTGTGAGAATTTCAGTTTTGTATAACAAATGAACACCCACCCTGGTCAAAGGTTAACTGAAAAAACTAGCTAGTGAAGTAAATCTATTAATCTCAAGTTTTTTGGTTAATAAATATTTTCCCAATTTTAAAATAACCATTTTAAGGAGGGAAAATTCAAAGAATGTTGTGCATCTCATATGGCGTTGCTGATTGGTTAATATATATGAATATAAAAATTCAAATTTTTGGAGCTTGTCTGAGCACAAAAATGAGTTAATTTAGTAAATTTAGTTTAAGTAATCTATTGAATTTTTCTATACTCTTGAAATGGGTTTCCATAAATATACTAAAGAGAGAAGGAAGACTGAATTCCAAACCATTTCACTGCCTTTCCCAAGAAGGAATGGCAATTCACAGGTAATAAAGAAAAGGAACCTCTAGAGAGCCATGATTGCCTACCCACTGAAGTGTGAGGACATTTAAAAAAAGAGAAAAATTAATTTATCATCCTTTTGTCAGTGTTCAGTAATGGCAATACTTATTCTATTTTTATGTTTCACCAACTCACTTTTTTGTCTGAACTTAAAAAGACTTTCATGTCATAAAGAAAAATTATGAATGACAAAATTATCAACTCTGTTTTATTTTTATTTTCTATCAGGAAAAGTATACATGTTCACGTCTTCGTGTTCATCCAACTGAAAATCACTTTCTAGCCCAAAGTCAAGGAGGGTACATTGCAATATTTTCATCATCTTTTCCTTTCAAGATGGACAAGTCAAAAAGATTTGAAAAACATAAGGTATGCAAAATCTACCATTATTTCATGTCAGGTAACACACTTTTTACCCCAATAATGGCTAAAAAGAAAATCTCCCTATCTTATATGCAAAGTTAAGGTATCTAGTAGTCACAAATGACTACAATTATTTGTACCTAGCATAATTCCCTAGTGCAACAAATTATGCAGCATTTATTTCAATTAACTGCATTACTTAGAACAATTACTTTGCTACTTATGTAAATGTAAAAACAGTTTTAGGTGGCAATAAATTAAATGACAGATGACTATAAAAAGGGTTACTTAGAACAATTACTTCATTACTTATATAAATGTAAAACAGTCTCAGTTGGCTAATAATAGAAGTGTCAAATGACTTTAAAAAGGATGACTTAGAATGATTACTTCATTACTTATATAAATGTAAAAACAGTCTTGGCAATAATATAAGTGACAGGTGGCTATAAAAAGGGTTACTTAGAACAATTACCTCTTATATAAATGTAAAAACAGTCTCATTTGGCAATAATATAAGTGACAGCTATAAAAAGCACTGTTGATTATTTATAGCTAATTTGTTTAAATAATGCACTGACTATTGTTTGTATCAAATGGCAACAATTGTAAGTAAAATGATGCACTAAAATCAGTAATCAAGTAAATGTTTTAATTTCTCTATCTGTGCCATGTCATAATACTGCAATAAGTGTAAAAAGGGGTTTTATTGGCTGTATTAGGCAAAGTAAAAAAAAATAAAACTGAAATTATCTCCTCTTGGCAGTAGGTAACAAAAACATCACATAAGTTTTTAAGATAAAAAGGCAGCAATGTTTAACCTTCATGACTGTAAAAATCCAGGGTGTTGAAAGGACAGTTATTTCCTTAATGCCGTTATTACTCTATACACTTAAATAAATGATCATATAAAAACAAAAGAGATCTTTTACAAAACAACACACTCAATGCATTAGTCACCCATCATAAGGGGTTGGGCCATAATTTTGATTTAAAAAAATGCTACTTTAATTGAAAGAGAAAACAATTTACTAAGACAAAATGCATTGATTGCTAAATCATTCACAGTAAATTTGTTTCCAGGCTCTTACAGCATTTCACCTTTCTTGGCAGATCTTCTGTTGTCACAATATGGGATACTTAAAAATGAAAGTGGAGGGGAACTGAACGAGTTAAGTCCAGACACATCTGATAAAAAGAAAACAATCTTTAAAACTTAAAAATGTTAAAACTCCTTCATTTTTGGCACTTCACTTCTATATATATAACTGTAACCTGCATTTATATCTCGCCCTGTGACGCCTATGCATATCTATAATTCCACCAATAAAACCATTACTTTAGTTCAATGAAGTCTGTCTAGAGGATGAAATGCATTATGTAGAATTTTTTCACTGTCATTCAATTGCCTAATATATATATATATATATATATATATATAAACAGTGTAGCCCGGACATAAGAGAGTTGTCGGGACCGGAGAAGAAGTCTCTTATATCCAGGTTTGGTCTATTATATATACATTAACACAGGCTCTAATTTGGGACCAGAGAAAATCTCTCTTATATCCGGGTTACACTGTATATATATCCAGGTAAGATGAGAACAAATAGAGTACAATTCCAACATTTGTAAAATTTAATTTAAAAGAGGAGTCATTACAAAGTAGAGCAATATTATTTATTTTAGGATATTACATCAAAAAATATGTCAAAATCACTACACAATTGCAGTCATGTTTCAATGCGTATCAGTGCATCTCATCAGGTGATTGTAAATTACTGGTGAGTGAACAATTTATTCAGATTTAAAAGCAAATTACAGTCTCATTTTACAAAAAAATTATACTTATATATATATATATATATATATATATGCATACAGGTAATAATCTGTTGGCATATAATCCAAGTGAATCCTATTAATAAAATATTAAATATTAAAACTGATTCACACAGAGCACTCAATGTTTTAATCAAACATAGCAATATATTTTTTTATACAATAGGAATTAAGATTACATTAGATTAACGATCATTTTCACTTTGTAAATTGAAATAAAATTTACAAGGATTTTTCAAACCAATCAGTTTCTCCCCTTTATTTTCTTTTTCCTTTCCTTTCTCCACCCCTCATATCCAGACTTACACTACTTCCTTGTTTTTATTTGCTCTCTTTTTCTTTTTTCCATTTTTTTTCCTGTCTTTCCTTCTTCTGTTTGGCAAGTTTTATTTCAATATTTTATCACCCATTGAATGGTTTGAATTCTATCATGACACTTTGCTCATTTTAGCTAAGTCTGGAAGAAGGCTTAAGTCGGGAGTTCTCTTTGACAGCAAGTCATGTGGACTTCAGCAGCGTGATTGTCTCTTGTCGTCTACTTCCCCAGCTGCAACTGTCTTGGTTGCTTCAGTGCTCTGATTATATTGACTTTTACTCAAGACCGGCTGACAGTATTTGGGGATTCTGGGCTTTCTAACATGAGTTCTTTGTTGTCTGGTTGCAGAAAATTAATTATCCTTCCAAATTTGGGAGACCTCCTTCCATGGGCAGTTGTCATAGGTACTGACCCACCCCGATAACTCCTTCTTTCTCTTATTTGTGCCTCGCACCATTACCCACCAATAGGTGGCGGCAGTCCTTCTGTCTCTCTTGGTATTTCACCTAAGTCTCTCTGCTCAGTTGTCATCTTGACAAAGGTGATTTTCAGATTCCATGGGAAAACAGGTCAGACTTATCTTTTGCTTATTAATCATATTTATTACTTTAATTGTCATCAGCACATTTTTCCTAGTTTGTCGTCTTTATAATCAGAAATTAACCAACTGCTTCCCTTTTACCATAATCTTCATATTTTAATTTCTTTTATTCAAAATATAAAATCTTTTCTCTGGGATTGTTTTTATAGTCTTCTGATTTTTGACAGCAATCATCAATCAATTTTTCTTCATTTGCCTTCACTTTAAAATTACCAAATTTTATCTCTTAATTGATGTTTTTGTAACTGGAACTTTTAGTAGATGGTCATTAATTAGTTAATTTTTCCCTTTCTGCTTTGTTTCCAAAATTCTTGATTGTCATCAAGTGTATTTTCTCTCTTTCTTCCTCCAACCCCTGTGGGTTTATATTTTACAGATGGCTGTCTTTTTCTCAGCACAATCGATTCATTCTTCACTCATCGTCTGGGTTTTAAGTTACATTTTAACTTAACCATTTTTTGTTCTGTTCCAAATTCACATTTTAACTTAACTCTTTTTCTTTCTCTTCCAAGCTCATATACCAACAGCCTTTCTTTCATTTACCAGTGCCACGCTGTGTTACAAATATATATATATATATATATATATATATATATATAACAAACCAAAAGGTTGCTGAATGAGGAATAACCAAAACAGAGATTGGAAATAGTAATCTTTTAGCATCAACAAAATACAATACTCGCTAGTGGTGTGAAGTAGGTAAACCACTGCTAATTGTGGACTACTTAGACAGCATATTACCCCCACTTACAGTAGTGTCCAAAATATTTATGAGAATTGGGACATACCCATTCGTGTTTATAAGTATGGCATATAACATATGTATGTATGTATGTATGTATGTATGTGTGTTAGATAATAGAATGACAAAATGAAAAAAGTTTTGTGACACATTTTGTTCTTTAAAAAGACTTCAAACTAAAATAGAGTTCTTACTGATGGAATTAATATGAACATTATTTTTGTCTAATAAAGTTTTATAAAAAAGTAAGAAATGCTTTCCATAAACTTTTTTCCATCTTGTCATTTTATTACCCAGCATTGTTTTGATGATATTTCCTGGTGAGTGGACTGAATGATTATGAAAAAGTTAGTTTACAAAACTCTAGAGTCTGGGTGGTGAATATAACATCTATCATCTCTTTGACAAATTTTATATTTGTATTATATATATATATATATATATATATATATATATATATATATATATATAATAGGAAAGAACTCGTTGAGTAAATAATCTGAAGTTCTTTAGTATTTTTGTTTTTATTTTTAAAAAACAGTGCTTCATACAAAAGTAGAGCCTAAATTATAATTATTTTAAAAAAAATATGATTCCTTCACTATATAAGAGTTCTCATGTTTCAAAAACAAGAGCTGAAAACTTCAATATAATTATTAGAATTAAATTGAATTAAAGTATCAAGCTCTGTTTCATCTCTAAGTGAAATTTTTGGAATAACTAATCTTGAAATTTACGTGTATTTATAAGCATATTCATTCGTAAAATTAATTACTATGGAAACGGCTAGAGTAATTATTTAAATCTTTTTTACATTTAAATTGAAATCTATAGCTAAGTTCTAAATATTTTTTGAATACTTTTTGAATGTTCTTAACCAACAAATATTTTTAATATAAATTATAACATTTTTTTTTAAGTTGAATACATATGTATGTGTCAAAATCTTAACTGAAGAAGAATCCAGACAGAATTTCAATTTTACACTTATAATCTTTTATCAAATGTATTCTCAATTGCCTTTTCATGTAACGATTTATCTCCACAATCTGGATGTTAAATTAAATCATCAAGGGTCTTAATGTTAGTTAATACAACTGAGATGACACACTATTTCTTCCCCCCCCCTTCCTACACAATGATAACTTAACATCTTTCTTTCCCCCACTCTCTCAATATCACTATTCTTCATTTTTAAACCTAGAGTAAATTTTTCCATTTTCATTTGGTTTATAGGTGTGAAGATTTGAAGCCGTTTTTTATTGACTTCAATGAAATAAAATATCACCTATGGTTTTTTAAGTGTTTGTCATTATATAATAATTTTTGTTCTGTCTTTTGACATAGGACTCTCAACGTATCTATAATTCCATATGGATCACAAATAATTTTATTACTAATATATGTGTGTGTGTATAAAATGCAAGTTGTATGTTAGAATTTACCAAGCTAAAGTGCAATAATCTTGATTCATCTTTTGTTATACTTGGTTGATTGCTAAAAACGGTTTCATTTGAAATTCCTTTTCAGCTTCTGGGTTATAAAATTGGCTTTGATGTTTCAACTGATGGTTCCTTGCTGACCACTGGTAGTGCTGATGGTATGCTGTACACATATAACTTTCATAATGGGAAGATGGTGCAGTCAGTAAAAACAGAGATGGACATAACTTTAGATGTTGCCTGTCATCCAGTCCTGTCAAGCACCTATGCCTGCTGTAGCTGGGACGGTCAAATACAGGTGTGGCACTGATCATCAAATGGACACAACTCTCTCAGCAGCTCTTAAATTCTCTCCATTAGGTAAGTATCATACATGGCTTGGCTAAAACTATGATGATTTCTAAACAGACTTGATAATGATTCAACAATTTCTGTCTGACTTTCTGGGATGAGGAGTTATTATTTACATTCAGACTAATATCCCCATCTTTGTTGTTATTATCAACTGATTGCCTTTTGTCTGAATTTCTGTGATGAGGAGTTATGATTATTTACATTCAGACTAATATCCTCATCATTGTTGTTATCATCACCTGATCACCTTTTGTCTGAATTTCTGGGATGAGGAGTTATCATTATTTACATTCAGACTAATATCTTCATCATTGTTGTTGTTATCACCTGATTGCCTTTTGCCTGAATTTCTGGGATGAGAAGTTATCATTATTTATATTCAGACTAATATCCTCATCATTGTTGTTATTATCACCTGATTGCCTTCTGTCTTAATTTCTAGAATGAGGAGTTATCATTATTTATATTCAGACTAATATCCTCATCTTTGTTATTATTATCACCTGATTGCCTTGAGACAATTTCTGGGACGAGGAATTATCATTATTTACATTCAGACTAATGTCCTCATCTTTGTTATTATTATCACCTGATCGCCTTCTGTCTGAATCTCTGGGATGAGAAGCTATCATTATTTACATTCAGACTAATATCCTCATCTTTGTTTTTATTATCACCTGATCATCTTCTGTCTGAATTCCTGAGATCAGGAGTTATCATTATTTACATTCAGATTAATGTCTTCATCTTTATATGTAAATGTTAATTGCGTGCTAAACTTTCTAGCACATGTTTTTGAAAACTAGAGTCTATGGAACGTTAAAAGGTTACGTCTTTGTATTTATTTTAGTTGAAGGTGCATGTTCAATATGTAAATAAAGAAGATAAAAGCATACAAAATTTTGTGTTTCTACTATGGGCATTTGTTCTTTTTATGGTGATTGTAGTGGAGGGGGTCAATTTCAGCGTGTGGCACCTTTGGAAAGTGCCTGAAAACCATACCCACGGGTTGACACATGCCTTGTAAGTGAAATTGGGTAGACAGAATCTTTGGGAGCTGTCAGTGTTTGCACTAGCACAAAGTCATGTCATTTAACTGTGGGTTTGAGCATACTAGCTTTGTTCAGAGTATTGATCATGCTAGATAACACGCTCTCTCCCAGAAACTGTAACTAAGGTTCGCTCAGCATAGTTGCAGTATAAACCACAGGTGGGCTTTGTGGGTGTTGAACAAAGACAAATGTAGCTGAGCAAGTGTCTGCAATGGGGATTGGCTAGCCACTCTAGTAGACTGGCATACTGGCTGCACCATTTACATTACAGTGGAAGAGAATTCTCAATGTCTCTTCGGTATGTCCATTTTCTTTTTGGTCCAGAATTTAGGGTAGGGAAGTATAAGCGTTTTATTCATGGTGGAGCTGAATTCAGCCTTGTGCAGAATTGGAACAACCAAAGGAAAGTCTCTACTTTACTTGTTGGAAGGTTAGACCTGGTTAAGAGATGTCGTTTTTCTTATTTCTTGGTCTAGAAGTTAGGGTAAGTCAGTATAAACATCATTACTATGGTTACACTTAAGTTAGCCTTGCACTGACTTGGAACAACCAGAGAGAAGGCTTGACTTACTTAATAGGTTGATGTTTTTGGAAGACACGTGCCAGTGCCATGCATCAGAAAGGAGGTGTTAAATCATAGAAAACAGTATAAACTCAGGTTTAAGAGACACAAATGTGACCAGTGTTTATTAGATATAAGAAGGAAGAGAGAGAGAATGGGATTAGAGTGAAAAGGGATGTATCAGGGAGTGAGAATTGCATTCCTTAATGTTAAGTAGGGAGCGTACATTAAGCTATATGGCAAAGGGAGTATGCATTAAACAATAATGTTAAATCTTTATGTACAGACCGTAACTAGTTTTACATAGTCTTCTCAGATATGGTGGCTGTTGTATCCCTCATCCAACATGAGCAGATTCATATTTTTCTGGTTTGGTTATGTTAGTTACTTTGTTCACAACAGCTGAGGCTGTGAGGGTACTATTAGAGGTGGTAGAGTTCTTTGTATTTTTGCCATATGTGGCAAACTTAGAGTATCTGTAGAGGTTCGCAGTTCCACATAGTCGCTATACTCCTTCCACTGAAGATGGTGGTTTCAACTTGGCGATTGCCTCAATTTTAGCAGGGCCTGGTGTACGCCATTGCCAGTTACAAGGTGCTCTATGAAACTACTGATTCCTTCAGCTGAACTTTTTCTTTGTTCAGTGTAACAAAACCAGAAACAAGGTGAGAATATTGGTTCTTATGTAAGAATCAATATTATCACCTTGTTTCTGGTTTCTTTTGTTAAAGACATATTGTTCATATGTCTCATTAGTCTGTCTGTCTGATAAAGTGTTGGACAAATTTGGCTATTATCATATCTAAGTCAGCTTTGTTTTCTGTTGAAGTGAGCTGAAAGCCGTCTGGTTTGATAGTGTGGAGAAATAGTGCCATTTGGTATTCCTTATTTTAGTTGGTCAGTTTGGTCACAATGCTGTAGTTATTCCAGATCTGTTTCCAGAGCTTCCATCTTTCTGAAGCATTAGTCTTAGTGTCCAGCTTGCCTGGTGGTAACATATTTGACTGGAATCCTGTGATGACTTACCTCAGAGCTCGAAACGTGTGTGAACATGTCTTGCTTGCATGAAAGATCTGAAAGAAAACATGGCTGCTGTTAAAGACGCGATTTATACGCGCAGATCTCATCCAAAACGAGATTATACCAGTACACATGCAAATTTCAGCAGTGTCGAACTAGCATAAAAAAGGCGAGGCACCAGCGGCACAGCAGACGGCAAGTCATTCGGCAGACTTGGTGAAACAGAATCAGACGTGTGAATAGACTGGCAGACCAAGATGTGGTTGAAGTATGCGCGTCTGATTTGGGTGTCTGTTTCACGACTGCCCTGTGTAATGGCCGAGAAAAAAAGTCTTGCAATTCATTTCTTTGAGGTGACCGATGGCGAAGAAGAACAGCTGGTTTGCCGGTGAACCCTCTCGTCACTTTTTTTTTTCTCTCTTCTTTTTGCTACAAATCCATCTGCTATTTTCATGCATGCGGTCACTGCTCATCATGTTATTGTGTCTCCAAATACCAGACTCCAATGAAACAACTTACAGAGGACTGCTTTTTTTTATGATATCAATCCCCATTTGCAGGAGTGTAAGGTGTGACTTACTACCTTGCTACCACCATGTTAAGTCATTAAAAAATAGGACAAACTCAGGTTTGAGAGAGAGCTGACACAAACATGGATGATGCTTATTAGATACAATAAAGAAAAGAGGGAGAAAGGGATATATCAGGGAGTGAGAATCGCATTCCTTAATATTGACTAGGGAGCATACATTAAGCTGTAATGCAAAGGGAGTATACATTAAACAATAATGTAAGGGTTGGAAGAGAGTGCAGTCATCAGGGAAACTGGGGAAACTAATATTCCCCAGTGGAAATTTAATTAATACGTGGTGCTACATATTGGAGCAAAGAAGAGAAAGATTATTTATCGTATAAATTATACAATTGTAGCACAAGACCGTAGGGGAGGGCTTTTCATCACTGACTATCCTACACATAGCTAATCTGATTCTTGACCTTGATTCTTACAATTCACCACAAGAACACATCATTTCATACCCAATCCAACATTTACCAAAATGCCACATATTCACAGACATCGTACATGACCTAAAAATTTGATAATGTACAAACTGTCTTTTTTTTATCTTTTTGTTTTTCTTACAAAAATATATAAAAATATACATCATGAAATGAAGAGGTGACAATGAACCCAATAATGAAAAATAAAATACAACAAAACATTCAAACTAAAATATGTTAGTATGACCTGTCTCCCAACACCCCCCAAAAAAAAATGAGTGGCCACTGTATTCTGCTTGAGGCAAAGGAGGGACAGAAATAAATTATGAAGTAGGAAAATGAAAGGCTGCTCAAGTCCAGATAAAAAGAGCACAAAACAAGCTGGGGAGGTTGAGAATCTTGACAAGGATCATAAAAGAGAATGTCAAGGACAGGCTGGGGACAACAATTACATTAACCAGGTGAACAAAAAAAGGTCTATTAAAACCAGAGATGGGGTCCATCATGAACCTGCCTTGTTGTGCCTTTAGGTGATTAAAATCAAGTCTGGCCTGATGTGTATGAACCAAGTTTGCCATTTTTACTCACCTTTTGCTGAAATCTGCCAAGATCAAATGCTTTCTATCAGATCTAATCTTCATCCTGAGCTGATGCCCAAAGAATCCAATCATACCACCATCCTTGCCATGGCTAGCAATGTTAGAAAGACTGTCCATTTCACTGCAGCCCATTGGGGTGACACATTATCACACATGTATGTGAGATCAATACGAGCCATCAACTGGCCAACATGATCTCAGAATAGGTGGATCTGAGGACAGTGGAAGAAAGTGTGCAGAGCTGTTTCTTCTACACGACTATCACATTGGTGATAGTTGGGCATATCTGCTCAGCGCACAACGAAATTCACATCATTGATAGCACATTCCAGATCAGTCACCAGTTAAGTGAAAAATCAGAACAAAGAGAAAGGTTATTTATTTCTGTGCTATAACAGAAAATGTGGCACAAGGCCAAAGTGGAGAATGGAGAAGAGGTTGGTCTTCTGTCTTAACTTCTAAACTTAGCTAGCCACAAACGCTGACCCAATCATACTTGCACCAAAATGACACATTCTTACTTACCTTTCTCACCAGACTCACCATAATACCTCAATGACTCCATGAAAAAACTAACTAGACCCCATATGTACAATTTTTGGTCTGTGGGGGGAGGGGAATAAAACAACAATTTACAATTTAAAAAAAAAAAGTAACCCCAATGAGTATTTACAGTATGAAACAAATAACTATTTACAAGAAACTAAACAAAATCGTGTTAGTAATAAAAAAAACCCACAATCACTAAATGTGGCAGAAACATCAGTTAACTAGACGGAATTAATGCAGAACTATAAAAATTAAAAACATTCATTCATCCCAAGCACTCACACAGACATAAAAACATATACGAAAAATCACATCCGAAACGAAAAACGCCCCGCATCTATCAGAGAACTGACGTCACTCACCACCTAACGAGGGAGGGGACGGGGAATTAAACTTAAAGAAAGATAGGGACAGAAATAAAAGGTGCCAATGAGCATACATACCCTAGCTAAGTTTACTGAAAAAGGAAACTGAAGACTCAAAAAACTAAACCTAAGCTAACCTACATTTTGGGGTGGGTTGTATTTTTTTTATTTGCAATTTTAGCAATGAGAAAATTTTCGATAGTAGTAACATTTTATTTTACGAAATACAGCAACCGCTGTGAATCAATTTTCCCGCGAATTAACGCGCATGCGTATTTCGCCTCACTTATGATTTGAATGGCCTAATTTTTTTTTTTGTCTCTCATTTCATAAGTTTTATTTTCTTTCTGTGTCACGCAATTGAATTAAGGTATGTTTGATTTTATTTGTTTACATATTTTATCATTCTGTTTTTATAAGTGTTCAGTATTATTATTTTCTGGATAGAAGAAAATAAAGTTTGTTTTCATAAGATAGCTCCAGTTTTTCGCATTACACGTGGCTGCTGCTTAAACACCGGGACGAGATTTAGGAAAATGTTTAATTAAACAAACACAGAAAAGTCCTCCAGGAAGATTAAATTAAATTTAAATGATAATGTCACTTACTCAGGTATGTGTATTAAGCTGAACAAATGACTTTAATTAAAATAAATTGTTATTTAAAGAAGCCAAAATACGTCAACAAAAGTAAAGAAAGGTGATTCGTTCGAGATTTTATTTTTGAGAAGTTTGATTTAACGGGTTTTCAAGTTAGATTTGTTTTTGTCTTCAAAGTTTTAAAAAAAATGACTTTTTTTGTTTTAATTTTGAAATCGATCGCTAACATCATAGTTAAAAAAAATCTAAGGTTTTTTATCTTGGAAAACTTGTTTCGGTGGAATTGCACTGCGACCAGAAATAATTTTTTTTCATATTACAGAAATTAAATTATATAATTGAATTTATAAAAGTTAATAGAGGGCCCAGTTTTTCATAAAAAGTAAGTTAAGTTAAAGTATGCATTGCAAATTGCCCCCCTCCATCACACACGGAAACCAAAACAAACAGAGTTCTTAAAATATAAAATAAAACTTCTTTAAAATTTTTTTTTTTTTTTTTTTTTAAAAAAAAAAAAAAAAAAAAGGCGGGGAAAATTTTATGTATGAAAGACTTACTAAGAAGAGTTAAGGACAAGAAATTGTGGAGAGCAATGATGCTCTGACGTGACAAGGCACATAAGAATCTGAAGTGCTTAAGCTTAAATAAATTAACTGTTAAAATTTAAAAAACAATTCTAGATTACGAATTTCAATTATTTCTTTGTATCTTATTTAATTAAAAAACATGTTTATGACCATGTATTTTGGCTACTGTAGGGGATCAATTTAGGACCCTAAGTTTTATAAAATTCAATGAAAAAATTGTAATTCGTGATTTTTGAAGTGCTTCAAAAAAAATTATAATTAATTTAAAAATGATTACTTCTGGTCTCAATATTTCTTTAATTTTCTCTAAGAATACAGATTTAAACCGAATATTCTCCATAAATACAAAATCGTGTATTGTTAATTAAATAATAATTAGCATTCCAAACGATTTCTGCATACTTCCTTTGCATTCTCCTTAGTTCTGTTGAACCTCATACTTCAATTCGAACCCTTCCGAAATGTAATAATAATTTATTATTTTAACAGTTTTTCCCGTAAGTAAAAAATGAAATCTAATTTATTTAGAAATAGGCTAAGAAGTCACTGTTTCTTTCTTGACTGCTAGCAATAACGCACAAGGAGAATTGTTTTCTCACACCATTTTCCATCCCCCAAAAAATAATAAATTGTAAGCTTTTCTAGTTATGATTAGTAAATATAGTTTTTTTTTACTTAATAACAATATCACCCAACTGCTTCAAATTAATACAGTTCTAAAAGATTTAAAACTTCATAAATTACTATAATTAAAATGAAAAAAAAATGAAAACAATTCTTGTAAAAATTCATTATTCATCAAAAAAATTTTATTTCTTAAGACAATATCCATAATATAACTTATTCATAAAAGCAGATAAAAGCTTTTGTAATTAAATAATATCTTAATTTTATTGCATTTTTTTATTTTATGATTCTGAGTAGAGTTTGTCACTGGGTATCCTGTTAGACAAAATATATTGAGAATTTAAATTCTCCAAGAGAATCCTTATAATCAATATTAAACATTAAGTGCTACAAAAATTAATATCTTGAAATTTCATGAAATTAAACAAGTCGTGTGTTCCAATTCAAGTCTGAATAGTTATATTCACTTATGTACAAATGACATTCAGATATGGGTTAATTAGTGGAACTTGTATCATTAAATCCTTATCTTCCAAAAAATTTTCACTCGAAAAATATTTTTTGGCTTTAAATAACCTGTAAAAGGTTGATAGGCTGCAAAAGACAAATTAACCATTTAACCTCTCTCTCTCTCTCTCTCTCTATATATATATATATATATATATATATATATATATATATATATATAAGGTTGGTGCAAAAATAATGTGGTTTTCTCACATATGTTACTATGTGAGAAAACAACATTATTTTTGCACCAACCTAATAGATTAATGTGAGTTAAAATTTGTCACGTAGCTGATTAATGCTACCTTTAGCATCCCGGCTCCAGAGTTTCATAGATAGGCCTGTTTGTCCACTCTTCAGAAACTATCAGTAATTTACTGCTTATATTTTTTTTCCTTTTTATGTATATTTACCACTGGTGTAAGTTTTCTTCTGTATTTTCTGCACTGATGTGCATGTGTAGTGAGTCATGGTCATTTTGCCTGTCTCTTGTGTTTAGTTTTTTTTTGTTTTTGTTTTTGTTTTCTCCTCAGCTGTAGCTGATTTTATCTGGGTTTCTTCCGACTGTAGATGTGATTGATTTTTATTTATGGGCATTCTAGTTTTTTTTTTTTTTTTTTTTCTAGGGATGTTGTATTTTATTTTTCACAAAGTTGATATTAATGCTTACATGATAAATAATATATCTATATATATATAATACTAATGATATTAATGATAAGTAAATACTTTATGCACATGTATAAACATATATATATATTTATGTATCTTCGCTTGGGTATTTCTTTTTTATTTGGTTTGGTGGCATCATAAGTATTAATTGTAGGAGGTTAGATCTATAATTAAATTTGTTTATTATTGTTAGAATTTGTGTGCATATGTCTATCTATGCGGAGTAATGGATAACGGCTCAGATTGAGGAATCTGAGAGCCGAGTTTGAATCCATTACATTCACTTACATGCTAATCCTCTTCTCCCCCCCCCCCCCCAGCTATTTTTAAATAGCAGGACAGACTGGGTTCTATAGCCTTGGATGGCAACTGGTCTACTATAGAAAGAGATAACATCCTACCGTGGGAAAAAAATCTTCCTCATCACTCATGTATCGAAAGATACATTATCACCTAAGCATGTATCATGCATGGCACATAACTGATGCGTACACAGGTACATGTACACTTACGTTTGTGCATTGTTATTAATAAACTAGTGCTTAAATGAAGTTATTTATTTTTTAATTATTTTATATATATATTTATATATATGTATATATAGTACATACTCTTGCACACTACACATGCATAGATATGTAATTGTTAAATAGTGTATATGTAATCAAAATAAGTCTGCTTATATCATGTTATTGTTTATTTAATGTTTCATTTTTATTTAATGATTAGTAGTTGGTTTTTTTTTTTGTTTTTTTTTTTCATTGTTATATATTGCGGTATTAATATTGGGGCATTAGGCTTGTTCATTTTTTGCTATTTGTTTGTGTGTGTATATATTCATATATACATAGATTTGTATATGTGTGTATGTTTAATATTTGTTAATTTATTTGTTTATTAATAAATTAAATTTATATTATATTTGTTTCTTTTATTTATTTATTTAAAGTTATATTTATTTATTTTCAGTTAGTGCTTAGATGGCAAAGTAAATATTTATATGCCTACATTTTTCCAATCTTTCAGTTTTCTTGTTTAAGAGTTTGTTTTGATTTTTAAAGCTAATTATTGCTAATTTTTCCTCTGAGCATAATTTACAATTTTTACTCTTAATTCTCTATGAGGCTGCTCTTTTTATAATTTTCCATTTGATTTTGATGGGGATATTTTTTTAATTTTTTTGGTTCCATATGTATTTTGATAGAGTTGTATTAATGTATTTTTTCTTTTGAATGACATTTTGTGGTTATAATATCTTTCAAAGTTTTTTTCTGTGGCCCCTATGTAAATTTTTTTGTCTGTGCTAATTTACGATAACTTTGTATATTATGTTATTGATTAATCATTTATTATTAAGTGGGCAATTTTCTTTGTTTCTGTCTTTACATTTAATAGTGTTATTGTTATTGGTTTTGTTGACAGTTTTTTTATCATGCTTAGTTATTGCAGCTGTAACTAATTTTGATTTGTATTTTTGTTGATAATTTGCTGTTTTGAGGGAAGTGTTTGTCAATTATTTAGAAGAATATTTTCCCTATTTTTGTTTTTATTGTATTGTTGGGGATGGGGTGAACCAAATTATATTTCTTTTCTTGTTTTTGTTTGAATTGTTTTTGTATTCTAGTTTGAATATCTGCTGTTTCTTAGGGCTGATTCCTATGTTTTTTTATTTTCATTAAATATCTTTAGGCTACTGGAATTTGTTGAAATTCTTTTATTTATAGATATGAGTATTTGTTTAAATATGTTGGGGGTGGTTAGAATTTTTGTTAATGTATATTGGGTTGTTTGGTTTTCTGTATGATTTGTAGGTTCTGTTGTTTAGTTTGAATATTATATCTAAGAAATTTACTATTTTTTGATTTGATTTTATATCTATTTTAAATTCTAGGGTTTTGAAGGTTTTTACTTATTTTATTTTTTCTGTAGTTCTGTTGTTGCAGTTTCTTTGAATTAATAGACCATCATCTCTGTATAGACCTATATCTTTTTTGTTAATATTTGTTAATTTATTGATTATGTATATGCCTATGACTTCACATATTTCTGCTACCCATTTTTATGTCAAAGTTATTATTATAATTATTATTTTGGGCTTTTTTTTTTTTTTCCCCCATACTTTTTTATTGTATGATATTGATTTTCAGCAATGTTTAATTATTTTTATGTCTTCATTGCGGATATTGATGTATTGTTTTGCTAAGTTTAATGCGTTGTTTAGTACATGATCATTAATAGATGGGTAGAAATCTTTTATGTCTAATTGTGTGAAGGAGCAATTTTCTTTATTACTTTATATATATATATATATATATATATAAAAACATTAATTCATTAAGAAATCCACTGAAGATTGGACATTAAGAAGTTATCTACAAAACTTTGAATAAATTAAGTGAATTGTTTTATTTTGTATATACATGACTTATATTTTTTTTATTTTTGTTTTTCCAGAAAATTATTAAAGGAGAAATATTTGCAGTGACAGATGACAAGCCAGATGTCTTTAAAAATATTGTTATTTTGGTTATCTATGGATAGTATATGGAAAGCCCAAAACTATAGCAGCTTTGTCAGTTTTCTTTATATTTTGTTCAAAAAAGCAAGAATGAAAAAATGATACCAAATTAGTCCCAGCGGATGTCACTGCTCACAATTTCAGCTCCCTTACCGTTGTCACATCAGGTCTTAGAAATGTGTAGGCATCATCATGTCTGTCCTTGGAAAAGTCGGGAGCTTCGTCACGTCTGTCCTTGGAACAGTTGGGGCTTCATCGCGTCTGTCCTTGGAACAGTTGGGGCTTCATCACGTCTGTCCTTGGAACAGTTGGGGCTTCATCACGTCTGTCCTTGGAACAGTTGGGGCTTCATCAGATCTTTGCTCGGAATCGTCAGGGCTTCGTCGCGTCTTTGCTTTGAAACGTTGGGGCCTTCGTTACGTCTTTGCTTGGACATATTAGCTAAATTTCAGAAGAGTTTGATAGCAGCTCCTGAAATTATGGTTTAATGGTTCCAGTTGTTATCTGCCCATTCAGCCTCTCTCAGCATCCATGGACACCCTGGTCAAAGTGCAGAATACAATGTCAACATTATAAATTTTTGACTAGTATTGCTTTCATCTTAATTTGAGTTGCTTCTCATCACACACTAAGACCATCCTTCCATAGTCATCCTTAAACAACACAGAAAATGAGAGAATTGACTGTTAGTGAGACTTGACTCATTTCCTTGCGCTCTTACTGTGAAAACTGTTTTTACCAACTGACCTACAAGAGTTTGTTAGAAGGTATTACTACTCTATGGCCAACACTTGAGCTGGGTGTTATTTTTTGCTGTCTCTTTTCAAGATGGTTACCTGATGTCACATTTCTTCTCATGTGACTCCAACAGGAAACTTCTGATAGCCAATGTGGAATCTGGTTAGTATAATTTTTTTTTCATTTTTTATTACTTGTTCACTCTATATAAGGCCCAAGAGCCAATCAAGACAGAGGGTTACTGAATGAGGAAAAGGTAAGAAGTGGAGATTATGAGGATATGTAAGAAAGATATGTTAGATTTAAAGAGGTTAAAATTGTACCGATTGGGGAAAGTGTCCTCTCAGGTTTCTGTTTCATAGAGTAGCTGCTCTTGACAGAAAAAAAGTTATCTGAATGGAACTTCTTACTTACTAATGGAATACAAAGGGAATGTGGATGAGTTGTCCCAGTATATGTAGCATGATGAGCTTTAGTTGTGAAGGTCTTAACTGGTGGAACTAACAAATGTAGCTTGTCTGAGCGTTTACACTGAAAATAATAAAGCAGCAAGAGGCTAGCAGTGATTTATATATTATATTTGATATTCAATAAACGTTCAATAGACTTACCTTCTTGACTGATTCCATTTTGTGTCAAAATGTTTGTCAAGTCAGATGTTTAATAAACATGAAAATGACTACTGAGAATATTTTGGCAGAAGTTTAGCTGGTGTTAAGATGTGTTGAATTTTAATTTTTTTTTTTTTTTTTTTTTTTTTTTATAGCCAGATCAGTCTTAGACCTGCTGCTGTAAACATGTAACCCAGTACAACCTACTACATGGGCAGGTGGTTAGTATTTTCCCAACTAACTTTTCTACTGGTAAGGAGGGTGGCATTCACCCCACAGGATGAAAAACAAAGTCTGTTATAGGGTGGATAAGCTTCTTATAGGAGTCAATAGCCAACATATATATGATAAAAAACAAGTAGGAAACAGATCTCAATCTAACGTTTTACTTTATTAAAGCTTTGTCAGAGATCAAGATAGAAATGATAAAAAAAAAAAGCAAAATGACGCAGTTTAATGGTATGTTGTGTGTGCAATATATGTTTTCATAATATTTATAACAATACTACCAACTATTAACACATGTTTTAAAAATTTCTTCACCATTTTTCTACAGATCCATTATTTATGAATTTAACTTATGTCTTTCTAATACATAAAAATCAATGAAGATATATACAAAATATGCACAAGATATGCTTCAATGAAAAATCAAACCTAAATAAAAAAAATTTCAAAACATCCTGCTGCGTCTCACTTTTACACACTTTAGCATCCAGAATGTTTCTTACCCATACATTTGAATATTATCTGTTACTTCATTACACATGACACGTATCTAAACAATAATAACCAAACACAACATACTGTTAATTTGTGTCTTTATTTTTTTTCTTTATCATTAAAAACATTGCCTCAACTTATGATGAATCTTCTGTCAGCCAGGAACCACCTTGGTTTGTATGAGATTAATCCTGATCCTGCCTTCACAAGCCCCCCCCCCCCCCAAAAAAAACAGATATTAGGTTGGTGCAACAATTATGCCGTTTTCTCACATATGTTACTATGTGAGAAAACGACATTATTTTTGCACCAACCTAATATTTATGTATGTATAAGTTGTATTATTATTATTATATTTGACAGATCAATGTTTACTCATGTTCTACAAAAAGATTATTCAATGTTCAGTTTTCCCCAGTATTATGGCATTAAATTGTAATAATTTCTTTGGCTAAAATTTTGATACATATATTGAGTACTGATGTGTAAGAATAACACTTGAAAAAATGTATTTGTATTGACATCCATATCATGAAAGCAGAAACTGTTTTCAACAATCTTCACTTAAATTTATCATCTTTCAACATTTGGTACAATTCAGAAATAAATGAAAATCCTTATTAGCTTTGAATATTAGCTTTAATTGAAAGCTGAAAGATGCCCTGGAAAAGAATTGACCAAGCTTGGATTTTCCAAATCAGCAAAAGAAAATCATTTACAACCAGGGGTATTTCTCCTATAGTCAGGTAATGCTGAATATATAAAAAGGTTAGGGATACAAATTTACCAAACCGAGCATAGTACTAAGATGACTTAGATCTCATCCTTTTGCAGTTGATATTTGTAAATGTAAGTTCTATTCTAATAGTTTCTTCTCTTGCATATCTTGCCTGTGGAACTCTCTTTCAGCCCCTTTTATTTTCCTGTCAGCTACAATTTTCAAAAATTTAAATATAACATTATTTGTCAACTTCTGTCTCCTTTTTTTTTTTTTTTCTCCTCATTTTTCTCCATTTCTTTCATTGTCAGTAACCATTTGCATCTTAGTAGCTTTATTGCCTTGCTGAGGGTGAAAAGGTTAAAAAAAAAAAATGTTATTTTAAACTGAAATGGACTAGATCAAAAAATTTTTAAATCTGGTCTGGATATTGGGGCTTTAGACAAACTATTTTCACCAATGTCCTGAAGAAATTTTGGCAATTTTTAATCTTCGTGCCTGTAAAATATATATATATATCTCAAAAGGATGTTTTGTTTTTTTTGTTTTTTCTTGACACCATTATTATTTTCACTATTTAAACTCCTTGAGAATGTTTGTTTTCAAAAAAATGAGTAGAATTGTAATAAAGCCTAAAACAAAATTCAGATATAATTAAAACAGACAAGGACATCATTTAACGTCAAGTGGTTAACTTTTAAGGAGAATTGCCCAAATTATATGTAACATTGAGTATTTTGATCATCATTGGTCATCTCCAAGGAAAGACTATAGAAATCAAGAGACAGCCAGTAAAACATTTGTTATTAATTCTCCTGAGTATCAAATGAATGTAGGTTTACATGCTATGGTAGTGAAATAAATATATATTAAGTGCAACATATGAATCAACACTGCATCTGAAGATCGCATCAAAATGTGAAAATGACAGTCATCATACACTGTTGATTCCTTTGTACAATCTATATCTATAAACTTTATAACTCCAATATGGAGCACTTTTCCTTTCAAGAAATATAGTAAATATTAAACTATCTGAATTGATATCTGAATTGATTTTCTTTTTTTGTAACAAATTGTCTATATCAATGTATTTATCAAACCTACTGTTAAAGTAAATGATTTTTGTGTTTTAACAAAATTTTATTTTTTGTCCTGAAATTTATAATTCATATTCTAAGACAGTGTGCCCGGACTCACTAATGCACTCCAAAAGGTAGCCAGGTATGCCCTCAAGTTAACAGCAGAATAATTTATTAATTATTTTTATATCTAAAAAATCTTTATCCTTAAAAAAGCCACCACACACATGGCTTCCATATCTAAGTCAAGTTTTTGTTGTTTGATATTTTTAATTGGATGCTAAATTCCTTAATCTTTTAAGGAGGAGTGGATAATCCTTTCTCTTTTGCTTTCCTCAATGGATTTAAAAAAAAATATAGATTCTTCATAAATTCATTTAAATGAAAACCACTGTCTTAAAAATAAATGCTTATTTCAGGAGATTTATTATTTTTCTATTTTCAAATTTCATAACTAATTTTTCCTTATTAAAATTTAAAGTGCACCCCCAAAGTTTTAGCTATTCTACAAGTGCATCCTGAATTAAAAATGTTTGAGAAACACTGTTCTAAGATATTAATATTGTTTTAATTAATTTTTTATTACATGACCCATAGGGTTGTAGGGGCACCATGTGTACTGCAGCTGCAGTAGAAGTGTTTCTTGGCCTAGAAAGCCTGACGGAGCCTGACCCTCTCCAGGCTGGCTTTGAATTCAGAGTTTTTCCTTCTCCTAGACTGGTTGTCACTCAAGGTTATAGAAATCAGTCTGTCCTGCTATTTACACAGAGCTGGGAGAAGAGGATTCATACCTTTTCCAAGGTTATTAGCACTAAGTGAATGTAATGGATCCCATGTAGCATAAAACTAAAAAACTAAAAACGAAAACCTTGTAAAATATATCCGTGAAAAATGAAAATATATATACTATACACAACTGAGATAATATAAAATACTTTAGGCAAATCGAATACTTTAAACTGAGTAAATAAAATAATCAACAACAGAAAAAAAAAGAAGGTAAAATAAACAAAAAATCTAAATCAATAAGTAAACAAATTAAATTAAACAATAAAATGCACATATAAACACAAGTAAATGTAATAATAATCAACAACAATAAACAACAAAGTAATTAATAATGAATAATGCATTAAAAAAGTTAACAAACAACACTATAAAAATAACTGCATTTGGATCCCCAATTATATCTACTCAATTGCATCTAGAATACCAAACATGACCATTACTGCCCACCCATTAATTGTCAGTTTAATACAGTAGACCTTCTACCCATAATGCACCATTTCCTACCATATATAAATAGTTGAGCCCAAAGACAACACATATAGCCTGTTTACTTACAAGTATAATTTTATATTTACTAGTTTATGAAAATATGTGAACTAACCACAATGCAATACTTATTATTTATCATATTATAAAGAAATAACTATAAAAACAATTTTTTTTTTATTTCTAAATTTAAAAAAAATATGTGGACAAAAGAAGAATAAAATTTAAATAAACATATAAAGATGAGTAAACATAATTATGGGCATTTCTTTCATTTGCTTTTGCCATATAAATTCACTAAAATAGGTTGCGAGCATCTACTATTTTGTATCTACATTATTATCTATTATATCTAATTGTATTTTTTTTCTTGAGAATGACATCAAAAATGTTAAACACTATTTACTTATTTATTAGACTGAGAATAGTGTTTAACATTTTTTGTTGTAAATTTTAAAGAAGAAAAACTTTTTGAATCAAATTACCAAGTGAGTATGCAGTAGTAGCAATGATAAAAGAAAAAAAATGTCCTTTTATGTAAGTTTTTTTTTCTGCAAGTACACTTGTTAAACTTTACCACCATTTTTAATGCCTTGTCCTTTAAAGAAATTAGCTTTTACAAATGTCTGAATATGTGATCATGTGTGTGTGTATGTATGTATGTGTGTGTGTGTGTGTGTATATATATATATATATATATATATATATATATATATATATATATATATTCACAAAAATGATCTGGTTTCTTCCACTTAGAA
The DNA here is from genome assembly GCA_963932145.1 of Acanthosepion lycidas. Taxonomy (NCBI): domain Eukaryota; kingdom Metazoa; phylum Mollusca; class Cephalopoda; order Sepiida; family Sepiidae; genus Acanthosepion; species Acanthosepion lycidas. The sequence continues at coordinate 29,291,944 of OZ010614.1, read as the reverse complement.
AATTCAACTTATTTAAAAAGGAATTCTATTGGAAGAACCAATATGGTATCAGAAAGTATCTGGGCTGGACATTGTATGCATAGTTAACCCTAGTATGTACCCAGCCAACTGGGTCAGTCAGACAAATATTTACTATTGTTTAATTATTGCACAAGGTTTTGTGATGGCTGAAAGATTTGAGCAAAATGTCTGATTTAAATATTGAGTGAAGCTTGGCAAATTTACTACTGAGACAAAAAAAATTTTCAGGCTTCAAAATATTCTTCAGGTTGAAGGCAGATTTTTGAGTGGCACATGGGTTTTAAAGTTGGTTGAGTATTGCTTCAAGATAGCAAGCAATCAGAGGGACTAATCATTAGCAAAATGCTAAAAAAAAAAAGATTATTAGAAAGAAACTTTTTGATGTCGGCCATCATAAGTAATAAAATATGAATCATGCTTATTACACTTTAGATTGGTAAGATGGTACTGGAAAGTTCCCAAACAAGGACCACCTGCAAGACTCCAGGAAAAAAAGCTAGATCCAGTACCATCTTACCAATCTAAAGTGTAATAAGCATGATTCATATTTTATTACTTATGGTGGCAAAAAAATTGTTACATTTAAAAAAATGTACAGTCATTGAAGTTAAGCAACATTGAGTCTGTTCAGTATAAGATAGGGAATACCAGGTGCATTAAGCTTTGATATGTGGGTGGTATAATGGATAATGACTTTAAATTTGAAATCAGAACCAAGTTCCAATTCCAGTCAGGTTCATTATATTCATTTACATGTAAAAATACCCTTAGGAAACAAATCCATTATTTTGCCCTTCAGCTATGAGTTAATTATAAGGACTTGTATCACTAAATCATTATAATCTTTAATCTTATTAATCTAATTCTTATAATCTAAAAATATTTTCTCGTTTTAAATAACCTACAAAAGATTGATTAGCTGTAAAAACCAAATCAATCAATCTAGTGTTCTATCAGCAATTCTTTGCTGCATCACAGACTAAATGAACAACAGAAATTTTTCTTAAGGTTTCTTTTTATTTGCTTTATTTCAGGGTGGACATACTGGTAACAGGATTTTTTGGAGGAAGGTAGAGGCAGGTAGAATGGGTGTCAACAGGTCAGCCAGGCAACTCAAATCTTCAATATGATGGCTTGTCTCTCTCTCTTTCTGCTGAAGCCATGACACACCAAGGAATCTAAGAGGAGAAGGTATCTTTAGCACAAGGTTATAAAATTGGTTTTTGAAATTTTAACAAATGATTGTTTACTGACTTTACTGGTTGGATGATGTGCACATAAAACTTTTGCAATGGGAAAATGATTTGTTCAGTATCAACATGATTCTAGATATTGTCTGTCATCCGGCACCTATGCCTTCCTTAGGTTGGAATGGTCAAAAATTATTTTTTAAATTGTACCAAACAAAATATACAGATCCTTACAACTGATATTGCTCATCCATGGGCCCTTGCTGGATGAGTTAATGGGAGTTGGATGGCCTAAACATAATAATTTAAAAAAAAAAAAAAAAAAAAAATCAAGACAGAAGTTAATAGGTTCTTTTTTTTTTTTTTTTTTTTTTTTTTTTTTTTTTTGGCTGAAAGGAGAATATGCCAACAAGGAATAAAATCATATTACATGCCTTCTCTTTGACTATGAAAAAAAAAAAAAAGATTATGTTGCAAAAGGCTGTCTTTACTCACAAGTCAGGAGCACATCATCTTGCAAAGGTCTATCGCTACCTACCAGTCAGGGATGCATCTTTTCTCTTGTCTGTGAAAGCTCTGTCTCTTTGTAAAACAGTGTTGTTGGTTAACTGTCACATGATTGGCCATAATTGGGGAAGAAAGAAAGTTTATACTAACAATCTTCATTTATGTTTGCTGGTGGTTGAATCTCTCAAATGTGTTATGATCTGCTGTAGACAATATTGATATCCATAAAAGCCTCATTCCTTAGCAGAGAGATTTGTGACCTGGTCCATAAATCTGGTATGGGGTTTTCCTGAATCTTGTAATGTCACATGGCTGCAACACCTTCTAGTCTAGGGGGAAAGATTTTCTCACCAAGTATTGAGGCAATTGGGGACACCCTGAATTTCAGCACACGTTAACAATATTATATATAAAAAGAAAATGAAGATAATCAGTCTGTCTGGGTCAAAACTCATTAGATAATGGTGAAAGCAACAAGACAAACACTGGGGAAGTTTATATAAAATTTTAAGTAAAAATAAATAAGTTAACTGCCAAAACAACAGAATAAAAGAATGACTGTGAAAATATATAATCAGGGATTGATAGAGTTCAAAGCCTTAAAAATGAATGGGAGTGAGTCAACAAAGTTCCTCTCTTTCCTTTGTGGAATGGTGTATGCAAACATTCGTGGGGTTATAGAGTGTTTATCAATAAGGGCGGGGGTGAAGCAAATGGTATTTATCTTGATTCTTCATTTTCATCTCTCTTTTTTTTTTTCTTTTTTCTTTTTTCTTTTTTTTTTTTTTTAATATCTCTTCTGTTCTTTTTAGTTTTGTTTTTATTCATTTATATTCTCCTCTCATTTTGAGATCAGTTTCTCTGTCTCTCTCTCCTTGATTTTTCTTTGTTCATATTTCCATTGCATGCCTCTCGACATGTTATTGCATAATCCAATCAAACACGTCGTTCAAATCTCCATTACGTCAGTTCTTTACAATTGTCTTCGCCAGGGTGTCATGATGAGGGCCTTTTGTTAAGTTGGCTGGGAGGTTTATTCTTCCCCCACTTCATCCGTCATCTTGCATATCGTCATCTGTTTTTTTTACAATCAACAGGCCAGACTTTTTTGCCACATGTGTTCCTCCCCCCCCCCCCCCCCCCCGCTTACTGTTTCAAACGTTTTGTGGCTCCTCCTGTTGTTCTCTCTGCTTTTCATTGTTGCCAATATTTTATCCAGGTTCTGCCTCAGCACTGATCAGAGCTGGCTGAGAAAGACAAATGTAGAATTGTTCACCATAGGTCCATGTCAGCTGGTCCGGACATTGGCCCTCCTCTCCTCGTGCCACACCACAGTAGTGGGTATATTCTTGTATAGTGCTACCCAGCACTTGTGAAAAAAAGGCATTTTCGCTTGGTTCATAATTTGATTTACCTGCTTCTGCAGTAAATTATATAGAGAGTTTTTTTTTTTTTTTTTTTTTTTTGCTAGCCCTCTCTTATGACAAGTTATATTGTGCTATAATTTGTCTTCATTTTGAACACTCCTTTCAGTATTGTACACATTTCTCATTGTTACGCTCAGCTTTTTAATGGTCCTTGTTAAATGCTAAATGCCATGTTTTTCTTGGACTTTCTCATTTTCACCTCCTACCTGCTGGAATCTACCTCATTACCAGGAAAACAAAAATTCTGATTGTTTTGACAAATGAGTAAGATGTATCCAGCTAGTTTTTCAGCTTGTTGTGGGTCGTATGCTGAGTGAGGTGTATCAGAAGGTATGTTTTTATAAGGTGAAAGTTATGCGTATTTGCAATTGGATTATCCCACAACAAATAGAGAGAACATAAGGACAATTGCATAGCAAGGAATGACTGAACGTGATTAGAGATCAACAATAAAGAGAATTTTTTTTGGTTTGGTAATTGAGATAATGTTGTGAAGAATGTTTGCGCAGAATTGTGGTAAGTAAATGCTGATGCTTTTGGCTTGTTATTAAAATTGAAATAATTTCTGTTTCTGCGTATTATCAAAATGTATTGTTCATCTGTTAGTGTTTGTGTGTGTTATTTATGATTCAGAATTAAAGTTGCTAAGAGTTGTTTGCCTTTAACTGATAGGCTAAATTGATGAATGTACAATTACTTTGATGTAGTGAAAATGTTCACTCTTTAAGTCAATTGTAGGTGATGCATATCCCTCGGACAATGGTTATTTGAATGCTGCGTTGAGTTTGTTGAGAAACTTTAAGTGGTTGCGAGTCAGTAAATTGAACAGCGTGGAGTTTGTATGGATCTCTTGAAATCTGATGACTGACTTGAATTGAGTCATGTGTTTGTTTATATAGAGTTGGGTGTTTAAAATTCGGCTCCAGGGACCTTAGGCGGGAAAAGGTTCTGTTGTGACTTTGCTACAGTTTGAAGATTGAATTTTACTGAAATGAAATGTTGATTGGTTATGGCTTTGTTTTATAGGAAACATTTTTCCGAAAGAGGTGTAAGGTTAATATGGGAGATTCCACAAGCTCACTCCTTCTGAATACTTGGTTCACTTCTCCCTGAGTGCTTCTTCATTAGTAATTCTGTTTCTCTCTCTGAGTTTGAGATATCTTATGATGCATCTTTACTAGAAACCATTAAGTCTTTTTATAGACCAGTCTTTTTCTGGTTTCTTTGCATCAATGGCTGCAGGGGATGGCAATGCAATTGGAATGTTGAAGAGACTGAAAAAATATTAGTTTTCTCAAGTCTCTCTTCTATATCATTTTGTGTAGAAAAGTGACTAAAATTTCCAAGATTTTCCTCTTAGAAATGTTACAAGAAATATTGCAAATAATAGAATGAAAGATGAGATAAATTGTTATTAAGCAAACAAAAAACATTTTACCATAAGATGTAAGAAATTAAAACTGATTTAAGACTCACAAATCTGCTACTCAAGTTTTGTCATTGCCAACTCTTCAGGTTATTTATGAAAAACTTAAAAAAATTTCTCAAAGTACGTATTAATTGCACAGCACAGTATCACAAATTTGCATATTCATTCATGGCATTATTATATTTTTACTTCTGTAGGATCATTTTTAGTTTCTTTAACGGAACATATATCTGGGTAAATTTGCTCTTTAAGCCCTGCGCTAAATATCTATTAAAATTTTCGCAAATCATCATATTTCCATGTAAATGTACATGCTGAACTCGAATTAACAATTATGATAAAACCTACCGTTTTGGAGTTATCGACAAGAAAAATTCGGACTCACTTGCAGTCACTCATCGGCCATTACGGGCATTGTTTTATTACATTCTCTCCTGATGACTTCTGGTCGCGTAAGCATAAATTTTGGTCTTTTTACTGCTATAACAACCGGTAAATTACTACGCACTTAAGCTTTGTCGTAAAGCAAATTTTTTTTTTTTTTTAATTATTATTTGTTTTATTTTTAATGCGAAAACTTTGCATGAAGTTTGAAAAGAGCCTGATTATTTACAAAATAAAATTTAAAAAAATGCTAGATACAAAATAATAATTAATGCACTTTGTAAAGAGCATGATTATTTACAAAATATAACAAAATGTTTCTTCCTAGCATTTTTTATTTTGTAAATAATCATGCTCTTTACAAAGTGCATTAATTATTATTTTGTATCTAGCATTTTTTTAAATTTTATTTTGTAGATAATCATGCTCTTTAAAAAGTTTGAGAAAAAAAGAAATTTGCTGTCAATTTTCCTTCAATGGTTGACCAGCAAACACAACTTGCCAGAAACAATATATAATAATTGAACTGGATGGAACAATACTGATTTAATTTTATGAAATGCTGCCGTGGCAGAGACAGATAGAACTATGTCACAATTTTTGTCATTAGATAAAATATCTGAAAGGCTTCACTGTGTGCACGCAGACAGAAATCTATGGAAGAAATTTATCATCCTTAAAAATTGTTGTAATTTCCTCATATTAGGTGTGGAGAATTTTAAAATAGCTTCTACTTTAGGAGGAGTGGATGGGTGGGGGAATTCCAGCACAGGTGATGTGGTCACTTCTGATTTTCCAAATTCACGCTTCACTAGGTTGATAACCCCAATTTTTTTTTTTTTTTTTTTTTTTTTTAATCACTCTAAAACAAACTGTTGCATACGTTTCTCCATGGTGGAACTGGCTATAAATACATTATCAGTATTCTTCTTCTTTTCTCATGACTGAACTGATTTTAGAAGAGACATGAGCGATGATGATGCAGCCAGCCAGATCTGTTTTTTGCTTCATGAAACAGCATTGGTGTATCGTATCCTGGTCTATTCTTTGATGTTGTCCATTCAGCTTCTGAACTCACTCCCTTCTAAGATACCTTGAAGGACCATATTGGGTAGAGTATTGTGGCATATGACATGCCCAAGCCACAACAGCTTTCTTGTCTTTACTGTTGGCAAGAGGGGCTCCTGGGGGCCTTCCAATTGTGTTACTTGGCCCTGTACAAAGTCATTTGCCTTGTGTTCTCTTCAGGAGATCCCAAGAAGGCATCTGAAGCATTTTGTTCCAAATGTTTGGATTCTCTTGGTGGTTTCTCCTATCAGTCCAACTTTCACATCCGTCACTCCTAAATTTACTAGCTTCCTGGTAAAGGGGCAGTAGATCACTTAGAGAGTTGTGAGATTTCATCAGGTTATCCACATAAAAATTGTTCCTCAGCATATCAATACAAGCACACTCCTGGTACTTAGTTAAATGGTGTTTAAGAACATAGAATGAAAGGGCTGGCCACAAATCCAAATATAATGGTGTTGTATCTAAAACTCACCAGTTCCTGACCCAACTTCAGGAAAAAACAAAACCTGTTCCCATCTCTATCCTCTTTTAACTTAATCACGAGAAAGGCTTTTCAAATGTCAGCCAGAACATGTTTCTCAGTTCTAAATTTTAGCAACAAGTCTAACATGTCACTAAACACGTTCACACTGGGACAAGCTACTTCATTTAAAGAAGGACAAGTATGTATGGCTGCATTGTCCTGTTGAAAAATGGCATTATTGGTATCTAGACAATTCATAAATGTGACAAGACCTTTTTTCCAAGCAGAGTTTTGTTTCCCTTTCATCATTACTAAATCAGCTTTTCCAGATGCAGGAAAAGCTCCCCAAAACATAACAGATCCTCCTCCACATCATCTTTTTGAAAACAGCTGCTTCTCCTTTCTTATTCATATTAAAGATATACAGTTGTTGGTTAAAAAAAGTGTCGGTTTTGATCTCAAACCAACTAACTGCATACGCTTGAATGATAAATTTGACCATAGTGTTTAATTTATCATAGAGTGTTTGAGGATAGACACCTCTGGTCCATAAACACATTAACCTTGTGGCTAATGTTAGCCATCTTGCTTGATTCAAGTGTCCATTTCCCAAGCTGCATATCTTGGGTTAACTTCTCCTCGGGAAATGCCAACAGCATACTCAAAAAGTAGCCTCTGGTCTCCACTTAAATTATTTGTTTCTTCTGCCGTCAGATAATGATGATCTATCTTGGGTTAACTTCTCCTCGGGAAATGCCAACAGCATACTCAAAAAGTAGCCTCTGGTCTCCGCTTAAATTATTTGTTTCTTCTGCCGTCAGATAATGATGATCTATCTTGGGTTAACTTCTCCTCGGGAAATGCCAACAGCATACTCAAAAAGTAGCCTCTGGTCTCCACTTAAATTATTTGTTTCTTCTGCCGTCAGATAATGATGATCTAGAGGGCCACTAATTTTTTAAAATTCTATTTGAGGCAAATCTTGATAATTATTGATACAAAGTTTCCGTAAAGGACCAGTAAATGTTGTTTGGCTTGTTGTTCCATCAATTAATTTAAAAATTGCTCCAAATAGCAGTTCATTCTGATGAAGCGAACAGCCAATAGTATGTAATTTTTTCTCATCCTCCTCCATATGAGGGGATCGCTTCTTGTTTGACCTCAGTTCTGCCAAAGGGATGTCGTCCTCCAAATCCCACTCTTTGTGGTCCTGCTGAGGAAGATAGGGGTTCTCCCTGGAGTGGCGATAACTTTCAGTAAATTTTATGGAGGTTCTCTCCGACTCAGAGTCCTCGATATCGGATTCTTGGTCTGAGGTGGGAGCCGCTAACGTTGATGGTCTGATTGGTCTTTCACCACTTTACATTGTGGGTGTTTCCCAGCTTTGGAGTTCAGCTAACTTTAAATCATTCACATGCGCCCTCTTGATTTTTCCATTAAGCTGGTCCCAAATTACGAATGTAACTGGTCCTGTTTGTTCAGTTATTCTATAGTAGGGTCTCCATTTCAGATCTAATTTGCCTTGTCTAACATGCTTCTTGTAATACACTGGATCCCCAATTCCCAATTTTACTTCTCGGCAGTTTTTGTTAACAGTGTGATTCCTCCACTTCTGAGCCCATTTAATCCTCCGTTGAGCTTGGACGAAGATTTTGTGTTGTTCGATTATAAGACAATGGTGATCTTCGCCCATGTACCTTCTATGAGGCTTCAACAGATTATCTACCGGCAGAATCACGTCGCGTCCAAATAGCATATAATATGGCAAGTATTCTGTTGTCTCGCACATAGAAAATCTCACTGCAGCTAATGCTTGAGTTAAATACAAATCCCAGTTCTCATTCTCCCCCATTGCTAATTTAGCTAGAATATCACCTACGGATCGGTGGAAGCGTTCTACCTTTGCGTTGCTCTGTGGGTGGTATGGAGATGTGGTTATGTGCTTTATATTTAAACTGTTGAGAGTCTCCCTCACGATCTCATTGACGTTTTCAGTTCCATTATCTGTCACTAACTCTAAGGGGGCCCCATATCTTGGGAATATCTCTGTCAGAACTAAATTGTCTACCGTCTGAGCCTTTTTATCTTTTACAGCATAAGCTTCTGGCCAGTTGGTAAGCCAGTCGACAAAGCTGACTGTAATTGTTTCTGCGAGAAGTTTCGCCATACGGCCCTGAAATATCTAAGCTAACCTTCTCAAATGGATAGGCTGGAGTGTCCGTTTCCACAAGAGGTCCTATTGTATGTTTACTGGCTCTGACTTGACATGTGATGCAACTATTCACATATGCGGTCACTTCTTTGTACAGAGCCGGCCAGTAATATTTCCTACTGATAAGTCCGTACGTTTTATCTATGCCCATGTGTCCTACTGTGCTAGTATCCTACTTCGGAGTGATCTAGCTACGTATAGCCAAGGCCTCACTTCTCCATCCCTGTCGGAGAGATAATATAGCCTATCTTCTTGTATTAGGTATTTTCGTGCACACGCTTCAGTTACCTGCCCCGCCTCTCTCGCTTCCTTTAGATTCTTAATTTCATCATCCATTTCGTACTCGCAGAATATTTCAGGGGGTCGGTCCTCTTCAATGTCACTCGAGTCTTCCAGTTCCCCTAAGTCGGTTCAATTCTCAATTCACTGAGAGTTAATCACGTTTATCTGGTACGCCCTGTCATCCACCTCAGGTATAATGTTTACAGATTCCTCTTCTAACGCCTGAGGGATTCGAGACAGCAGATCGGCGCATGTATTGTCCCTCCCCGCCAAATACTATTTTACAATTATACCCGCTCAAATTAATGGCCCATTGTTGTATTTTTCTGTTGGTAAGTTCTGCTTCAAATAAATACTGTAGGGGTTTATGGTCAGTCTTGATTATAAACTTCGCTCCGCTCAGGTAATAGTCTAATTTTTGTAATGCATAGACTATGGCATAGGCTTCTTTCTCGATCACAGGCCACCTCTGCTAAGTAGGGGAGAGCCGGTGAGATAAAAAGTAGATGGGTACCTGTTCTGGTATCCCTGGCACGGGGCCATCCTTGTCTGGACAGGGCTGGGTCAGACATGACCCAATGCACTGATCACTCGCATCAATATACAGTATCATGGGCCTATTCAGATCTGGATAAGCCAATAGGGGGACAGCAGTCAGCTGTTCCTTCAGGGAATCAAAGGATCTTTGGCAATCTTCCATCCATTTGAACCTGGCATATATTTTTGTCAATACTATAAGTGGTGTGGCTATCCTAGAGAATGCCGGAATGAATCTCCGGTAGTATCCTATCGCCCCTAACCTGCCGAATTGTTTTTGGTGCAGGCATTGCACTGATCATCTCAACTTTATCCAGATCTGGTTTAACCCCCTGTTCGTTGATTATGTATCCCAAGTACCTTGTTTCTTTATGCATGAATTGGCACTTAGGTAGCTTAATCTTTAACCCGTGTTTCTGTAATTGGGGAAAAAACAATCTGCAAGTGCTGAAGGTGTTCACTTTCACTGGCTGAGAAAATCAATATGTCGTCCAAGTAAGCCATTGCAAATTGCTCTAACCCCCCCCCCCCAAAAAAAAAACTACTGACATAAGTTGCTGAAAAATTCCTGGGGCATTGGTGAGTCTGAATGGCATTACTCTAAACAGATACAGACCCGCGTGGCATACAAATGCTGTCTTTTCTCAGTCATTTCTGTCTAAAGCTACCTGCCAATATCCTGATCTTAGATCAAGTTTAGAAAAGTATTTAGATTTTCCCAACAAAGCCAAGATATCATCAATCATTGGCAAGGGGTAGGCCATGGGTTTCGTGATTTTATTCAAGGCCCTAAAATCGACACAAAACTTATGTCCTCCATCTTTCTTGCTGACTACTATTATTGGAAAACTCCAAGGGGATTTAGAGCATTCGATCATCCCTGATTCCAGCATATTGACTGCATCCTCCACCAGTTGACGTTTGTGTATTGGTGTCCGATATGGTCTTAATTTTATTGGTGGGTGATCCCCTGTGTCAATCTTCATCTGCACTGTTTGTGTCCGACCCAAGTCCTTATCAGAGTTAGCCACCACGTCCTTATTCTTCAGTATTAGTCGCCTTATGCTCCCCATGTGTTCAGGTGGTGCCAGTATTTCCTCCTCGTTTACTATCGAGTTTACCTGAACACGAGCTAAATGTCTCTTGCTCACCTGTTGCCTTATGATAGTCGTGAGTGTTGCTCTTCCAATCTCAACCCCTTTCTCTATTTTTATCGTTGTGTTCGTGGCATTTCCTAGCATTATTGGGATGTCATTAGTGTCACTATATTCGACCACTGATTCGCGTAACGTAATTTCCCCTTCCTCAAAGTAACCTTTATCAGTTGGAGTTACCTGATATATTCCTTGCCTTAGGTTTTCTGCTGGTGACAGCCTTCCGTTACATGCAATAGCTGTGCGCTGCGGCAAAACAATGTCTTTAGTAGTAAGAACAACCACTTCTTCATTCATCAGAGCTCCAAGAGGAATCTCTTTTCCACCTAACTTTAAGAAGGTTGGATTAAAGCTGATTTGGGCCTTATTGCTCTCCAACCAGTCTCTGCCTAATATCATTGCCCTACAATGGTTGTGGCTACATAAAATTTCTGCATAGTGGATACCCCTCCCACACTTATAGGCAGGCATATCGCACTGGTTATCCTTATTTCTCATCCGTCTGCCTGAATTATCTTCATATCTGCAGCTTCGAGTCCCCTATTTTTTTGGTTTAATGCCTTAAAATCTTTTAACCTCAAAATTGATATGCATGCCCCCGTACCTAATAATGCCTGTACGTATTTGCCGCTCACCAGCACATCACAAGTTGCTTCAGTACCTTGGCTGAGCAACGCATAACTTCGGGCCACCCTTACATCCCTCGGGGTGGCGTTTCCCGGTTGTCGTTCGGTTTCTTTTCTGGCACGTAAGGACATTCCCTCACCAGGTGCCCCAGCCGACCACATCCCCAGCATCTCGGTCTGCCAGGAACGGGGCGTGATTCTGTCCAGCTTCTCTGTGGGGTATGATTTCCCCAATGGTAATCCGTACCTCCACCGTCCCCCATCGTTCTGGGGAGGTCCTACATATCTTCCATCACCTTGCCCCCCCCCCACACACATTTGCTCCCGAGAGGTTGCCAGCCTTTCGTGCAACCTGAGGCTCTGTTGTGCTGCATTGAATGCCTCTGTCAGAGTGGTTGGGTATGCCCTGGCTGTGTCCTCTCTCACGAATGGGTTTTCAATTGCGTCCTTGAAAAACTCAGCCAACTGCATCTGAATTACCTCGCCCTCTTGTTGAACTGCATCCTTATACGCTATCTTAGCCAGTCATAGAATCCTACTCGTTAGTTCTGGCAGAGTTTCTCCTTCTTTCTGTCTAACCTTAATTAAAGCCCTTGCAGCATTAGCTGCACTAGTACAATCACCATATTGATGAGTTAGCAGGTTTCAAAAGTTCATCCCAACTACATTCTGGATGATCCTCTAAATACAGCCCTATATATTCTGATACTACTCCATCTGAGTAGTTGTAGGCCACATTGACTATCTCTGCCTGCGAAAGCTTGTGTATTCTACTCTTTTTTTTTTTTTTTTTTTTTTTTAATGGCCTCAACCCAAGCCTGGAATTTGGAAGATCTACCTTTTAAATACAGGTATTCTCGACCCACTTGATCCGATAACATGAATCTTATTCATACTAAACTATTATAATTCTAACAAGTGGCAAAAGAAAGAGAAAAAAAAAAAATTCAAAAACTATACCAAGAATATGCCAGCGAGAATTTTGAACAGACAAAATTAGGGAATAAAGTATTCGGCTTACCTTAAGTGAATCAGTGAATCAGTACTTTGTTTCTTTTTTTTTTTTTTTTTTTTTTTTTTGCTTATACCAAGCAATTAGAATGTCTTTAAGTGGGTGTGACGATCAAAAGTCTAAAAGAAACTCTTCTGTCTGCTGAGGTTCCTAGAGTACTTCATTTGGTTGTTAGGGTGGTTCTTCTTCTTCCTTCAATTTCCTTTTTCCGTTCATCTTGTTTCGTTTTCTGTCCAGTCGTGTCGGTTCGTTGAAATCCAAACTTTAGCATCCAGTGGCACTTCCGTTTGGTTTTGAATCCTGGTCACGGCACCAATTGTAACACGCCTGGTGAGATCCGTGCAATTTCTCCGGCGGTCGTTCTCCATGCTGTAATGTTGCCGGGGGTTGGTTGAAAAAGTCGAAGTCTCAAGATGGGAGCATAAGATAAACTATTGGAGGAACGAACTTCCACAACTTAGATGAGTTTAATCGACGCTTTATTTCGTTCAGACTTAGTCTTGCAGTTGGGGCAGGCGATGTGACACTCAGCTCTAACTCTAACTAATGGAGATCAAATGCCGAACCGACCGACTCAGATGAATGGAGTTTCACTTTTTCAGTGTGCCTGACACACATAGCTACTTCAAGCACATGCCCGGCTGAACTGCTCGGCTCGGAAAAATCACTTGTATTTATATTGAAATAATCGGAAGTCCACTAGACCACTGGGTGAAAACAAAAGATAAGTATTGGCGACTGTAAGTTCAAAATTTCAAGGTACTTAAATTTTGCTTCCTTTGATGTGTAAACATCCCGCGGACATTCCATCTAGACTCAGCCTCCAACAATGTATTTTCCAGGATTTTTTTTTATCTTTTTATCTTAACAAATCTTTGTGTGAAGGCCATCGGATGTTTTTATAGCCCTGGCACTTTCTCAGTAACCAGGCGTTGTTTTTTCTTTTTATTGCCTGGAGAAAGGGAAAATTCTATTATCTTTTCTTTATTTCCTTAATGTGTTGTCAAGATACAGTAAAGACAGTTTTTGACCTGGTCATCTAAAAATCTATTTCCTAAACGTTTATCTTTTATCACATCAAATCACTTAGTCAAATATTTTATTGGAAGACTGGTAGGATTTAACAGTAATCTGATGCCCTTTTCTCTTCCACAAATTTACTTATAAAAGAAAAAGCATTTATTTATTTATTTTTTTCCTTTTCTTTTTCCCTTAGTACTTTTGTTAAACGAAACACATGTTTTTAAACTATTTTTCTATTCTTAACCATTTTCTATTCTTAATTTATTAAAATAAAATACATATTTTAGAAATCCCTTTTAATTTACGCCTAGTTATCATGTCACAAAATAAAACCAGATATATAGCAATTAAAAGTTAAATAAATATTAACTCTATTAAGGAAAAAAATTAGACACTGTAAGTCGAATATTTGAGGCAAACTAAATTTTAGGGTGTTTTTATTAAATATTTTACCAAGACTACTATTAGTAGGAAAGTGTTTTTCAATTAAAGCTAGGAATTTATGTCCTAGCTTAATACTAACCATTTGGTGGAACGGAGCGGTATGCATTTTTGTATCCACTATTTTTTAGGGCTGTGTTATAAAAATTACTGTGTTGTTGGAATATTTCTTTATTAGTGGAGTTAATGCTGATTCTGTTCTCTATTGATGAGGGTGTATGCTTAATTATGGATGGAGGGTGGTTTGACTTAGGGTGTATATACAAGAGGTTAGTATTAGGTTTTCTATAAGGTAGGTATGTGTTGTTTGTTAAATCTGGAGTTACGTTGAGGAAGTTAGACTGTTGTTTTTAAATTTAGATTTCTAAATTCACTATATATAATCTTTCTAATTTTCTCTATTTTAAAATTAATGGAACTTCTCACTACCATGAGCCCATCATCTCTGTACAGCCCGATGTCCTTAATATCTAATTCACGGCGCGCGGTCAGGTTGTACAATATTAAAAGACCGACAAGGTCAGAAAACTCTGCAGAGTCTAAAGATCCCATAGTGATGTCAAAATGGTCATTATTGTTTTTAATCCATTGGTCCCCATTATGAATGAGGACTGATTTCTTTGCACTGAGAATTATATTTATTTCTTCCTTTGTCATACACAGCAGCAAACTCCAGGGCAGTCATGAACAAATCCGTCGATATTGACGGGTAGTAATCTACAATATCGAACTGTAATAGGGTGCAATCAAGTTTATTATTAATATTGGTAAACCAATTGATGATATCTTTGGTATTAATCCATAATTTTAATCCAAGGTGGTTTTTAATTTGCCAAGTAATTCTTTCTAGGATTCTTTTGCTTATTTTACCGATGTCGGGTCGGGTTAATCATTCTTGTAGTAGAGTTTTCCATAAAATCATATTTTTAAATAAATAATTATATTTACGCTCTACTTTTGTATCGAGCACTGTTTTTTAAAAATAATAACAAAAATACGAAAGAACTTTGGATTATTTACCTAACGAGTTCTTTCCTATTTTCTGTATATTTTTACATATATAATATTCTAAATTTTTGCAAATAAAAAATTCTCAAAACATGTAATAACAAAGGTGTACATTAATTTGTCTACCAATTCTGGCTTTGCTTGTTCACGTGATTCTACAGAGTGGGGAGGCAAAACTTGCATAATTTGGGTGTTGAAATCAAAAGCCTTATAGTAAATTAATTAGTTTATTTAAATTAGGTACCTCCACGAAATCGCTAAAAAAAGAGTATAGCATGAAAAGAACGGCCTTAAATTTGATGTAAAAAAATTTTATCGGCTTAAGTATATATATCATTCTTAAGAAGAAACACCAAAATATTTTTTGATTATTTTTAAAAATTTTTACTCATTCTTAGCATGTCCGAAATTTTAGTTAAAAATCTTGTTTATTTTTGTCATCGAAATTACTTTAAAAAAAATCGCTATCAGCCATTTTTTTTTTCAAATTTTGTAAACTAAGTTAAAATCCTCGTTTAGAATTATTCCAAAAATCGATTCTACGTTTTTCAAAATTTATTTGACGAAAATTTGCAAATTTAAAGATTATTTAAAATATTTTGAAAGAAGCTTTTACTTACTTTCTTCGAAGAAAAAAATTGTTCGAAATAAAAAGTAGGCGATCTTAACATCGTTGTCAATTTGCAAGTGCTAAGTGATGACTGTCATCATATATTGACAGCTAATGTGAGATTTGAGTTATCATACGGAAGGTCATACGTGACGTAACGTTTTTTTTTTTTTACGTGAATCAGCTTGTGTACTACCCCATAATTATTAAATAATAAAAAAAAAAAAATTATCATTCCAATTTCTTTTATTTTGTTATTTTATTACTGTAGCTTAAACCATAACTTTGTTGATACTATCTGTAGAGATAATAAATACTATAAATAAATTAAAATACAAGTGCTGCACAGCTTTTTGAGGGCAACTATAGCCCCCTAAAGTCAATAATACAGATTTGATTTCATAAAACATTTCTATCCCAATTAAACATAATCACAAACATATCAAAGGTTTTTTTTTTTACACTACAGCCTATTTGCTCTGAAAAAAAAAATATTGAAAAATGACTTTTGTCATCTGAACAAAATATCAAGGAAACTTAATCTGCATCCTATGAAACTAGGTATTTCTGAAAGCAAAGAATGCACTTACCTTTCTAAGTGAAATTGGTTGGTGTAAATGATTATAAATAATGTTTCTGGGGATAATATATGAAAAAATAATTACTGTTCCTGAACACTGGAAACCAGGAATATTTTTATTTTTTTTAACAAATCAGCAATAAAGAAAACAGTGATGAAATTAAGTCAAAATTGACTTTGACATCGCTGGGTCAAAGGCCAGCCAGCTAACAATCCCCAGCTGTCATCAACTTGTAAAAAAAAATCAAATTTTTTTTTTTTTTTTTTAAGGCTATGTTTGACCAATGGCCTGATGTATTTTTCTTTTTTTAACACCTTCTGAGCAGGGTGAAGACAACAAAACTTAAGGAATGATTATGAGCTGTCAGTCGGTGGGATATGTTATTTTTCATAACAGAAAAAAATATACATGAATTAAAAAATCTATAAAAAGAATTTCACAAATTCAAAAAATATATTGGAAAAGTAGCTATATAAAAAAAATGAAAAAGAAATCAAATAGTACTTACTTTAATTTCAGTATGAAAATGAATCCTCGTAATTGAAAAATTGAAATAGAGACGACTCACTGAAAAGTGAAAACTGTACAACAACTTAAAAAAATTGAAATTTCAATGAAATATGTAAAATTTGTAAATGAAATAAATGTTATTTTTAAAAATGTAATGGTGAGAATCGCTTAGGATAATGTTCAAATTTTTGTAATAAGTAAAAATCGCAAATTCAAAATGCTCAACAAATGTCTCGCCCGAAGAATTTAACAATAATGAAATCTACGCTTACGCTCAAGCCACGTGACGTTTTATTGCTTGTGACCTTCCGTACTTTTTAATTACAAACATTTTAAACGCTTTTTATCAACACATAATTACATTTCTTAATTACTGTGGATCTTCTGATTGGTCCAAATTATACAATTTTTAAAGCGCTAGACAATCTCATAAGGACAATTAGAAAAGTTGACGTTGCTTTTAACTAATTTTATAATATTTTTAAAAATTCAATGTAAAAATTAAAAAAAAATCTATTTAAAATTAAAGAAATAAGAAATAATTGTATTAAAAATTCAATTTTCATTGAAAACATTTTTTGCTTTCAGAAAATATTGTCCATATTCATAAAAACAAATAAAAGCATTTGAAATTAAATATATTAGTTTTATTGAGTTTTGTATACTACAATTCAGAGCTGATTTTCAGGTACGTTGGCTCCAATTAAAAAAAAAAAATGATTTGCATTCTTCAAAGCCTTGTGCTTTTAACTATTGTAATCACAGGTTGATGCGCTCGAATTTCTAGAGTTTTTCATAAAATTAGTTATGGTGGTGTTAATAAATATAATAAAAAATATTTCTGCCATGACTTTAATAAAAAAAATCATATTTATAATTTCGATATTCTGTGAATAGTTTCTGAAAGTTTCATTAACATCTGACAATTATTTTTATTTTTGCAAGATTTTCCAAATTAATGTGTGTAATACAAAAAAATGTGCTAAAAATTATCTATGTTATTTACTAGCCCTTGTTGCAACAAAGAGAAACAAGGTTTTTAAATCAAAATTTAGAATATTTTAAAAAGATGGAAAAATTAAAAAAAAAATTGGTCTATCCTCTTCATAAAAACATAAGCATTTAGATGATAAAATTTTGTTTTCATAAAGTTTGGTGTATTTTCATCAGACTATGCTCTATTTTTTAGCGATTTCGTGGAGTTATCTAATTTAAATTAATACATTGTATCTTAGAGTTTTGTAATAGGCATTAGCATTAACTTTTTTTACGAGGTTTGTAAAATTTGATAGGCATTTTTTCCCATTGGAAGCCACAATCTCCAAAGACCATTACTTGTTCTGGATGCTTTGCTCTGAAAGTGCCCTTGACATGAACTTTTGAGTGTGCAATGTAAGCATCAACACTAAACATTTTTTTTGTCTGAGAAAATTTTTACAGTGAACTTGTTTCTTTTAAGAACTTTTTTTGCGTCTTTCCAATCTTCTGGCCTTCATGGGTCATATCAGTAAATGCCTTGGTGTTCTTGTGTAAGATTTGAGTTTTAAGTCATCTTTCACTGCTGTTCTGATGGTCTTAGCATCCACCTTAAGTTCAGTTGCTAATTTTCTCATGGATTTCATTGGGTCTTTTGAGATTTTGGATTTGAGAGTGTTGATGAAATCATTATTGTGCCTTCTGTTGATTCCATCACTTCCAGGCTTTCTCTGAATAGTTTCTCCTCAGTCATTCTCTTTTTCACATTAAAAATTGTCCGTTGGAATATTCCAACTATGCTTGAAACCTTCTGTGGATGAACATGTGCGTTTATCATAACACACACCCTTTGACGTTTGCTTCCCTCAACACTCATCTTTTACACAATTATCTGGAAAAAAAAAATATGGGTTATTATTATGCAAGGTTATGATAATGCACAAGGTTTCATAAAATTAGTTGAACTGCTTCATGAGAAAAAACAAGTAAAACTTTTAGTGCAAATTTTACCTCTTCAACCTGTATTAGTCTTTTACAATTCATCATGGTTGTGACTATGTAGAACGTTGCCAGGTATTTTTGCTACTATTTTGTGGTCGAAAAGATTTTGTGGTTTGGGAAGTTATATTTCTCAGATAAAGTTGAGACTCGATTGTGAATTTGTGGATGGAGAAAAAGCCTGTTCTTGTGCACTTAGTGGAAGATTACTAAGTCTGAGTTTTCATAAAGAGACCCAGTACTTTGTTGCAGAGTATGTTATTAGGAAAAATATGTATATATCAGAAGGTAATATTTGTGTTGGCTGCATGAAAATAAACTACTCCACAAATATTTAACTTTGGGTATGGCACAAGTTCATCAACAACTAAATATAAAACAAAAAACAATACTCCTTTTCAGAAAAACAAAATAAAGCATTTATATAACAAATATATACAACATGAGAATGTTCTTTAGGACATAGAGAGTTGGTTCAGTGTTCCTGTCATTAAAAGGATTTTCAAAGAATTAATCAGTTCAGATTAAATAATATTTTACATTGTAAATTTCTGTCATAGTTTGATATTGGAGATTAAAGTAAGAGTTGTCTCCTTTTATCTGTTGAATATTGAATATATATTTTTTGTTAATGAAATGGAATAAAAAAGATGGAAGTTTAAATATTATGTGAATAAAGTTGATTCAACAAATGAATAGTCTTTTGAAGAAAGTAAGTTGTGTTCTTCCTGCAAAGTTGTAATCTAAATTGTTAAATGAAATGTTGGTTGATAACAAAAGCTGAAATATTGTGTTTAAAAGATAAACTTTTAAGCTTATAGCTTTTGAGTAAATTGTGTCTTAAATATTAAGAATCTTTTGTTTGTGAGATAGTTGACTCGAAGTAAGTTTGCATTAGATTATGTTCAAAGTTGCTTTTAGAATAAAATGTTTGTTTGGTAAACTGTATGTTCTTTGAGTAGAATTCTTGTCTCAATAAAAATCATAGATGTTAAAATTGAAGTGTAGTTTGTTGGTGAGTGAGTTCGAAGTTTGGGATTATGTTAGGAAATCTAACTTAGAAACTTCAAAGATTTGAATGGCATGAATTTGGTGAATTGTTTGATGCCGCAAAGCTCACTGAAGATTAGTGCCATGTTACCGTATTTATTTACTTTCAAGTTACATGGTTGGCTCCAGAAGCTCTTTTGATATTTTTTTTTTTTTTTTTTTCTTCGGAAAACATGAATGTGTAGGTGGTTGAACACATTTAAATATTTATGAACCAATCAATGGTCAGTGAAAAAAAAAATAATATTTAACCTCTGTGAGCCATTTTTTTATGGATTTTGTCAATAGCAGTACTGTTATATAAGAAATGTATTGGAATCTTTTTTTAACCAATGGAATTAGATCACAAAATATTATTAAATTGAAATAGAACACTAAAACTTCAACTTCTAGTTGTTGCTGCTAAGAAGAGAGCCTAGTGTTGAACCGTAGCAGTAGTAGGAATGGGTTTGTATTCTGCAAACAGTCCCAACAAAGCGTTTGAGGTCAGTGAATATTGTAAAGCAATTCCCATACAAATACTGATGTAACTTTTTCATAGCAAAAACCAGGTTCGCCAACCCTTTCTTTTCAATATGAGTATACTTCTGTTCAGCATCAGAAATTGTTTGTGAAAAGTAGCATATTGGCTTCTCACTCCCATCTTCCATTGTATGAGCCATTACATCTCCCAGTCCATAGGGAGAAACATCCACATGTACCAGAATGGGCTTGGATGGACCGAAATGAGTTAAAAGGGGGTGCATTTTCTTTGTTTCTTCAAAAGCTCTCATCTGACTGGTACACTATCTTCAAGCAATGCCCTTCCTCATTAAACTATGAAGCAGCTCCAGTTTTCCTTGACAAATTGGGTTAATGACTGTGATAGTAGTCCACTGCCCCAAGGTAAGCTTTCAACTTTGTGACATTCTTGGGTGTGGGAGCCCCTACTATAGCAGCCACCATCTCTGGAAAGAAACATGTGTCCTACTTGTTGATTTTGAAACCAAGATATGTTACCTAGGAAGAAGGAATTTGCATTTATTCCTCTTCAATCTTAGTCCTGCCTTATCCAGTGCACCAAATACTTTTTGTAGGTTCTTTGTTAAATTTATATTGTAACACCCGAGCGCTAATAACCCTTCAAATTTTTCCAAAATAGTCTTCCGTGCAAATGTATATGCTTAACTCAAATCAACAATTAGATATTGAAGAAACCTACCTTTTTGGATGTTAACGACCAGAAATAATTGGACTTCTTCTCGCTCTTCTTGTCATTCCTTACTGGCTTATTGAGAGACATTCGCTGCTGAACCATTTTGCGCACTTATACAATTTTGGCCTATTTACTCCCTTAACGAAATTAATATGTGATTTTTTCTTTTTAATTTAAAGTTAACTTTTAACTTTCAAATGTATGAAAATAAGTGATAAGTGTAGATTTTACTTAATTTTTTAAGAAGAAAGTTAGCTTTCAAATATATGAAAATATCGAGAAATAAAAGAATAACAAAGTACTTTCAAATATATGAAAATATCGATGAAAATACTTATAAATTATAAATAACAAAAAGAACAAAATAAGTAGTACAGTAAAGCATTTTTTTAATATTATACATTGAAAATAAAACAATAATTAAATCAATTGTAAGAGGAAGTTAAGAGTTTCATATCAATGGAAAAAATGACATTGACAATTTAAAATCAAATGCAATATAGATGTCTATAATGAAGTAGGTCCTGGATACAGTCTGCTCGCCTCTCTCAGGAAACTGAAGGCGCTGACTATGTTTAGGGACTGCTTTTAAGAATAAAAAATGAGCAATGTATTGTTTTAAATACGAAGTTCTGTGTCCTGGTCTTTTAATTACATCCTTAGTTGTTCTCCATAGTCTTTCAACTGTCTGCGTGTGGATAGTTTGATCTGTTGGATCTACAAAGTGTTCAGAATGGTTGATTTGTTTGTGTGTTTACCCGTGTTCCGTTATCCGCACATACGCCGACCAACAATCACTGTAAACGGTTGATCCTGGTCAGACGTGTTGCATAATCAAGGGAACGGGCATCCCTGGCTTCTCCTTCCCCACAATTGGACGTAAGTGGTACCGTGAAGGTCTTCTTTGAGACTCTTTCGATCCTGCCAAATAGCCAGACCGTTTTCATTAGACGTCCCCAGTTATATTTTCGATAACTGTTTCATCGATTTCTACCTCGACACCAGGTCCACCCAACTTTTCCTGCACATTTTCCAGCCAAAACTGGCACACCTCACTGCAGAAGGAGCGCCAATTCACTGAAGTGACTTTCATAATGTCCAAGTTTTCGAACATTATCCTGTGGCACCAGCTAAGATCAAGGAAATGTGTTACAAGAAGTAGCACTTTCCACGCAGGCAAGTGTGACTTCTCTAAAAGTGTATTTTTCCTATCACTAACACTGAAGCCACATTCTGTTTTCCGGCTGTTAGGACGATTCGACCTGCTAGGACTCGAGACAGGTTTTCTGCAACGAGCAAGGTGAATAGCATCGAGGGCATTCCACGGAGGACGGTAATATTCCATGTAGTTGAAGAAATTCTATTGAAGCCTCTTCATTCATTCGAAAGCGTTGAATTGCTTCGTACATGTTGATCGAACAATTTGTGCAATTCGACATTTCTATGGTAGCATGTAGTGTAGATGCGGATGTGGACAGTATTCGGAAGAGCAAATAGACTGGCGTCAACCCTGCTGACAGATGTCCGTATCATGAATGTGGACCACAAATCGCAACTTTTTATACACGCAAATAACTCTTAGTTTTTTCACTTGTTTCAATTTTGTGAGCCTGTGCGCAATTTTTTATTGACCAATCAAAAAATTTTAAATTTAATTCAGTGGCTACGAGCTACAGAAAAGATCGATGCAAAGTTTCACGAGCCTACGTGAAAATTTACTTTACCCGAGGAAATGGGGTTAGGGACAGAACGACTAATTATCTTTGGGGTTAGGGTGAGTGAAACTTTGATGTAAAAATTTGCTTATTTTTTTCTTTTCTCAGTTTGTAGGGAGCGGCTTAAAAACTGATAAAAGAAAAATTAATCGTTCTCTCACTAACCCCAAAAAGATTACGGCAAACTTTTAACTTCCTCTTACAATTGATTTAATTATTGTTTTATTTTCAATGTATAATATTAAAAAAATGCTTTACTGTACTACTTATTTTGTTATTTATAATTTATAAGTATTTTCATCGATATTTTCATATATTTGAAAGTACTTTGTTATTCTTTTATTTGTCGATATTTTCATATATTTGAAAGCTAACTTTCTTCTTAAAAAATTAAGTAAAATCTACACTTATCACTTATTTTCATACATTTGAAAGTTAAAAGTTAACTTTAAATTAAAAAGAAAAAAATCGCGTATTAATTTTGTTAAAGGAGTAAATAGGCCAAAATTGTATAAGTGCGCGAAATGGTTCAGCAGCGAATGTCTTTCAATAAGCCGGTAGGGGATGACAAGAAGAGCGAGAAGAAGTCCAATTATTTCTGGTCATTAACATTCAAAAAGGTAGGTTTCTTCAATATCTAATTGTTGATTTGAGTTAAGCATATACATTTGCACAGAATTAAGACTATTTTGGAAAAATTTGAAGGGTTATTAGCGCTCGGGTGTTACAATATAAATTTACCGGTTCTTTAGGTGACTAGCATCATCATGATCCGAAATCAAGATATCATCCACACATACCTTACAGAAGGAAATATACTTCAACCTCTTATTCATTTTCATTGAAAAATTCCGGTTGCATGGTGCACCCTAAATTGTAATCTGGTGGGCTGGTGTAATCTCGATCAACAATTCCTATGTTTCCTCACCCACATCCATTTGCTAATGGGCATGACTTAAATCTAGCTTGCTTAACTTCTGGCTGCCTCTTAATGTAGCAAACAGGTCCTTCATTCCTAGTATTGAGGAATTATCACATTGGGTAGCAGCATTTATTGTTTGTTTGTAATCACCACATATCTGGATAACTCCATTGTTGTTCTTGACCACTAGCACAATGGTGGGAAGTCCACCAAGAATACTCTTTTAAAAATGCACTGGCTTTCTGGATGGTCCAGTTCTTTTTTCCAAGTCTTCCTTTGTGGCATAGGGTACTGCCCTTGCCTGACAAAACCATGAACTCGCCATTTTATCAATGGGTGTTTTTACTTTGAAATCTTTCAGGCACCCCATTTCTTCACTGAACACCGAGTCAAATTTTGTGAGTAGATCCTTCAATGTTAAAAGGGCCTCCTCCCCATTTTTAGGAAACATAGTTCTTCAGTTCTTCACTTTTTGCAACCAGTTCCGACCTAGTAGTGTTGGCTCATCACCCTTCACCACTAGCAATAGCAGCCAATTCTCTGTACCTTCATATGATACCTTGACTTCCATTGTCCCATATGGCTTCATCAACTCACTGGTGTATGTTCCCAGCTTCATTAAACTTTCTTTTAAATCTTGCAGTTGGCCCAATTCCTTGAATTTATTCATTGCAGAGCATGAGAAACGTCTACTTTTTCTTGTTTATTAACACTCCCACCAGTACAGGTGGGAGTGTTAATAAGGGAACAGCAACATTGTGCAGATCCAATTTTTCCATGCTTATCTCCCTTTCTTCTGCTTAACTCTTGTCCACGTTATTCACTATTCTTCTCTTCTCATTATGCACTGTTGCATTAGAAGGCCTGTTCTCATCTTGTTTACACTTTTGGTTGTTATGTCCTATACATCTGCATTTGAAACATTCATTTGTCAGCAAGGTAGGTGGGTGGTGCTCCCACAATGGTAGCATTCATGTCTTCTTGGTAACCTGTGAATGTTTGTCTTGGTTTCATTTGTTGATGTTCCCTGCATTGCTTTGGTGTACTTCCTGGCAGATTCCACAGACACTGCTATTTCAAGAGTCTTTTCTAATGTTAGTGTTCTCTCACTAAGTACACGCTCTTGAATATTCTCATTATGCACTCCTACAACCAAATTGATCTTGTATATGTTCGTTTACTGTTTGGTCAAAATTGCAACGCTCCAATGTTTTTTGTAATGCAGTTACATATTCGCTAATAGACTCTGTCCTTTTTGTATCTTGTGTTGAACAAAAATCACTCATGAATTTCGTAAGGAATGGGCCTGATGTGCCTTTCCATTAAAACACATAACTGTAATATCCTGCGCAAGAGGCTATCGATTAATGCGTTGGTAGGATGTCAGGATGGTTGTTGATTGTCTCTCGGGTGATGGTAGCGCTGCTACACCCTTTGGCTGCGAAACTGCTGATTAAGATTAACCGGATGTCCGGAGGGGACCTAACTCTTGTGTCTCTAGGGGTTATCTCCCTTCTGTTGCTGGCATATTACAATTTTTTCGGAACACGAATCGGTTGTATACCATGTCGTTTTCACGGTTGAAGTGGTTGTGCATCGCTGAGACAAGCTTGTTGAAATGTGTATCATTTTTTTCCGGTGTGACTCGCTCCTGTGGTATTTCGTCGATGATGTCATTCGTAGCCTCGCCGACAAACGTTAGATTCCTTTTTGCAGTTTGTCATCCTCAATGTTGTGTGCGACAAAATAGTTTTTCAGTCTGTTTACATATTTTGTCCATCTTGCTGCTTTGGCTGTTGACTCACAATCAAATTTGGGGTAGTGTGGTAAGGCGGCCATATTGGTTATTTTCGAACACGTGTTCAATTTTTTTTTTTTTTTTAAGTGTGTTCATGTTCTGTTTGTGTTTTTTTGTGTTTTTTTTTTTTTTTTTTTTTTTTTTTTTTGTCAGAGTAATGACTTGGTCCTCGTCGCCAATGTAATATCCTGCGCAAGAGGCTATCGATACTTGCTAGACATCGATTAATGTGTTGGTAGGATGTCAGGATGGTTGTTGATTGTCTCTCGGGTGATGGTAGCGCTGCTATCCCCTTTGGCTGAGAAGCTGCTGATTAAGATTAACCGGATTTCCGGAGGGAACCTAACCCTTGTGTCTCTCGGGGTTATCTCCCTTCTGTTGCTGGGATATTACAATAACTGCTTAAAAGTTTTATCTTCCAAACTGTTCTCAGCAAGGCCCCTCAGAACAGCATAATGTTTAGTGCTAATTATGAACAAGAGTATTGTATGTTGCTTACCTTCAGTTTGCCCCATTTCTTCATTGTTCCCAGCAACGCCATTTCTTTGCCCATACTTCAGAGCAGTCCGTTAATCCATTTCACAAAATTGTTTTCTTTGACGTTCCGTTACTGTGTTATCAGATAACCATTGTTCACTGAACTCCTAGCCAATTTTTGTGTACCATCTAAACATGCCGAAGTTTGTAAAGACTACAAAAGACAGAATTTACTTAAGAGAGTAATCACATGCATCCAACCAACATGGCAGCCATCTGTCACTGCCTTGTTTACTATTAGGTACAGGAAAAGATGGCACCTGGGGGTAAAGGGCAGATAACCCAACATGTTGAGTCACTCGAGACAAAGGAATGCAACTCCACATCTTGGTTCAATATATAATAGCTTTTTGTTTCTCACAATAACACAATCTGTCCTTTTTATTTATATATATATATATATATATATATATATATATATATAATATAGAGAGACAGAGATATAGATAATAATAATAATAATGTCCCAACAAGGCACTACATAGAGGTTTATGTATCTCTACCTTCTATGAAGTGTTTAAAGTGCAACACTACTAGATAGGTAACGAGCAACTCATGATCAAAGGTGGAATATTTCTGTTGGGAGTTGTGATAACTTTCTAGAGAACATGGGAACAGGTTGGTTGTTTATCATTTGATGTACAGAGGGGCCTACCACATAATTCAAACTATCCATGACAAGTTGATAATTTTTAACCTTCAAATCTGGGAAGGCTAATAATGATGACTTCTTCACCACTTGGAAAGAAGCTAATTCTTCCACAGTTAAAATCAGTTGTTTTGCATTAGGATTCAAATGGGTACATTCAGTGAGTGGAAAAATGAAGTCACTAAACTTTGGTATTGATTTTCTGTAAAAAAAAAAAAAAAATTGATCATTCGAATAAATCATCTCAATTTTTGGGATAATTGGGAGGACGAAAATTGTCCTGAACCTTATTAGCACTGGGTTTAATTCCTTCCTTCAAAATATTAAATAAATAGAAGTCAAGTTCTGTAGCACCAAAAATGGATTTTGAAATTGAAATTTTAAGATTGTATTCACTTAGCCTCCAAAATACTTGTTCCAGATGTTTTGAATGAGAATACTTGTTGTTGGAGTATATTAGAATATTATCAATGTCCACTTAAAATCTCGGAAAATGTTATCCATCGTCCTTTGAAAGGCACTTGCTGCATTCTGAAGCCCAAAAGACATCTAGTGATATTCAAATAAACCCTGTTCTGTCAAGATAGCAATTTTGTATACATCATCAAGATGATCTGGTATCTGGTGATATGCCAGAGACAGATCAATTTTTTGAAAGTATTTTTTATTTTTATTTATTTATTTATTTTTTTTTTTTGTATAATTTTGTAGCTAGTGAGTTGACGTTGAGCAACAGTCCAGCTTCATAACACTATTTAGCTGTCCGTACTTGTCCACTACCCTGTACATGACATCCGATTTTGGTACCATTTGGATTGCCAAATGCTACTCTGACTTGGAAGGGGAAATTATGCCAGCATGTCAAAGTTTTTTAAATTCCTCACATTCAATTTAATGAACGCAGGTGGTTTAATGGATATTGTTTGTACCAATTCACAAACCATTATGGATGCTTCATTCATCTCCCATTTGTCGTCAGACATGTTCACTTGTTATGAATGCAATCAGAATAGATATGTTTTTTGTTGCATGTCAAGGGTCACCAGATCATATTTGCATGGCGGTTTTGGGATAAAAAGGAATGGTTTACCCATGCCAAGAAGATTAATGAAGGATATTAATGACGAGGAAACGCATTGATGATTTTAACAAAATAAGATAAGGAATTATGAATTTACACACTTGAAGTTGTGCCAGTAGATCATTTCAGGAAAATAAACAAGAAATTTTTAAAGTCCATAGTTTCAATGGATTGTCATGAAGAGGAAATGTTCATACAATAAATTAAATGATCTGATACAAAATATTTAAAAATGTTTAAAACAAAGAGTTGTTCGTAGAAGTGATATATGGTTGTATTCTTCAGAAGTAGAGGAAAAGAGATAGTTTGAAATACTTAACTTTCTTGGATTGTTGAAAGTTATTTTAAGTAGTTTAGTTTTTCCTTCCGCTTGTGCTGTTAGGCATTGCAGAGAGATGCAATCGTCTCTCAGCAGCAAGGTGAGTGGCCTGGAGGAGAGATAATCTCATGGTTTCTGAGAGTGTCTGCCACTGAGTTGCTCTTCTTGGTCTGCCTCTCATTCTCCAGCCAGGGTACTTGTGCTCGTAGGGCTGGTTGGTTGAAAGGCATACAAGTGAGGTGTCCGAGCCACTTGATCCTCTGTCATTCAATGTGTTGTATGATTAGTATTGCTCCTACCATATCTCTTATTGCCTCATTCCTGATCTTGTCTCACCTGGTCTTGTTCAATGCTTTCCTCGGGCATTTCATCTCACAAGTGATCAGTTTCCTCTGAAGCTTTTTTATTAGGGGCATTGTCTGAAATCTTGTCTTAATTCCTCTGTCTAGTTTTGCCGTTTTCAGTAATTATGCTGCCCAGATATTTGAATTCACTGGTTTGCTTTAGCTGGCTCCCATTGATGTTAGTGTCCAGTTTTTCTGGTCTCTTGCTGACGTTCATGACCCCAGTCTTACTGACACTGATCTTCATGTCGTATTTCTCGCAGCTTTAGTTGAATTGGTCAGTGTGTTCCTGCAATTGTTCTTTGAAGTGATCATGCTAAATCCTACAGATCATCATGAATCAGTTCCATGTTGGTGATCATAAGTACCTTGCATGTGTTGATAGGCTAACTGGATTTCAGGCGGGCGCGATCTTCAAAAGGTTTACCATCCCACTATCCCTATATGCGCAGGCCAGTCCTCAACGGCCATAAAGAACTAAGTTGTCATGTAAGTCCACAGTTCGAAACTTCAGCTCACATGTCTGGTGAAAGTGTTAAAAGGTTGCTGGTTATGTTCAGTGATGAAGCTTCCATAGTATTTTAACCAAAGTGTACGGAATGGGTTATTTGAAGTCTGGATGATATAGCCAAGGAGAAGATTCAGTTTAAATGTCCGGTGCTGGCGTTGCATAGTTGCAGGCCAAGTCTGAGAGTGAACCATCCGTTGTATTTAACCAAAGTGTACGGAGTAGGTTGTTTGAGTCTGGATGATATGCATGCAGCAATTTCCTAAACCAGGTGAATTAGATTGGCAGGAATTTAGTGGAGCCTGAAGTTCAGGGCTGTTGTAAGCAGGTCTGTTAATGCCTATCAACCAGGTGAGTTAGATTGAGATAGAGATGCTGAAAGTAGGGGGTGCAAGCATTGTGTGGTTGCTGGTTAAGTCCTTTGATGAAATCCATGATGAAATGGTGGAAAATATTAGCCAGTGTCATGTCAATGTCCAGGTAATTTAGGTCGGGATTGACGAAAGTAAGGATCTGAGATAGCCAGAGATAATAAAGGCAAAGAATGCTGGAAGATAAGGATCTGTGTTAGCCGGAATTAATAAAGGGCGCGAGTGCTGGAAGTAAGAATGGACAGGAAAGCCCAACTAGCATCCTGTTGGCAGACAAAAATAAAGAGGACTGTAACTTGATACAGATTCTGTGTTGACTTATCCTGAACAATGGTGCCGACTTAGGTTGTCATTTCCTCCTCCTCCTCCACCCAGGTTTGGTGAGAAGTAAGTGAGTGTAAACATTAACTACAAAGTATAGTATTACAAGTAGAACTTCTCTACAATTATTAACATCATCCTCTTTAACATCAATTCTATATATACATATTTAATTTTTCCTCCTCTGTTACTTCATCCCAGTTTGGTTCTTGTAAACTCTTTAAATTAATTTTAATGCATTGCTGATTGAATGGTAAGTTCAGTTTTAAAACTGATAGCATTTTTTTCACACTTAAACACTTGCTGTATCGAGATATTATACTGATCCCCACTAAGTTGCCAGTACTGACCAAACCTTGCCCCAAAGTGATCAGTTTGAAATTTGCCTGGTAATATGTATAGCATTTTCAGTTCTTCTATGCAATACTTGGTCAGTTCTAGAGATGCATAGGTTGTATGATGCAAAGCAGTGAAGGTTTCCTTTGCTAATTTGCCATTTCTTCCAGAAATGCTATTCCAAGATTCTAACCAGTCACAGAATACAGAGAGAGATCTAAAATTTTCTTCATTCATTCTAAGTGGATTGCAGTATTTATTTCTAAGCCGACAACCTTTATATGGCATTTTAACATTCAAATATAAAATATGTTTATATATTCTGCAACTTCTGCAAAATTAGGCAAATATTTCTGTTTTCCTAAGGTCAATAATCCTTGAATAATATATTCATTAAAAATTTGCAGAACTGAATTAACATTTTGCCTTTCAAGATTAGTAGGAGAAAATGCCTTTGAGGTCAATTTATAACAATATTTCAAAATTGACTGAGATTCTAAGGTATGAAGTTTCTGTAAGGTAGAAAATGGGGCACTTTGGATACTATCTAATTCATGATTTCCATTATGACAAAATTTGGGGAACAGCATGCATTTATTTGCATCTTTTTGACCAAGCTAATTGTTTCTAATGCATTTTAATATATGGACTGAGTCAAAAAGGAAGAAAAGGGGTCGAGACTTTATAAGTGGATGTGGATATACAATAGAAAGCTTTGGAGGACTGCAAAAGAAAGATGTAGCTTTTTTATTTATAGCATTATTATCTGTTATGATTGATAATACTTGAAAGCCTATCTCCTCTAAACCAATTATGCGTTTAACTATGTCAAATAACTTCTCAGCTTTAAGACATTTAGTTGGCATAACATGCACAACATTTTTATATTGTGAGAATACACTGCTAATCATGAAAGCAAAAGCACTTGTTGCAGCTTTACAGCTGTTGTCAAATAAGCCAACAATATTACCACCCTTATAATCTAAATAAGGTTTTAGATGAATTTCATTAACAAGCAAAGATAATGTGATATACTTCTGCACTAGTAGCTTAAATTTATTTTTAATATACATAAGAAAATTGATATGTTGCTCAATCAAAGGATTCATATATGTCAATAAGGTTAGTCTTTTAATGGTTGAATAGCTAGGTAAAATTATATTTTTGCTGTCTCTTAACAATCTGTACACTTTAGGGGAGTAGTTATATAACAATGAAGAAAATATCATTTTTGTTGAATAATCAAGCTTATTTTGTGTCATTAAATTTAGCTGCTCATATATAAATTTGATTGCATTAAAATGTTTGTTTGATTCTTCTTGAACCAATAGTAGAAATGACATTACCAATTTTAATATAAAAATCATATTTTGAGGTTCAGTTTGCTGTTGTTCTGTGTCCATTTTCTTCATGTTTTCTATCAGAATTTCAAGAGTATTTTGATCAGTTACATGTTTAGGAATCTTATAGTCCCCTATTGAATGCATTTCCACATCTCTACAAAACATATGTACTGCAAAATCAGATTCAATTACAAGAAACAGATTGATTTTTGGATATGGGGATTTGATGATGCTGAATATAATAAGTGTCTCTTGCTGCCTAACAAAACTCCAGTAATTTTTATCAAGGAAATTTAATTTCCCTTCTAGATCATTAATATTATGAAATTTCTTCTACATTTTATATATTAAGTCATCAGTAATACTTTGATTTAAAGCACTTTTAAGAGCAGAATTCTTTAGTTGGATTTAATGAAGATAAATATGAGAGACAGTTTGGGAAAATTCTAGGAATAGCACCATTACGAAGATATTTTTATTTTTTTATTTTTTAGTTTAACTGCAATTGTGACACCTATTTTTTTGTTAAAAGCTGATGATTCTCTCCTTATGTCCTCCAGTTGAAAATGTAGTTCACATACCTAAAAAGATTTTAAAAACCAAACCTATTTTAAATTCTTGTGAAAATCTAAGAAAATGAAGCAATGTACAAATAAGAGAATTTTAATCATTTTTATTCATTTTTTTTTTTTTTTTTTTTTTAAATTTAAAATGATAAATAAAAAATATTCTTATGAATAAAACAATTCTAAAAAATTGTTAAATTATTAGAATTATTTTTTATGCCTATAAAAAGATTCCTTTATGAATTTATATCGCAAATTTCTTTAAAGTTTATTTTTATAAAAATTAGATTTCAGCTTTTAAAAACTTTCGCAACTTTCTTTTTAATGTTTTATGAATTATAAAGATATGAAATTATTTTAATCCTCAAAGTTTCAATTGAGTTTAATAACTTTTTAAAACAACACTTTATTTTAAAATGTGTTGTGAATTACAGACAGGAAATTAATTCAATTAAAGTTTCATTTAGTCACGAATAAAACAATTCTAAAAAATCATTAAAATTATTAGAATTATTTTTTATGTATATAAAATATTCCTTTAGGAATTCATGCATGAATTTATATTGAAAATTTCTTTAAAGTTTATTTTTTAAAAAAATGAGGTTTTAGCTTTTATAAACAACACATACAAGAATGAATGTCTAAACTCTCTCGCTAGATTTATGTCTTAACATTGTTATGAATTACAAAGACATGGTATTAATTTTATCATTAAAGTTCCAATAAAATTTACTTATTTTTTAATACAAAAAATACTCTCTCTCCTGAATTTAGGTGAAAAATGATCTCTTGTGATTGTACAAGTCCAAACATCAGATAATTCTTTATTTTTAAGGAAAGAAAATACATGTACTTTAAGACTGTTTTTATAATTCCCTTTGCAATTTGGTACAATGCATCTATAAGGCATTGTTTTTGTTTTAAATTAATTCAATATATAAAAGAAAATAATAATAATTTAAAAATACCACCATAAAAAATCTGATACACAAAACAAATGACACGCTTCTTGAAAGTCGGATTCAGTATGATGACGTCACATTTTTCCCTCCCCCAATGAAACGGGCATTCTCTATCGGTGGCCACAGCAAAGCCACCACAACTGGAAAACAAAATGTCCGCCTTCTACATCTGTGCCTAATTTACATATTGGATTGGGTTGGATTAATGATGGCTTCTGTGTGACCGAGATCCTTGTCTCTTACAGGGTCACTCAATGTGTTCTGGAGATAGGTATTAACATCATCTATGTTAATACCTATCTCCAGAACACTTGGTGTGTTTTTATTTTTATTTATTTTTATTCAATGAAATATTGTAACATTCCGATAATTACATGACAAATGTTTTTGCATGCATCTTTATATAAAGTTTTTATTTTTAGAATTTGATTAGTAATATCCATATGATGGAGTAAATTTTGTTGATTAATCGAACTTGAGTTTCCGAGAGGCAGGTACGAGTCCGTCTGGTCTTCCTGATCCATCTCGTTTCCTTGTATGTGTATCGCACGTCTTTTCTGTAGAAGTTCCATGTGGTAAATATTTTTCATATTCATCTAAGAATGAGGAAAGGGTTAAGTCAGAATCACTGTTACTGTCCTCAGAAAGTACGTATTCTTCAAATAGAGAATTCCATATAGCTGGATTTAAAGGTTTTTTTTTTTTACCTTAGCCAGAAAATCAGACTTATTTGTAAACATGTATTTTATGTAACGTGATTTAAATGCTTGTTTTTCACTGTATTGAGCATGTTGATCGAAATCATTGTTACTAGTTATGATTATAGGTGTACGCTTGATCGTCTGATCTGGACCGTATTTAATGTTTACCTCTGTATCTATTCCCTCGCTTATTTTTTTAAAAGCTTGTAAAGTTTCCATCGTCATATTGGGTTCTTCTATAAGACCAATCTCTGCATTTACGAGACTCATAAATGGGAAACTAGTAGTTCCCTGTACTGTAGCAGAATGTTGAAATAATTCTACTATCGACCTTGCAACTGTCGACTTACCACTATCAGGAACTCCTTGCAATACAAATAAATTTTTCTTAGTATATTTTTGATTTAGGATATTCCATACATTATTAACAAATTTATCGATTTCTATGTTCTGTTTATGCATAATCAGTCTTTTAAATATACGTAATGAAATATCTAGTGATAAGTAGGAATCATTATTGAGATACAGTATCCAATCCTTTTTATTGTATTTGTCAATGAAACTTTGGTTTACAAGTTTAATACGATTACACTCTATAACCTTTTTGATAATGGTATTATACTGTGGATGAGAAATTGAACGCATGAAGTTGTTATTTGGATTTGTACTTTTTGTAATCCAATCAGCTTTCATTTCCCCCTCTGAACGATAACTT
Organism: Acanthosepion lycidas; assembly: GCA_963932145.1. Taxonomy (NCBI): domain Eukaryota; kingdom Metazoa; phylum Mollusca; class Cephalopoda; order Sepiida; family Sepiidae; genus Acanthosepion; species Acanthosepion lycidas. The sequence continues at coordinate 29,258,049 of OZ010614.1, read as the reverse complement.
TTCCCAGTCCATATTCAATTTAAATAATTAAACAGATTTAATGACCCACCACTAACGTTTGTGAATGTTGGTTCATTTTCCATATCTCTTTTATTAGCTGGTGCTTCTTGTTTAACGATGTTAGGTTTTTCTAAGTACGTTTGTTGACACCAATCACTCATAGTCTGCATGCAGAGCATTCTAGCTGGCCACTCCGCTTGTCTCCAAACAGTTTCCTAGTAAAGTCAAAGGGTTCTGCAATGAACAATGATCTCTTTCTCACTCTTTTCTTCCTTTGCCTCCTATACCACTTAGCTTTATGGATGGATTTTAGCCTTGCTCTTAAAATATTTTGCAGCTCTATTAGTGGATGGCGTTTTTCTTCATTAGACTGCTTTACCTTTTCTTGAGTGCCCTTAACTCCCGCTTCAGGCCTTGTATTCTCTATGCCCTACGATTATTGCTGTAGGGTTTCCGTTTCGTCTCTTTGTGTAAGCTAAATCATTCTGTGGCATAACTATCATAAAAACCCATCCATTACCAATCAATCCTCCATACACCATAACACCACATCCTCTCAAGGGAGACCTACAAAACACACTCCATGCCATAAAAGTATAATGATTATATATGATTAAAAATTTATGGATGAATAAAATGAGGGAGGGAGATGAACCCAGTAAGAAACTAAAACGATACACAAAAGTAACTAAACATAACTGATGATAGTAGGGCCCTTCCAACCCTCAAAAATGAGAGGCCGCTGTATTCTGCCCATTTGGACAAAATAAAGAAGCTCTCTCGCTAAGGGAGTGGGAAAAGGATAAAAAATTATACAGCCATGGGAAAATATAAAGCTGGCTCAGTCGAGATAAAAGGGGCCAAAAACAAACTGAGGAGGTTGGGAATCTCAACTTGGATCATAACCAAAGATGTGGCCAGGGACAGGCCAGGAACAACACTTACTCACATTAACTAGATACACAAAAGCTTGTCTAACCTAACCAGGGGGAGGGCTCCACAGGAAACCACCCCGATGTGACATAGGTTTGACCTAAAAGAGAAAATCAAGGCTAGCCCCGTTCAAACGAACCAAGCTCGCCTCAGTCACCCACCTTTCGCTGAAGACTGTCAAATGCAAGCATTTTCTATCGGTTCTAATCTTCATCTTGAGCTGATGCTCAAAGAATCGGATCAGATCCTGATGAGAAAGACAGATGCCCAGCAAGACTTCCTCCTGTTGTGTCCTCCAAATCACCATTCAAAACTAATATGGATATGATCAGAACCCAAAATGTCCATAACAATAATAATTTTGAAGAGAGTACATATAAAATAGACTGTCACAATTGTTCCTAACAGTATATTGGAGAAACTTGCAGAAATTTAAAAAAAAAAAAAAAAAAACACATTTGTGAACACAAAAAGGATCTTATACATAACAATTTATCAAATGCATTATTCATTTTTACTTCTCTTCATAAATACATGTTGCAGAATAAAATCTTCATATTTGCCTTGAAAATGCAACAGTAAAGAAAGGATTTCCTCTTGTCTTTATTTCATATTGTCTTTTTACAGATATATTATTATTGATATCAGAATTTTTACACACACATATAGGATTATTTATATATATATGATGATGGACGATGGACTCTCCCATCGGTTTTGGCGTATGAGGTTCTGACAACTTTGTTTATTTAACCTTGTGTGTGAGTCGCAAGTGACATTTCAGTCCTGCTAGTGATTTGCAAAGAAGTCCACAGATTGTGCAAGAGTGTGGATTCTTGGAGTATATGGCTGGAACAGTAGCAGATATTTTATTCCTTTCCCTAGTTTGACGAAACTTGACAATGTTTAATACTGCCTTGTTCTTGATGCCATTGTAGCATGTAGTCTTCCATTCATTATGAAACTTGCTCACATGTTTCTTTGATACAAAATCAAATATATATATATATATATATATATATATATATATACACACACACACATACATACATTTTAAATAAATATAGATATAAACAACCATACATGTGTGCAGTCACATACATATATAAATTTGCAAATATTTTATTTAATTTTTGGTATTAACAAAACAGTGCTCAATGTGGTATTACAGAACTATAAAGTATATATTAATATGTTAGTACGACTCATGGTTTCATATTAAATACAATCTTCAGGTACTTCTAATGGTGATGAACAGTTATGATTTTTAAAAATCCTAATGATTGTAATAAACAGTTTATTGCCATTAAAAGTACCTGAAGTTTATATTTAACCAGAAACTTGAAGTTGTACTATTAACGTAAGGTAATATGTATGTATATTTTATTTTTTACATATATATATCACAGCTGTTTGACAGTTCCTATAGCCCTACTAAGCTTAAATAAAGTCAATTCAGGTCTGCTATGGTAAAAATTTTCTATCCCAAGTATAAATCATCACAAAAATAGCAAACGTCATTTTGTCACAGGTTATTAAACGTTTAATGGGGGAGGGATGTGGCTGTGTATCACTACCCTGGTTTTTTCTTTCAAAGTTTTAGAATAGAATAAAATATGTGTCATACATTAATGTCTGTTGCTGTAGGTGCCTTCTTTAATTTCACCATACCTTTGCTAAAGAAATAATTTTCTGGCCCCTCGAATTTACTCACCTTGGAAAAACTATTTTCTCTCACAGGCAAGGTGTCATGGCGGCATGCAACTTGGAAAAACTATTTTCTCTCACAGGCAAGGTGTCATGGCGGCATGCATTTAAAATAATGAACAATAAAGTATATATATATGTTATTATTTTTATTTATCAAATTACAATTATTAGTGTTGAAATATAATAGTTATATAATGAAGTAATAGTTAAGTAAAGTTTTTGTACCTTGGAAACAGTGACTTTGACGTTCAAACTTTTTCTGCGCAGACGCGCGTTACATTTCTAGCTGTAGTATTCCTATTTCTTCAGAACAGTATAAAAGTTTGTTTGATTTTATCTCCATTTATCTCCCTTTTTTTGATGTGTATGAATTCGTTGTATGTACTATTTTTTTTTTTTTTTTTTTTTTTTTCATCTTTGCTTTCATCATTTTCATTTTCCAATTCAGCTTCTTGATTCGTTTTTGGTGAATTTTGTGGTGTCATGTATAATTCTAAATTTTCAATTTTGGGTTGGTAACCTTCAGGTTGTATAATCCAGCACTTGTGGGTTTTTCGCATGTGTGTTGTGCAATATTGAGTGTTCATGTTTGGGTCTATTCTACAACCAGGTGACGGCGGCCCATCGTTCAATTCCTTTGATAGTTCTTCCTCCAGGTTTCTTTTTACTGTTTCTAATTTTCTCTTTTTATTTGGTGAATAAACATCTGTATCTACGAATTTTTATTTTCCCGATTCTCTCGGTGAAGTGTATTTTTTGCGTCCTCTGTCACGTAGTTTCTGCTGTTATATTTGTCAGTGTGTTTTCTCCAAATTGTTAACCACATAATAGGATTGAGTTCGATAGTTCCCCATTCTTTAAGTTGTGACATCGGTTGATAGGTGTTGAAGATGAACACTCTGTTGTTCATGGCTTCTTTTTCCCCTTGGGACATGTCTCCATGGGTCGTCATTGGATGTCGATAGAGAAGGTGTTCTCTTTAGTAGTCTTTCACTTTGGTGTTTCACATTTACGTACGTTTCCGTACCTTCTAAGATACACTTCCCTTCTTCAACGTCTTGCGGAGTGAACCAAAGCTCGTCTGTGTAGATTAATGTTTTATCTACACAGCTTCCGTAGGTAAAGTTATCCGATGCTTGGCATCTCATTCTTCCACAATTCATTAAGCCATTTCTTATCGATCTCAACACGTAACTTTTTCCGCTGTTTGATACACCGGTGATATGCAGGCCATTAATTTTTGGTCTGATTTTATGACATACTTCGAACTTTTTCCACCCGAAATCCTCTGGGTCAATATTATGATATTTACACCAGTCTTCGTATATATTAAGCGAAGTCTGTACATCCCAGTATCTATTTCTCTCAATATCGAAATAATCCTTCTTCTGTCTAATCTGTTCCCACACCAGTGTAACCTTGGTTACTACATTCATGTTAGTTGCTGCCACTTGTATTATGTTGTTTAGTTGAGGCGTGTTTCTGAATATGTGTTCCCATGTGTTCTTTATGCTTGTGTTAGAAGTGTTTTTGCAGTATACCATGATATCTACAATATCTGTAGAGTTACACCATTTCATAATTTTGATAAATTAAATCATATTTTCGTCCCCGCAACGTATCTGTTTTCGATCCAATGTATGATTGACTGTCGTCGTCTTCTCTTTTTTCTTCTATTTTTTTTCCAGTAAAGCCGGATAGCATTTTTTGTCATTCCACCTGAATTCAGATGATCCGCCGCGATCACTATTTGCTTTTCTGGTTCTTTTTCTAAATATACCGCTAACCCGTATGGGTTGTATACCTTCGGGCAGTTAATGACGTAGGGTCGTTCTCCTCTGTCTGATAGTATTCTTTTCAATGTGTTGAAGTCGTGCTCTGAAGTCAGGTGTGCGTAATGCCAAGTTATCATGTGGAAGTGATCCACATCCGATCAGTTCTTCAGTTTTGATGATCCGGCCTTATGGTACATGATTATGTACGATCTGTTTTCACAAATATTTTTTAAGTATTTGTGAGCTTCTTTCTTTTTTAACTCTATGGCCTCCGTCGCCTTCTGCAGAGTGTCTTCACTTTCTCTTAACATGAATTAGTTTTCATTTTCCCATTGATAAATCCATGTGTAAGCTGTAATTTTTCTTCTATCGTATATGTCGTTTAAAACGGTATTGTTAAAGTCGATTTTTATAGCCGTTTGAGTTTTCGGTGATTCCATCTTTTTCTTTTTACTTCTATATTTGCGGGTTGCACGTTGTTCGACGTCTCGTTCTCATCTGTGAATTACATCACTGACTCTCCCTTTTTATATTCTTGAATTCCTTTAGAGTCTGTCTATGTTTCTGAGATGAGGTATTATGTACAGTATTTACATTATTCGGACTATTGTCCTCATTTTTGTCGCCATATTTATCACAACGTTTCGGCCGTTGTACACTCCGGCCTTCTTTAGGTGGTTGGAATTTCGAACTGAACCCTTTATTTCGATCAATGGGGTAGACTGTTCTAGTTCCATGTGCCATGTTTGATGGATGTCCTCAAGGACACATGGCATAGTGGATAAAGGCGTTGGTTAGATCCAGTGACAGACCCAAAAGAGTGTGAGTTCAATACCCGGTTAAGGCAGTGGAGAACTTTCAGAGGGGAAAATTAGCAGATAACTGATAACTGACATCCATCAAACATGGCACGTGGAACTAGAACAGTCTACACTAGTGATCGAAATAAAGGGTTCAGTTCGAAATTCCAACCACCTGAAGAAGGCCGGAGCGTACAACGGCCGAAACGTTGTGATAAATATGGCGACAAAGATGAGGACAATAGTCCGAATAATGTAAATACTGTTGAATTCTTTTGTCTGTAAATTTTTGTAATTTGATATTCACTGCCAGTCATTATTTGTTTACAAAGTTACTGTGCGCAAAGCCCAGTAATTTTCCACTCTTTTCATCTGCCCATATATGTGTTCTGTGATTGTGTATCATTCCCTTAGGGGTTTGCCCGTGAAAATGACGGTTAGGCTGCACGATGTTATTTAATTCGTAACTGTAATTTTCTGATGTTGCCATGAGTGCGCATGTGTGATCGTTTAACGGCACTTTTTGGGGATGTGATATGGAATCGTAGTAACACTCAATCTCTACCATATATGTCAACTCGAAAACGAAATATAATATGCCAGTTGAGGAATTCGGTCTTAGGATAGGCGGTACATGTATTAATGCCATTTCTGGAGCATCCTCGTTTGTGTATAGAACTTTATTAATTACAGTTCTGTTGCTGACAGTGAAACTTCCCGAAGTCTGTTCGAACCCAGGTTTTGTGTCATTCGTTTTTCTCTATCTTTGATGATCGAATGCTAAATCTGCTACCTCTGCTAATGCCAGATCTTCCTGCATTTCCGATCTCATTCGCTTTCGCGGTTTACCGTGTTCCAGGTTAGATTCCACTTCCTTTACATGTGTTCCGTACTGAGGAGCTGTACTGACGTCTAATCCCGAGTCCCACACTGTGCTCCTTCCTCCATTGATGCTGCTTGTTATGATCGACGGCTCAGCGACCATCGAACCCTGTACGTAATAATTTTGTTGCATCATTAAATTAGTGATTGGTTTACGTAGTAGACTGTGATTGTGCCATACGTGTGTTAATGTGTCTCCCTGTCTTAGATGTTTCACCATAGGCATTTCTCTCCAGTCGTGTAGTTTTATCATTTGTACGTTTGATGCTAAAGTATCATGATCTGATGGACCTTTGATTACACTTCAAAAAGTTCTGTCAAATGGTGGTCGACATCAGAATACTGAGGGGACAAGACACTGCAAAATTTTGTGAAGTTATAAATGCCAGCCTTATCCTTGGACAAAATAACTTTGCAATGATTGCCGACAAAAAGGCCACCATGATATGCCTGTCTTTTTATGTCCATTTCTTGTAGCATTTCATCAATTTTTTTTTTTTCTGTTGGCCCCACAGTGTTTTTTAGTTCCTGTTCAATGGGCGAAATGGTGTCAGAGCTTTTTAAATGAGAATAAGCTGACTGTACAATTTTTTGATGTTTCTGACAACTATTTTCAGCTGCAAATTTGACAGGAAGTCCCCGACATTTGAGACGAGTGTATTCAACCTCAGACATGGCACTTGTGTCTTCATCCGAAAGACCCTCACACATCATGTGTTGCCACTGAGTTCGAGTCACACATAACCCAGTCACCTCTGTATGAATCAGTGTCATATTCTGTGACAAGGCAGATTTCTGCTTCACACGATTGAAGAATTTCTGAACTTTTCTTAGGGCGTTGACCTCTTTTCCCACTCATTGCGTTTTTGACTAGTTGTTCTAGTTCGAGTGTAGCCAATGCCCTGCTTTTATGCTTCTCCATGATTTCAAGATGACTGAGAACATTTTGGATGTCCAGAAGACACTTGCAGTACCTCCATGTTCACTCTGGGCCACCTGTTTTTCTGCAAGCACGTCCCTTTGTCTCTGTTCAGTTTCCAAAATTTTCCTCTCAACTTCTGTGGTAATTCCCAAAGTTTGACCAATGGCCTGGGCATATTTTTCCAAAATCCTAAAAAACTTTGTAACTACCCCGAGAGTCACATGCAAAGTGGGAAGAACAAAATTGTCCAATGACTTTATAGGATAAACAGCACAGCCGATGACTGACGAATGAACTCTTCCTTTTTTCTTGAGCTTCCCTGCTTGCCAATCATCAACAACATTTTCTGCATAATTTAACACATAGTCAATAATATAGCGCAAGGGTATATTACAGGATTCAGGAGTGTGTGGACTTTTGGAGATGATCCAAACTAACCTGGTCATAAAGAGAAGGGAAAGATGCAGATGCACCTTGATGTCCCAGAGTTGCATATAGGAATTTGTAATCACCTCCAAAAAGAACAGTGACAGGAAGTCCACATATTTTGAAACTTGAGTCCTGCATGCATTGAAAATCTTCCCAAAAATTTGACATGGCCTTCATTTGGTTTTCATGTGTATCTGCAGCTGCGTACAAAGTATATATTTTACATGAAAATGCTGACCCCACTAATTTTTGGAGAACAGACAGAAATGAAATTTCATGCTCTTGTCTCCTTTGTCACCCAAAAAAAGGATAAAAACTTTGTCTGCTTGACCGAAACAGTCACCGTCTTTTTGCAGCATGCTCTGAATTGTTTGGATCATATATTCAAGCAGATTCTTCACCTGGGACACTGGCATCTCCACAAGTTTTCTTTCATCATCACCCTTACTTTTTGGGTCCATTTAGTACAATTTTGGTTTCAAGTTCACTTTCAGGGCAATCAAGAGTTTTCTCATGAGAACACATGGATAATTCTGAAGGAAAAATTGTAATTCCATATGCTGCCAGGGTGGTTTTCAGTTGCCCAAGGAAAATCAAGACAAAGTCTAAGGTTTACCGCCTGAAGAACTGTTAAACGTGACCAGATTTTAGATATGAGGCATTGAGCTACAGAATTTTGGAAAACATCATTTTTGTGGTGTTGAATGTTGTATCCGAAAAGCAAACCAAATTCATGTGAATAAGTTTCTTCGTCAATGTCTTTTTTATGGACACCAGAAATTAATGCAGAGACAATATGCAACATCTTAGCTTGGAGATGCAAATTCTTAAATGTTATTTTAGGATTAGTTTGTTGTATCCGAAAAGCAAACCAATTTCATGTAAATAAGTTTCTTCGTCAAAGTCTTTTTCATCGACACCGGAAATTAATGCAGAGACAATATGCAACATCTTAGCCCGGAGATACAAATTCTTAGATGTTATTTCAGGATTAGTTTTCTGTGCAACAGGTAATGAAATAAAAATCCTGCCCTTATGGCTTTCATCTCAAAAAATAGATCCGGAATAGCTATCCACTGGGGAAACTGATTTTTTGGGATCAAAACTAAATTGCTGGTTTGGACCTTCTTGGACTCAAATCTATTAACCATTGTTGCATTCAAGTCTTCAATGCCTTCCACATCACCAAATTTTTTGAGGCAGAAATTTTCTCAATTGAATCCTGGAGCATTTTCGATTTTTTTCTGAAGGGCCTGAGTTGGCCATTGTTTTGCAGATAATTGAGCGGAATATTTTCTCTTGAGGCTCTTATTTTCAGCTTTAAGTTCGGCAATCACCTTCTGATTATCAGAAAGAGACTTCTGTAAAGAAAGATTTCGGCTCTTCAAAAAAATTTTGCCAGGGCTTTTATAATTTGACTGGCCTGGTCTCAGTGGAATGGATGTGGAAACTGAAGAAAAATCAGCCATGCTTTCAGCTGAGGATGAAATAGAAGAAAGCAATGTATTATCAACACTTTTGGGACCACAAAATGAAAAAACTTCAACAGAAGAAGAATCTGTAAAAGATGGGTAAACTTTTAAGATATTAAACTTCTCACCACAGAAGACAATCTTCTTAGCAGCAATCTTGGCTCATTTCCTAAATGCAACAACAAATGATGTCAGGAACTCCGTACAAACAACACAAAACAGCTACAAGAGATTACTCATCCAAAAATTTTCACCGTAATGACCATACAATTTCGTTGGTAATTAATGCTGCATTGGCTACAGAGGTTATAGAAAAATCACGAAAATAACCATGGGGCAAGTCCAATGTAGAAATAATATCCTCTATGGTTAACATAGTAGCAAAATATCATGCACACCGTCTTATTTCAGCAACAACCGTACGCAAAATGTGATAAAGTACATTTGTAATTTTCAAATATATATAGGGGTTAAAAGAAATTTGACACGAGGACCGTCCCCCCCCCCCGGTCCCCAAATAGCCGCTCAGGGATAAGAAGGATTCATCAAAAGCCAAATTGTCTTTGGACAAGGCAATAAAAAAACTCTCAAAGCAATAAAAAACAATAAACTGTCATCATTTAGCTAGTGGAGATAAACCCCATCCACTTAACAAAGTATGTGATGACCATTTTTAGGGCTTGCCGTGCCTTATGTTTTTCATCACTGTCAGAAAGTCCAGATTGTTTGGTATCAGTTAAAAAAAAAAAACTAGACTCATAAATGGGAAACTAGTAGTTCCCTGTACTGTAGCAGAATGTTGGAATAATTCTACTATTGACCTTGCAACTGTTGATTTACCACTGCTCCTTGCAATACAAATAAATTTTTCTTAGTATATTTTTGATTTAGGATATTCCATACATTATTAACAAATTTATCAATTTCTATGTTTTGTTTATGCATAATGAGTCTAAATATATGTAACAAAATATCTAGAGATAAGTATGAATCATTATTGAGGTATAGTATCCAGTCTTTTTTATCATATTTGTCAATGAAACTTTGGTGTACAAGTTTTATACGATTATATTCTATAACCTTTTTGATTATAGTGTTATACTGTGGATGAGAAATTGCATGCATGAAGTTGTTATTTGGATTAGTACTTTTTGTGATCCAATCTGCCTTCATTTCTCCCTCTGAACGATAACTCTTCCCAGTCCATATCCAATTTAAGTAATTAAAAAGATTTAACGATCCTCCACTAACGTTTGTGAATGTTGGTTCATTATCTATATCTCTTTTATTTGCTGGAGCCTCCTGTTTAGTGATAGTAGGTTTTTCTAAGTATGTCTGTTGACACCAATCACTCATAGTTTGCATAATGTTAGTATCTGAAAATATAATCTGTCTTGGTGGTTTACAGTAGTAATTACAGGCTGAACTCGGAAATTTCATAATTTGTACTTTAGGTATGGTACGTCTAAATCCTGTTGCTTTATGGTACGCCCTAGTAACATTATATCATGATGAGTCTTTTCTAGGTTCACAGCTAGATTTCCATATTAAATGGAAATGATTGTAAGTATTCCATGCTTTACCTCTGCATAATTCCTTATGTTCCGCTGAATGATAAATTACAATACCCTTTCTTAATTTTTATAAAATTTAAGACTTTAGATGCTGCCTCTCCTATGAATTGTTTTTCGGAGTCATGTATATCAAAAAAGTCATCGTTGACTTGAAGTGAAAATATTTCACCGATGTTATGTACGGATCGTGGAAGATAGCATGTAGGCAGTACAAATTCATCTGATATGAACTGATATACAGCCATGTATATCTTCTTGTCTGCAATCTGTAATATGAAAGAAAAAGAAAATATTGTAATTATCTTTGTGCACCAGGGATAGCAGTAGCTGTTCGGAGTACCCATATAATGTCTAAGACCAGATGGAAACATGCAAACATTAGATTTCTCAGCAGTATTTATGAAAGCACCAGATGTAGAAGGAGCCATGAAACCTATCATTTGTGGAGTACCAGATATGTATTCAAAATCAACCTCTGAGAAATAGTTACCTACTAAATAAAAAGCTATTTTAGCTGGATTGTTTGAGCTGTCTAATATTGGTATCGGATCTAATGTACATATTGGAGGAGGATTAGATGGATTAATTGGCATTTGTGTCGGACAACTTTTTCCAGTTACGTTCCAATCAATCCCAGCTATATTTGGATTTGCCTTTTTGTTCCATTTACCATTTTTAGCAGGCATCCATGGAGTTTCATCTGTACCAGATGCAGACTTAGAGTTGATTTTGACTGGTATTGGATGCATTGGTCGTAATGATGGAGCAGTGTTTTAAATGTCATAGAAGGAATTAAATGAGCATAAATTAAACCAAGCAGGATTTCTATTTATCCAATTATATCCAAATGTATCACCTGCAGCTAACATCTTCCAAGCCCCAGTGTTATATACACTTAATATCTGTTGCATATCTACATCCTGATTTGTTTGTCCATCGTTTATTTCTACGCCTGTTTGATGATTCCACCAATCATATGAAAATTGTCTGTATGCAATACAATTATGTAATCGCCCTTCAGCTCTTGTACTTGGTACATTTTTTGTGAAATGTTTATTTGGTAAACTACTTTCAAAGTCTCGTTGTTGGAATATACCGTATTTTGAATCGACCTATGCAGCCATCCATGGTCTAGTATTAAACGTAGTATTAGTTACAGTTGTATTTTGCACCTGACCTAGTTCATCTGTTATTGGCACAATATTTGTTATTTGAAATCCACAACTTCTGACTCTGAAAAAAAAAAAAAAAGTGGCCCCTTGAGGACCCAACCCCCACCCATCCCCCCTTGGTGTGGAGGATTAACACCTGCGATGAGAAAGTCTGGTCTTCTTTGTTTTGATTTTTCACGTCTGTCGGTGCGTGCACGTGTGTATTGAACTGTTAATGAAAAAAAATTAAATAAGTGAACCATTGTTTTTTTTGTTTTTTTTTATCTTATAATAGGCTTGTTTTTTTTTTCGTTTTTTTTTGTTTTTTTTTTTATATATATACCTATCATTCTTTCATTAATTCTAAAATAGCTTGATAAAGATAAACAAAAGCAAGGTATCTTTTTTTTTTTTTTTTAATATCGTAATAAGTTTTTAAAGTTTTCCTGATTTTAGAAAAAAAAAATGTAACGTCTTTGTTTTTTTTTTTTTTTTTTTTTAACATATCCCCAGTTTTATTTTAAAAAATGAATTAATAAATAAATAACTCAACTGCACTTTTATTTCGAGGGCCACCGACCCGGGTGACAAAAACACAGACGACACTGTTTTTTTTTTGTTTTTTTTTGCTATATACCTTTTGTATTTTCCATCACTGGGTCATAGGGTAATTCATTTTATTCAATATTTACACACCAACATAAAGACGAAGGATTGAAGTTTGAAAAAAAATTGTTTTGAAGTGAAAAAAAATAATTTTTTAAATAAGAGAAAGTGATTTTTCTTACAAAATTGGCCATAATTTTTTAATGCTAACCCCCGAGTGACATTTTTCACAGCCAAATCAAAGAATTATTACCAGTGAATAATTCCATGTGTAAAAATTAGCCGTCTGGATCCTTGTGGGACATCAAAAGCAATTGTGCTGGATTTCTTTATCCATGTTTTTCTATTGTGGGATGAAATAGATTTACTGCAATGCAACTCTATTTCAATATAATCATATGGAATATCAATAAATTCTTTAGCATAACCTGTTGCTCATAGTAAGTTTTTTTTTTTTTCTTTCTCATATTGAGGGATAGAATTCTTTAATATCATACTTTATAAATACTTGCTTATATTTATTTTTAATTTCATGGAACCCAGGAGATGGGTTCACTTGTCCCTTTCAAGTGTGACAACTCACAGCAAATCACACACATTTTTCAAAATTTTTTGACTGATGATACCCACTTCTTACGTTGTGGAATTTATTAGGTGGAATGAAGGGTTTATTAGGAAGTCATTTTTGTAGTCTTTTATTGTAAGGAAAGCTTGCTTACCAGACAATGAATTGATTTTATCATTGATTCCCCCACTACCTATTTATGTGTAATTTGTAGTGCAAATTTGTTATTTGCCATTCCACCTGATGAGAGTGTAAGTTTGAAACCTGGGTCATGCTAGAGAATATTACTGCTTTTTATCATTATATATAATTACAAAATACAATGCATATCATCATGAGTTATCAGGATGCCTTTGAGTACTTAACTCATCAAAATTTATTTTAAAACGTCTGTGATTTTTTTTTTTTTTTTTTTAAAGAGGTAAAACATAGTGACAGTAAGTATAATACAATTATTAGGCATGAAAAAATTGGTTATATATTTGAATTTCTATGAGAGATTTTTTTTTAAATTGACAAGAGGAATAGTACTTTTTTTCTTGAGGAATGTAAAAATATTTTTTTTTTTTTTTTCTTAAATTTTGAAACTGTTTTATTTTTATTTTTTATTAATAAAATTTGAACAGGAATATTTTGTTTATACAAAAAAATACTTATTCATATGACTGTATTGTTAAAATAAAATATAATAAAAATTCAAAGAATGTTAAATTTATTTTTCATTATTTTTAAAATTAATATTTGAAAAAAGAAAGAAAAAAAACATATAACCAAGAAAGAAAAAAAAATTACAAACAATACAAAATAAAAATCTATGTCAATATTCCAAAACTAATTTTACCCAACTATTCCAGTAGCAGTATGCTGATGTATTGGTATGTTGAGTGCTTTTTACTTTCAGGTCAGACATTTGAATCAGGACAGAGTTCACTTAGTTTTATATATCTTTTTACTTTAATCTAACAAACAAAAGTGACATTGGCTTGTGGTTTTTGCTCAAGTAGTCATTGATATGACTTCTTTTGTGGGTCTACTTATGTCGTTATGAAACTTACATTGCTTGCACTTACACGTATTTTATATATATATATATATATATATATATATATATATATATATATATATATATATGTTAAGAGCAAGATGGATGCACACTCACACACTATGAAAAAAAAATTGCACCAATTATAAGTGCATATAAAACAGAAAAATCTCGAAGCATAGGCAGTCAGTTGCTGATACTCCCTGATGAGTGGATGGACAGGTTTGTCTACAAAAATCTGGAGTTGGGATGCTGAAGGTAACATCAATCAGGTGACAAACTTTTTATTTATATTAATTAGTTTATATATATATATATATATATATATATATATATATATATATATATATATATATAAATAAATACACACACACACAGCAGGCACGTAAGTTTATATATATATATATATATATATATATATATATATATATATATATATATATAAAATAAAAAAAGACCATTTTAAGGTTCCATGTAATAAATTATTTCACCTTTTAAAAGGACTGAGGATCATCAGACTTTACTTTCAAACAAAAAATGAGAAGAAAATTTACACATTTTTGACGGGCTGTATGTACATGGAACCTTAAAGTGGTCTGTTTTTATTTAAATTATTTGCTCTGGATTTACATTGAGCTCTGGATTTTATCCTCCTTAGGTTTACCCATACGGATTACCAAGTTTTTCATAAACACACACACACACATATATATATATATATATATATATATATATATATATATTGGACATTGAGATCAACACCAAACGGTGAAAGTCTGTTTCATGCTTGTCGCAATCTTCAGGCCATCTGGGTTTTAAATTTAGCATACCTTAGAACCATTATATATATATAACTAAACCCAGATCAGTAAAATAAAAAAAATCCACTTGATATATTGCCTTGTGGAAAGCATTAAAAATAAATTTTAAAAGAATTAAATAATTCTTTATTGATCAAAATCTGCAAAACAACTTCTATGTGATGTATCCCATCAGGATGTGGGTGATCATGGCTCTCCACAACTTCATTTCCCTTGGGAGCCTCAGCAGCATTTCTCCCTTTGCTAAGTCTCCCACTCACAGTTGTGCTATCCACTCATACAAGCTTGTCAGGTAGGTGGCCTGCTTCTCTGAATGGAAACATCACATAAAAGAAGGTCCCTTCAAAATTTAGGTGATTATGGCTCTCTACAACTTCCTATCTCTTGTGGCCCTTAGTGTTTCTCTTTTTGTTAAACCTGAGACCCCCACCCGCTTCTGCCATTCATTCACACAAGTTCATCAGGTAGGCGTCCCACTGCTTTCACTATCTCTCTTGCCCCAGTGAGGGTCAAATTCTCCAAGCCCTCCTTTCTCAATATGTGTCCAAGAAATTTTTGCTGTCTCTTTTTGATTCTGAGTATAAGTGTTCTTTTTTTGTTGCCATTTTTTTTAAGACTTCCTCATTGCTTACTTGTTCTATCCACAGAATTCTCAGTATCCTCCTGTAGAACCACATTTCTAATACAGTTAAAAAAAAATAATTTTGTTTTGTTTTTTTTATTGTTTGTTTTTTGTTTTTTTATTGTTTTTTGTTTTTGTTTTGTTTTGAATACATGGAAAATAGTTAAATTTATGATTCATGTATGAAAAATTAAGATATTTAAGCATAAGCAATGTACCATTTACATCTAAGAAAATGGTTGCTGTCAGTTTCTTCACAAAATACTGGATTTCAAAATTTAGTTTTGTCAGTGATAAGCATCTATCATGGAAGCAACCTTTGTCTTCAGGGTAACAAGATGCACCCAGGTCTTATTATCCATGATCATTACTCCCGAAATTCCCCATCAGTTCCTTTATACTGTTCCAGAAACTGAAAAAAGATGTCCATGTACTGGAACTTGTGTCCATCATTCAACTGTTCAGGCCCTTAGATTAATAGCACCTCTGTTTGTTCATTGGTTTAGAGTGGCAGTCATCTTTGTTGCCAGATCGCAGAGATTATTTTTGGATTTTTTTTTTTTTTTCTTTTTTTAATCATTTCACCTCCAAACAAGGTGATAATGCCACTAGGACATGGTGTGGGGGGTTACAGGGAGTAAAAAAAGAATGTGAAGAGAAGTGAGAAAAAGGACCATAAAGGAACAGGACTCTGAAAAACTGAAGATGGTGACTGACATTGCATTTAAATTTTTGAAGGTTATGTGGCAAGGAAGCAAGAAATTGGAAAGGAATTCCACAGGTGAGTAACTATTATAATAGAACTTATGGTTGCAATTAGATAGTTCAACAGTAAAATGGTGAGACCTAGTTGCCAATCTAGTAACACACTTAAATTCATGCAGTCGTGGCACTAAGGAAACCTCATTAGAACAGTTACCATGAAAATATTTGTAGAAAAGACAGAGGGAACCATGTCATGTTGGTAAGACAGTGACTATTTGAGATGCCAAGTCCGGATCAGTTTTTTTGAATTTTGTCAAGAACATCGAAATATATAGCAAGAACATCAGACCAGGTATGGCAGCAGTATTCAATGTATGGATAAATGGTAGATTTATAAATGTACAAGCTGGATTTTGATGAGAAAAATGTTCTGGCATGACATGGCAATCATTTTGATATAACTGCTCCACTTCACCGAGATGATATTTTCCAACATCCCAACTTGTGGATGATTTTATGGGCCATCAACTTTGGGAAATCATTTTGTTCCACAATCATATCACAAAGTTTGCACCATCTATGAACTTAAAGAAAGCTTCAATGTATGCTATGTCGTCTTGTTGATAAACATGGACACCCTAAGTCTTGTCCTGCAGATTCATAAGCCTCTGTAAACAGACAACACCAGACTGATACCGGCTTCCATCTTATTACATATACCAGATATAATTTTACAGTTAATTTCTGAGTTAAATAGTAAGACTTTTATTAAAAAAAAGTCATTTTCATTCTTAAAAGAAAATTGCTATTGTAATATTCACTTGTAAAAATATATGATTTGGCTTTTAACAACCTGCATCCACATGGGAGTAGGTTCTGCAAAGTAGCTGTTCTCAGGAAAAACTGTCTGAGTGGAACTTCCTCTTTACAAATAGAATATGGAAGAAATGTAGGTGATTCAACTCAGTGAGTTTAGCATAGCAAGTCCTAGTGTGAACTGGTGAAATTAAATAATGGAGCTCATCTGAACATTTGCCATGAAAATACCAAAGTAATGATATAAGCTGTAAAAAGAAAATAAATCAATCACATATCTTCAATTATTATGGCATACGAGTGACAAAACTTTTTTTTAGCAATCTTGGGCGTTTATGCCTATAAAAAAAAGTGTTAAAAGGACTATTTGGTTATTGTTACTCTGGAAACAGCTTTCCATATGATCCCCAAAATTAATACTCTTGTATAAATCTATTTTTTCTCCTCCCTGATCAATTAGTAAGACTAAACCATTATTGTCTCAAAGAAAAAAATGAATTCTTTCAATGAAAAAAAAAATTTTTTTGGCTTTAACCTGCAAAAGGTTGATAATCCATAAAAAAACATTAAATAATCACACTGGTAACCTTTTTATTCCATTTTTTTTTCTAGAGTATGAAAGCAGCTCAACATCAAATTTCCAGATAATTACCTGTAATTTATTTTTATATTAAAATTACTTGCAATGTTTTCCAATACCAAAAAGATTTTTAATTTTCTCCCCCACCACTTAAACCCTTTGTTTAGCTGAATATAGGCGAATGATTAACAGATTCTACTTATAGTGAATTTAATACTTGCTGTTTTCCAAAATTGTGGCCTTGTGTCAGACAGCTATATTAAATTTATTTGCAAAATATTTTGATTGTAAAACAAGTCCCTTTTGAATGTATTTCTATAGCAAAATCATTTACTGTGTATTTTTTATTTTTTAATTTTTTTAAAGAAAATCATAATTTGGACGAACACAGATGGATATCTTTAAAAACAAAAATTACACTGGGCATCTGCAAATAAAGCAATGTCAAACTTTCAGACTATTTTTAGTGGACTGTGTTCTGTTCTTGTTATTGGCTTCTCTTTTTATTTGCTTTTATTGAACCTCCTTCATGTCTTTTTTTTTTAAGGGTAATTATTTACTCTCCTATGCAATGCAGCACATAGCTTCTTTTTTTGTTGTTTTTAAATGTAGGGACTTGCATACAAAAGTGTGTATGGGTTTTAAAAATGGCCCAACTCCATTAGTATTGGTGCAGATATCAGGACTTAATCTCCTATGACTACATGTTAGTACAATGAGAGGTGCTGCCTCGTGATAGGTCCCTAATAACTAGTCATTTGTGAATTGTTCTTCTTTGGCTCAAAGGCAAGACATGGTCAGTAGTAACCACCTGGACCGAGATTTTGCTAATCCATAAATAGTGGATGTCTGGCTCTTAAGAATGTGGCAGAATTTCTGAATGGATTTTTTTTTTTTTTTTTTTTTTTTAAAGGTTTACCCAATACAAGGCTTAAGAGCCACTCATGTTAGGGGGATACTTACTGAATAGGGTATGTGATATGAATATCAGGGATGATAGTAAGAATTTAGGATAGATAGCGATTGATCCTTAAAGTGGTTAGGATTTTAGTGTTCGGGGAAGTATGCATGCAGGAGCTTGTTCCACAAAGCAGTTCTGGCTGGCGGGTATCTGTCTGAGTGGAACTTCCTCTTTACAAATGAAATATGGAGGCTATGTAGCTGATTCGACTTCATGTAAAGGTCTGAGCTGTTGGAACTAAAGAGTGGAACTCATCTGAACATTTTCCATGGAAATAATGACAGAATAGGATATATATGAAAGAGGTTGAAGAGTGGGAAATAGTTCATGCACTACAAGGCTGGTGTAAACGATTTTGAACTCTCTTGCAAGGTTGGAAAGTGAAGATTGGACAGCTCCAACCCAGACTTGGCTGCCATACATCATTAATAAAACTCCAGTACTTATCTAACCATTCAATAATTGTTGTTTTCTTTTACCAGATTTAACTAAGTTTAGAATCATATCTAGGAGAAAAAAAACAAACTTTATCTCTCAATAATAGCACTCGGCCACATTTTTAATCTTGTCAGAAAACTGACGTCTCTAAAGGTTTGCCAGAACATAAGCTGCCACCAAGTAAAAAATATATTTAATAGATGCTGTAATTGGATTTTTACTTTCGTTATTTTGGTGGTTGAGTGTGTCTCTCACAATAACATCCCTTGAATAAACACGTCCTACGAGATTAGTCGAATGTAGAGTTATAGTTTTCCCTGGTCGAATCAGGATTCCTTTTCTTCTCGAATATGTCCAAGCATTTGGAACCAGCACATAGTCACCTTTTTTGTCCATTGCCAGAGTAGAAGGATACACATATTTAGTTAAAAACCCGGTGCCTTGCAGCAAGATATGGCTAAATACTGTCCTGGCATGGATAATTTCCTTCCC
This sequence comes from Acanthosepion lycidas, assembly GCA_963932145.1. Taxonomy (NCBI): domain Eukaryota; kingdom Metazoa; phylum Mollusca; class Cephalopoda; order Sepiida; family Sepiidae; genus Acanthosepion; species Acanthosepion lycidas. The sequence goes on along the minus strand of OZ010614.1, from coordinate 29,238,753 downwards.
ACACTTTGAGGAAGGACATTTCAGTAACGTACAAATTTGGCCGTACAGTTTGTTTTGGGCCACATTCCAATATCCACTGTAAGCCCCTAACGCATATATTTCTTGAAATGTCTTTTTGATTGCATAAGAGGCTTTGCAACAAAACGATTTATAGCATACTGTTACTGATCCAGAGTTGTTTTTAAGGTGCTTGAACTTAAAAATATTGATTACATCTTCTAGATTTAATATGGTATCGTTTTTTTTCAGTCTGTGGTTTTTGTGAATAGTTATATATGTCATCAACCTCTGGTTTAGCATTGTTGATCGGATATATGTCAGCTATAATCAATTTACCCCCAGGGCCATTGGGTCTGTAATAATAAGCAGCAGCCCCCGTTGGTGTATATATTCCACTGCCATAGGACAAAGATGGTGGCCAATGAAGATTTGCAGCTAGAAGATTAACATTTCCACCCCGAGCAAAAGAGGAATGCATTTGGATGGATCGAAATAATGGTGGTACACTAACCCAAGCAACCGAATAAGCGATGTTACGTATGTTGTATTTTTCGATTATTTCAACAGCCGGCTTTTTAAAGACTATGTCAAAACAAATAAAAGTAGCAAATTTACCGAATGGTGTGTTGAAAATAGCTACTCTGTTTGACTTTGCCGGATTAAACCAGTCCTCTTGAAATAAATGCCTTTTGTAATATCTTGCCACAAGCTCGCCTTCTGGTGAAAAGACAACATTAGTGTTGAATAAGTATTGTCCATCAGATGGGCACTCAACTTTGGGGTCACAAATCTCACGGCCGGCCATATTGACGACAAGGAACATTTCATTGTCTCTAGCAATGCAACTCAACAATCTTTGAACCTCTGTACTTTGACCTTTAAACTCAGGATCTACGCACGGGTTTCGGTGGCTGATTTTAGGATCTGGAATTGTCTCTGCGAACAAACTCATCCGCTTTCTGGACATACGCATGCCGTAAATTCCATATTCTGGAAATGTCAGCATCTTGACACCCTGAAAAAAAATGCAAGGGAGAATAATTGTTAACCATTATTTATTTTTGAATCAGATATCTTTAATACGGATGTGCAAGTGTTGTGATTGTTAGAGGGCCCCAAACAAGGAATTGGTATGCCAAATTCGACTTCCAGTTGAGATAGTTACATCTACTTTCGCACAAATACTTTTGGGAATAGTATGAATCCACCTCTTCTGCATCCCCCCAACTATGGGTCAAATCAGGATAAAACTTATGGTTACATCTAGCTAGTTCGACAGTAATGGTATGAAACCTAGTTGCCAATCTAGTAGTAAGATTAAATTCATGCAGTCGAAATACCAAGGAGCAAAGCTCACCAGAACAATTGCCATTAAAATATTTGAAGACAGACAAATGAAATCATCTTCACGGTGGTGGGAAAGTAAGTGATGTTGAGATGCCAGATCAGGATTGATCACATTACAGACCTTTCTTTGGATTTTGTCAAGAACCTCCCGATATTGCAAGAGTAATTTCAGCAATATTTAATGCAATATTTCTTGCTGCAATGGCAGCAATATTTAATGCATGGTCGAATTTGAGTTCCCTTTCTCTGAGACTGGTTTCCACCAAAGGTTACAGAGCCCAGTCTACTCTGCTATTTAGCCCATCTTTCATGGCCATATACCTTCAGGACGCAGGTGATGATTCTCCATAGATTTCTTTTCTTTATTATCTGAGAATTACCATGGTTTCTTGGTTTACCATTGTTTCTCCATGATTTTTAGTTTTTCTTCTCTCTTTAGAATGTATGTGATCATGGCTCTCCACAGATTCCTTTTATTATTTATAAATTACAATACCTTCTTGGGAAGGTTGGGTTTCATATTGCTTTCTTGACGGTTCTGGATTTCAGAGTTTTCCTTCTTTGAGACTGGTTGGCAACTGAGTCTGTCCTGCTATAAGTGATGGATTTGCGTATTTCCCACTGGTATTTGAACAAAAGTGAACACAACAGACTAGGCTGGAATTTGAACTCAGCTCACCGATTTCACTTTCTGCACATATATTACACTGTCCGCACATGTATTATATCTATAACACTCTCCGCACATATGCTATCGTACATTAACTGAAGAAATAAATTTCTTTCTTAACCATTATTCCATCTTCCTCTTCTCAAAGATACAACCTAATAAAAATCCACACGATAAACATTAATGAAGTTGCAACTTGCACGGTAATTGCCGACACACACAACATGGAGATTTTTTCGCAAAACAAAATGATAGAATTATAAGAAATGCAAAACTGAGGACAAACTGTGAGACAAATCATAATGTAATTAACTTTTCTTTTTTTTTTACTAAATGTTCACCCAACACAAGGCCCAAGCCATTCAAGTTAGAAGTTTACTGAATGAAGTTGTATAGACATAAGAGGAGGAGGAAGTAAATGCAGATTATGAGGATATGTAGGATAGATGATGATTAACACTCGACTTTAACAGGTTAAATTTGCAGTGATCAGGAAAGCATCCTCTCAGGAATCTGTTCCAAAATGTAGCTAAGTGAAACTTCCTCCTTACCAATGGAATACGAAAGAAATGAGGATGGTTCGACCTTGTGTCTGCGGCATGGTGGTTCTTGTAAAGGTCTGACCTGGTGGAACTAAGGAATGTAGCTTGTGTGAACATTTGCCATGGAAAAGGCAATAGAGTAACGATAAGCTTGCAACATTTTGTTTGTGATGAAGTGGGTTGCTACGTCATCGTGCGTGTCTCTATTGTTCCCTTCTCGGTAGGACGCACATTTATATAAGCTCTGCTACTAGCCGGGAGAGACGTATGGTCACATACATTCCCCCGCTTTTTTTTTTTTAAACACAAGGATGAAGCCGGGCAATGTCAATTAGTCAACCCACAAGCAAATCGTATACTGGAATTTACTCGACAGAGGAAAAATGGAAACTAAATATACGTACTTTTATTTTAAAGTAATTTCTTTTTTTACGTTCGCAATTTATTGACGCTGAAGAAAACTTTAAGTCTGGATGAATAAGTGTTTCCTGTTTACATTGAGGTAGCTCAAATACCTCATTCGTCCCGGTATCGTGCAGGCTTGCCAATATTTCTTCCGCATTGTGTCTGTACGGGGCTCTCGTTTATCTGTGGTTCTTCCACTTCCCAGGTTTCTTATTTCTTCAGGTAACGTGGGTCCTTCGGCTGTGCCATTTTCATTCTCAGCTGGCCGAATGTTAGGAAATGGAGTGGGTGGAAGAAATTGTTTGTCGCAGAAAGCGTCTATTGCGCTGATAGGTTCTTCCGTGGCCTGTCACCACTTCATAGGACCGGCCTGATACCTGTTTGGTGACTCCAGCTTCTACCCACTTTATTTAGTTTGGTTTTAATGGCTGTACTCGGACATTATCCTCCATCCTGAGGTCTCTTAACTCATTACCAGACTCCTAACGTCTCAGCCTCTTCTTGATTGTATGCCTCCTCGACCGAGTATGGGTAATAGTGTGGCTTTAGCTTGTCTTCTGTTACTGGGAACAGTGAATTGGTTTGCCTGCCAAACAGTTTTTGTGCTGGACTTGTCTTTAGTCCCACAGTTGGTGAGTTTCTTAGGTTCAGCAATCCTATCCTATGAAGGGAACATCAGCTGCACCATACCCGCTTTACAATTTTGACTGCTGCTTCCGCTGCCCTATTAGATTGGCTATTACCCGGGGAAATGGTTTTATGTTCAAACATCCATTTCTTGGTGAATTTCCTGAAGAGGTAAGATGTGAGCTTCCTCCCATTGTCAGAGATTATAATATCCGGTATTCCATAGCGAGAAAATGGGTCTTAAGGCACTCAATTACGGCATCTGATGCCGGTGCGGCAAGCTGGTCAACTTCAATGAAGTTTCTGTGGGAACTAACCGTTATTAAATATTCTTTTCCACCCCACGTCATGAGATCAGTTGCGACTTTCTGTCATAGTCTTTCTGGTACAACTGTAACTATTCGGGACTCTGCCGGATGGCGATCCGAAAATGTTGCCTAATCTCGGCTGAGATGCCTGGTCAAAGTATCAGATCTCTTGCCTTGCGAAGGCACGTATTAATGCCAAGATGGCCAGTATGAGCTTTTATCTTCATTTCAGCACGCATGGCACTGGGGATTACAATCCTTTGCCCGCGCAAGATTAACCCGTCCTGTATTATTAGCTTATACCGATAATAAAAAAAGGTTTTATATTATCAGGTAGCTATTTTCTCTCATTGGGCCATACACTGGCAATAATTGTAGTAAGCGCAATCATTGTTATATCATCTGCCGTGTCACCAGTCTGAACGGAGGCGTGGGTTCGAATCCCACTTTTGCCACCATATTATGTCACCGTACGTGTCTCTATTGCCCCCCCCCCTTTCAGTAGGACGAACATTTATATCAGCTCTACTACTAGTCAAAGGTGATGTTCAGCCAAGGGGCAACCACTTATTTAACTAGGGTATAGGTTTGAAAATTATTCGTCTCCAATAATCTCTGTTAAATCTGTACTGATGTATGGCATTTTTCGTTAAAGATACACTTTGATTGTCTCTATAATATAGTGTAAATACATTTATTTCTTTATTTAGTATATCCTTCCTAAGAGCTTTTAGATATTTTCCCTCCGTGTCGCTGCACTAATAAACATATTCTGTTTCACGCGTGGATAGGGCAAATGTAGACTATTTTCGTGTTTTCAGCGAAATTAGTGGACCTTCATCTGAGATCTTAAGACCGTATCCAGTTAAAACATTTTCTATCTTGTGAGTTCACCCAATTTACGTTGCAAAAGCCTGTAAGCTTTAGTGTGCTTTTTGTGGCCTTAAATACTAATTGTTGGTCTATTGTACCCTATATATATCTTAAAACATGTTTCACTAACATCATATGCTCCACGTATGGTTTACTCATAAATTGTAACAATTTTGTTACTATAAAACATAAATCTGATCTAGTTGCAGTCATTGCATATATTAAGCTCCCAACAATTTCCCTATACAATTTTTCGTAACTTATTTCACTACATATATTGTTAATATTACTGTCACTAGGGGTATATTTAGGTTTGCAATCTTTCATTTCAAATCTTTCCAGTAAGCTTTGGAGATATCGTTTTTGATAATATAATATTATCTTCATAGGTAAATGTTATACCTAAAACATTTAATTTTACCTTGATCTTTCCTTTTAAATTTTTGTTTGAAGATTTTTTTTAGTATTTAGCATATTTTCATTATATTTTGTTGCTATTAAGATATCATCCATCCATAGAATGATAATTAATTATATATTTATCCTTATACTTTGTGTGTATATATATATATATATATATATATATATATATATATATAAACATCTGATAGCGAATGACAAAATATGTGTGTAATAAGTTATTCCAGTTTCGACTGCTTTGTTTCAGGCCATATAAAGTCTTTAATTTATAAAGTAATCTTTACTATTTTTATTTTCTATCTAGAAACCTTTTTCTTACTCTATAACTCAGAATTAGTGCATTGTAATAGGCTGACTTAACATCTATCTGATGTACTATCAAATTATGCTGCGTTGCAATTTGCATTAACATTCTTATCAAGGTCATTTTTGCTTTTGGTAGTCAACGTATGGATTCTGAGAACAACCTTTTGCTACTAATCTAGCTTTATAAATTTTTGTTTTTGATTTTGGTCTGTTTTATAGCATATACCCGCCGTGCGGGCATTAAAGTTTTATTCGGTGGTAGTTGTGTTAATTCAAACGTTTCATTTTCTTTTAAAATATCCATTTCCTCTTTCATTGCTACCTTCCATTTTAATGGCAGTTCATACTTTATCGTCTCTTCGTACGATCTTGGTACGGCCTTAATGCGATAGCAGTAATAATCTATCGTATATATAATTCTGTAGCGGTGGCTATGTCTTTCCACGCCCACATTTTATTCGTCTGCGATTGGCTAATAAATCACTACTACCTTTCTATAGGACAATTTAGCCATCGCAGTCGTTTCTTTGAATCCTTCGGTTTTTAGCTTGCTTGCTTGTTTTGTTAGTACGAATGTAGTGATTGGTCAATTTTTAACCAATCACATATTTTTAATGCAAGATTAACTTTTCCCGCGTGTCCATGGGAACCTACCCTTTTTTTTCTTAAAAGAGGCGACTTTTTCACAAGTCGTCAGTAAGATCCAGTAAAATTTGCCTGTCCACTCTCAAGCGCACACACAGATACAGAATTTCGTAACATGAACTTATATTTCTCTGTCACTTCTTAACCAAGCTAAATCAACAAGGACTCTGTTGATTTCGAACCATTCTATAATACAGCACTTTTTTGATCAATTGTATTCTTGTGTTATATATTCTAACAAACAGTATTGTTCTAATATTGATTGATCTAAACATTTTTCTCTCAAGAGAACTTTCTTCAAACAATCAATTACAAATCAAAATACAATTAAAGGGGAACAACTCCTTTCTCTTAATCTAAACATTGAATACAATTTTATTGCATGTTTGTTCTTGTATGTTATTTCAATACATACTTGTTGATTCACAGTTTGGAGTTTTTGTTGTTTACTTGAATCTTGTACGTTGAGAAAGTATAATAATATAAATAGTATTGGTCCATCTACCCACTGGGCTATTACAATTCGATATATCATTTTTTTCGTCATTAACGTATCACTTTTTTTAGTTTAATGTTTCAGAAGTTTTTTAATTCTTTTACAACTATTTTTAATTATTTCTATTTGCTCTTCAGGTAATCGTATATTCATTTCATCATTTTTAATCATAGTATCATTGTCCAATTCATGTATAATAAACGGTTTTTCTTCACTAAATTTATCAATGAACTTTTACCGTCCTGACGCTTATTTCTTTGCGAAAATATACCAAATAAGCAGGACTATTTTCATCGTATCCTACAAATATTCCCTTCTCACTTTGATCATCTAATTTCTTAAGATTTTATTTTTGTATATATTAGGTTGGTGCAAAAATAATGACGTAATAATGTCATTTTTTGACGTTAAAAAATACGCCAAAAAAAAAAAAACGACATTATTACGTCATTATTTTTGCACCAACCTAATACGTATAAAAATGTTCCCAAAAATGCATGTTGGAAATGTTTCGTTTTTTAATACCAGTAAAAATTTCATACGGTGTAGGTTTTACGATTATCGTAACACCTGTTACGAATATATGTCGAAGGCATAACTGCGTATAATAACCATAAATATATGGGAAGTTTAGTTTATGCATTTTTTTGTCATTTCAAAAATCGTGCGCCACGCTCTTTCAAACGTGCCATTTTGATGTGGCGATTTAGAGGGTGACGCGTTTTGGTCGTTAATTTTATTTTTAATTAATAATGACTCAAAAAAAGCTTTGGAAGTGAATTCAGTTCCTTGATTGCTAAACATATTTTACATTACTATAAGGTGCAATATGAATGAGCTATGATTTTTTTCAAAAGTTTTTACCGCGTCATGTTTATTTTTAACATTAGACCAGAATAATCATCTATGCACCCTAAAACGTCTTTTGCTGTGACGTCCATCGGCCCTGCAAGATCAATATGAACTAGTTCTAATATCTTAGTTACCTGTCAGGTAACTTATTTCATGATTGGGACATCTTTGCCTGTGAGCCAATTAAATTTATTTTTATCAGTAATTTGCATGCCTTGAAGTTTATCTTCGAATTTGAAAATATCGTTAACGTGTCCCATTATGTAATATCAGTCCTCCTATATGGCAGTAAATGATTGACAATCTCTTCACAGATGAAACTTTAAGCAACAGAAATGTGGTTCTACAGAAGGATGCTGAGAATACCATTTGACTGAACATGTGAGCAATGACGAAGCTTTAGAAGAAATGTAAACAAAAAAGACACACTTAACATCAGAAAGAGACATTTTAAATTTTTAGGGCACATAATGAGAAAAGGGGGCTTGGAAAATTTAACATTCACATGACATATTGACGACTAGAGGGAGAGAGTAAAACAAGGCATAATATACCTAGCGAGATTGTGCAAATGGTTAGGAGAGAAAAAAGACAGAAAACTTACTAAGAATTACAGAGTGCTTTAAGTTATGGAGTGCCACGATCGTTAATATCCTGAAGTGGCATGGCACATAGAAGAATTACTGCCGGATTTTACGGTAGGGATTTAAATGAATAAATGAAAATGCATTTGTTGCTCCACTCCTAATAAAAACAAGATGGAGTCTTTCTTGAGTACTTACTTTTAATCTCGCAGAAACCACTGTCTTGTTGTAGATGTAAATATTTTTTCTCATTGCTTCAAGGGCCATTTCTCGGCTGTCAACTTCGGCACCAGCGCTGATGACGTCATGCTAAAAAACAGCGACCCTATAACTGCGCGTTTGATCATTGGCAATTATTCGGCAATGAACGCATTCGTGTAATAATAATAATAGCAACACTAGCGACAACGGAGACGTAGAAATGTTGCTCGTTGTTGTCATCCTGTTGAACGTTTTTAACGACTTGTTTGGAACGAATAGGAGCGAGAAATAAATAGGAAAGATCAGAAAAAAAAAAAAAAAAAACACAGACAAGATATAAATAATTAATCAAGTCAAGTTTAAAGGTTAAGTTAGATAACCTAATTAAATTAAGCAATGGTTCATTATAAACATGACGCAACAATTCTGAATTTTTAGAGACTAGAATTCTTTTTGCAACACATAACGCGTGTTTCGTCCTGGGTCTGACGTTAAACTACATCCAGCAGCAAGGCCTCTAATCGGGAGATTGGAGGTTTTGAGCACCACTTAATTGCCGTTGTTCCCAGGTTCACCCTTTTTATAACAAAATGACCAACAATACATTTTTGTACCAAAATGGCAGTCAATGCAACACTAAAAAAATATACATTTCGTTCAATTTCTCAAATCATCATTTTTTTTTTTTTAAATTTTCATTATTTTTTTTTTTTTTTTTTTGTTTTTGAAAAAATAAATGAAAATTATTGTATTAAGCTACGGACATTACGAAAACCAACTGTACTTTGAATGTGTGACAGACTGATTAACGGAAGTTGCATAATCTCATAGATAGATAGACGGGGAAATATTTGTTTATTTTTAATTATTTATTTTTCGATCACTCTATCTATTTTGGTTTACAGACAGTATCCACACCCTATGTGTAACCATCATTGTACCGTTTCATGTGACTAGGATTTAAATTTAAGGTTGTCATTTACAAATTGCCAAACACGGCACTGCTATTTAACCCAGTGAAGAAGAAATTAATCCATGTCTTTCTCAAGGGTATATGTGCAAAAGTGAGAGTAACGAACTCGTCCAGAGCCGCTAACCATAAAGTTTTTTCGATATAGGAAAAGCGGCAGTAGAAACAGAATTACAAGTACGGATAGCAATTCGTACTTCTGTTGACAGATTTTTCAATATGGACGATTTTATCGATAATGTGGACAATTCCTTTCAACTCTAAGGATAGCTAGAAGCCGGCCCGGTACAGTAAGTGTTGCGAAACACTGCCTATCTCGCGACCCAAATCCAAACTATGTGAGAAGAAGAGAGCTCGCGGAACGACTCTTTCATAAGACCCTCTCACAAAAGGAAAAGTGGAGAAGGGAGGGAAGGCAGGCCTTAAGTAACAAGGTGGCAGACCTGCGCATCCCATTCCTTCCGGTAAAACGATTACAAAATCCAAAACTCGAAGCGGCATCGCTTTGGAAAACCAGCATGGCAAACACTCCGCTTCTCACGTCTGTCCGAAACTCACACACACACACACACACACACACACACACACACACACACACACACACACACACAGAGGTAATTTCACTTATTTTCCCACAATAACTAATGATTCCAATCAATTTAAATTTTGTTTGAAATTCAGCAAAGTTTTGGAAATATTAAATTTAACCTATTAGTTTGGAATTAAAACTAAAAAGCTTTAAGAAAGATTTTCCAATTTTTAAAATTTATTTTAAACCCTTTTAGGCATACACACACACACACACACACACATTATTATAAATTTACTAATTTAAAAATATTATCCCATCGCTACACAGGAATTACCATGCTTCAAAAGCAAACTAAAACGTTAAATTTAATTATGAATTAAATTAAAATTAGATTTCCAAAAATCGTTTGAAAATGAAACAGTACTAAGGATTTTAATTTTATAATTAAATGTAAAGTTTTAGTTTCTGTTTTTGAAACATGGTAATTCCTGTGTAGCGATGTGACCATATTTTTAAATTAGTAAATTTATAATGTTTAGGCTCTACTGAATTGTATTGAGCATTGTTTTTTTTTAAATAAAAATAATTAATAAGAACACCGGGTTATAAATCTTACTGTTCTTTCTCATTTATATGCTATCCCTCACTGGCAGCATAACTCGGAGTTTCATGCACGACGAATCTCTGACTGTTGCCAAATCGGTCGAATTTCGATACCGGCTTGAAGAATTCGGATGTTTAACCACACTGATGAGTTGTGATACAGCGATATATATATATATATATATATATATATATATATATATATATATATATATATATATATATATATATATACACATAAGAGCACCATATGAATGGGATTAAAGTCCGAATAAAAGTCCCTTGAATTTCTCTAATTTTGCTCTAGTCGGTGGTTTGGTCATTAACGTCCGCGACCATATCAGCAGTCGGATAATAAATAATGTCTATATTACCATTGTCTCTAATAAAATGGTATCTAATATCAATTCGTTTACACCTCTGTCGATGTACAGGATGTGTAGAAAGTGCTATTGCACCCTGGTTATCTCTGAATATTTTTACAGGGGTATATTCTTGTAGAGAGTCCATTCTATTCAATAGCTGAATGAGGTATGAACTTTCTTGTTTGATCTTTGCAAAGGCCATGTAGTCATCCGCACACGTGGATAGTGAGACTGTGGGTTGCTTCTTCCATTTCCAAGAAATGGGTGGATAATCCTTGGTTAAACTGAAGCAATATCTGGATGTACTGCGCCTATCACTTTTAGTCTGATGCCCAATCGACATCACTGTATTCTATTAGTTTTAATCTATCATTGTTCTTCCTGTAGAATAGCTTGTACTTCGTCGTTTCTTTTATGCACCTCAGTACATGTTTGGCCGTTGTACAGCATTATTTATGTGGCCCGGATAAATGTCGCTATAGCTTACTGACAATATAACTTACATCCAGCCTAGTGCAGTTCATGAGATAAATCAAGTTGCCGATAGCTTCACGATATTTTCCGGGGTCACTCAGGTCATCAGCGTTTGTGAAGTCAAGCTTTTGCTCACATAGTGTCGTTCTCGGTTTGCAGTCTGACATATTGAATCTCTCTAGTATTTTTATTATGTACTTGACTCATTTGTACTAACTCTTGGTCTATGTTAAAGTCTATTTCCAGGAAAATGGCGGAGTTTTCCGAGGTCCTGCATCTTAAATTTTTATGTTAGCATTTGTTTAATGTTATTTAGTGAGTTCATGTTGTTGGCTGCGCGGATCAAATCATCGACCCATGATATGATTTCAACTCTTTCCTTGTTATTGTGTCTAATATAGACACAGTGGTTTGCTTGATTCTGTATGAAATCGATTCTGGTGAGGCAATCATGTAGGTAGGGCAAGAATGGTCAACCTGTGGCGCATGCGCCATAAGTGGCGCATTGGATGCTTACAAGTGGCGCATTGCATCCTTTTGATGGAAAGAAACTAAGCCACTTCTTATGTAATGAACTTTCCTCATTCCCAAGTGCGTCGGAAATTATTGGTTTTTGGCGATCATTACCATGTGAACATTTTCCAGAAATGAGAAAATTTGCCGAAAGATATGTTTGTCTCTTTGGAACTAGGTACAGATGCGAGCAGTCATTTTCTTCCATGAAAATGATCAAAAGCAAACTGAGGTCGCGACTGTCCGATTCCAACTTGAAGAATTGTTTGTTGCTTTCAGTTACGAATTTAACTCCTAATATTGCTGGTTTGACGAAAACAAAGCAGAATCAAGACACATTAAAGTTATTTATGTTTATTTTGCCTATGTAAACATTATAAACTCTGCCATGCACCCCCCCTGCAAATTCTGAAGAGAAAAAAAAAGTCAAAGCATTGATTGATGGCCCCCCCTTTCAAAACTCCTGGATACGCCCCTGGTCAGAAGCATATATTTTTCAAATAAATAGATGTTATTATAACTTTAAAATATGTCCATATTACAACACGTACTGAAAGGAAGTGAATGTTTGTGTGGCGCATTTAAATTAATCGTACAAAAAAATATTGGCGCATGGAATCAAAAGGTTGGCGACCCCTGATGTAGGGTTTTTATTCCAGTTTCTGTCTGTTTCAGACCATATAGGGATTTGTAACTTGTTCAACTTACAGACTGGTCTCTTGTTTCTATATGACATTACTTCAACTCTGGTTGTTTCATGAAATTTTAATAATTAATTGAAGATTGTAGGTATGCTGTTTTTACATCCATTTGATGTTCTATGAAATTAATATGCGTATGGCTGTAATGTCCGCCGTTGGAGAAAAAGTCTCCTTATAGTTTATTCCCTTTTTATTGCATTGTAAATTCTGGTTTTGTTGAAAAGATTAAATGTGGCTGCGTGTTGAAGAGCATTTAAGATTTATACATTTTTGAATCAAGGAAAAACAATGGAAAACCGATTTTTGTTTCAACGATAAAATATATATTAAAATCAACAAAAGCAAAACAATTTTTGTAATGCGTGAATAATAAGGAGAAACAAAGTAGTTTCCCTTTATCTGTTAGCTTGAATAAGAATAAATGTAATTAAGCAAGTTTTCTGAATAGAATGTTCAAAGTTCTATATTGAAATAGAATGTTGTATTCAGAAGAACATACAGTTAATTCAGTTGTGTGTTATATGTATAACTAACAGTGCTGTTGCAACTTGGCTTGTTCACAGAGAACTGATGGTGAATGTAATTCAAGTTCTATGTGTGTGCGCGCAGTGAGTAGAATGATTATTAGTCTGTGTAGACGCGGGTGAGTTGCTGAGTTCTACTGTCTATTTTTGGAACGAAACCTAGCTTTTTTTTTATTACCGGTAGGCTCCGAGAACAAAGGCGGGGGAAATTTGGAAAGAACACAAGAAATATCTGATTGGATGAAAAATTAATCAATCGCTGATTTTATAACAAAAGCATGTTTATGAATTAACGGTAGGAAAAATTCAGTGTGGTGACTTCGATCAGTAAATTGTCCTGTGATAATTAGTACTTATTATTTAATCAATCACAGTTGAGAAAAATGTAGGCGTGGCAAACATAGTAGTAGTCACTACAGCATCCCCTGGTAATAAATCTTGCTTTGTATTTTTGCGATCCGTCTACGTTTTCTTTAATTTTGAAAGACGACTAAAAAAGGAAAGCTGATCAGCTAGTTTAGCAACAAAATGAAACTCCTTCCAGTCAATTTAAATTGTTTTTTGAAATACAGCAAAGTATTTTGCTTTATTGGAAATATTAAATTTAATCTATTAGCAGAGCTTGAAATTAAAACTATGATAAAAAAAAGTATGTATTGTTACATTGTATTATTACCACGAGATCGCTGAAAAGTGAGCATAGCAGGATAATAAAGGCCTTAAACTTGAAAACAAAATTTTATCGTCAAAATGTTTGTTTTTATTAAGAGGAAAGAACAAAGTAATTTTTAATTATTTTTCAAAAGTTTTCTGTCTTTATTAGAGCATTCTAACTTTTGATTGAAAAAGCTCGTTTCTCATCATCAGCGAGTGTCCTAAATAACATGGCGGATTTTTGTGTTTTTTTTTTTGTTTGTTTTTTTTCTAATGGCAGTCATTAATTTTGAAAATTTTGCAAAAATAAAAAATAATTGTCGGATTTTAATGAAACTTTCAGAAACTATTCACAAATGATTGAAATTATTATAAATGTGTTTATTTTTTTAAAGTCATGCTAAATATTTTTTTTATATTTATTACATCCCCCCCCATAATTAATTTTATGAAAACTCATGAAATTCTACAGTTTCAGCGGTTAATTAGTTAAAAGCACAAGGCTTTGAGGAAAGCAAATCATTTTTCCCTTTTTTTTTTTTTTTATAGTTGACACCCTTAAAAGCTTCAAGAACGATTTTTCATTTTAAAAATTCATTTTAAACCATAGGCATCTTTTTTTGCTTTTTTTTTTTTTTTTGGAGGTACCGAATTTACTGTTTTCAAATCTTGTGTCTAAATCCGATTTTAATATCAAATCCTTATTTTTTTTGTTTTAGTTTCTTGAAGACACCCAGAGCCAATAATTCTATTTTTTTTTTTTTTTTCACATGTCCTCTAACATTAAATGTCTCAATAATAACAGCTTTATATGCTATTGGAGATATTTACAAAGTTTTAAATAAAAAGTTGCCAATCTTTAACTGTTGCCAATTGGAGAAGTCAGTACTGTCTCCGATAATTTAACATTAAATTACGAATTAACAGAAGTAGCGTAAGAATTTACTAATACGAGTTATCTCCCCTGGTATGGATAAGAGAACGAAAATAATTTATTATTATTTCCATGGATTCAATAAAGGGTTGGGATTTTTGTATTTTGTGACATAAATAAATAATGTTGCCAACCATTCCCAATATGCGGGATTGTCCTACATTTTGAGAATTGATTAATCTTTTTAAAAATTAGGCGTAAATATTACTTTTTTTTTTTAAGATGCACTTGAATCTTGATAAACACGAACGGTTGGAATATGTGCGAAATGAAATCATACTTTCCTAATTTTGTCTTTTTCACTTTCATATTTCCTATCGCTCAAAATTCTTTTTATGTGCCGTGTCCCTTCAGGTCTACACGATCATGGCTCTCCACTTCTTCCTGTCCCTTGTAGCTTTCAATAAGTATTTTTGTCCTTTTGTTATTTCTCTCAGATCCTGTTCTGTCATCCACTTGTTGCTTAAGCCTGTTAGGTATGTTGCGCGTTGCTTTCCCTTGTCCCTTTTTCCTCTATCCGCCCTGTGGGTATCAGGTTTTCCAAGCCCTGCTTTCTTATTACTTATCCCAGAAATTTCAGCTGCCTCTTCCTGATGTTAAGTATAAGTTTCCTTTTTGTTTGCACCCTATCCAAAACCTCATCGTTCCTCACATGTTCTCAGCATCCTTCTGTAGAACTATGCCTAGAGTCTTTGAAGAGACCGTCTAACCTTCGCTGCCGTAGAAAGATATCACGTAGCAGTTCAGTACTCTTTTCTTTGTTACCAACGAAACCCTCCTGTCTCGTAATACTCTGCCTAGCTTTTGGAATGCGTTTTTGGCCGTCTCAATACGTCTTCGGATCTCAGCGTCGCACTTTCCGTCGCTTGATTTTAGTGTCCACAACCTGTAAATCGAATCCCGGCCAGTTTTTTTTGCTGATGACCATGCATTCTGTCTTGTAGTTTATGCTTAGTCATGTAGAATCCTAATTCTACATCTTTACGAATTACTAAAAATAGCTTGTTCAATTTCTGTACAAAAAGTGGATCACAGCGATGTTTTGAACAGATCCAACTTCGCACATGTTTTTTTCAATATTCGAGTTCTAATTGATCAACAAACATAAAAGTGCGCGTTGATATCTACCCACGCATAAATTTTTTTCATCGCGTAATCAAGTTAAAATTTTTAGCGTCAATTTCTCTGGAGCCTACCTAAATAAATAAATACAGAACCCTAACTCACTTTGCCAGTGAGCATTGTGATTTCAAACTACTTGCTACGCAAACCTGTTACTTCATCTGAAGTTTTCAAAGTTACTTGCGAACATATAACAAACTTCCAGAAATTTCACTCACTCCTCATCAATACATTCACCCAGCAGCCCATAATCATTCTTGCTAGTGAATAAAAGTTGCAATTTCATTCAAACAAAGCAAAGAACTTTTCGACAATGAAATCCTCTTCCGAACTTTCACGAACATTCCAACTTCAAGTCTCATCAAGAGCAGTCAAAGGAAGACAACTTTATTCGAACTAAATTTGCACAAATTTAATGTGAATTTATTATTTGACACAAACTGTTTAATTTTCTTGTCAACAGTTTATTACTAAATCCTACTTTGTGAAACTTTCATCACAAATTTTGTAACACTTCTCAGTTAAACTCACAAGCATCATTCACACACACACACACACACATATATATATATATATATATATATAGAGAGAGAGAGAGAGAGAGAGTTTAACATTGTGCGAGTCTATCACGCATGAACATACATCCATACAAATACAAATCACATACAACGCCAAGCATTCAATGGTTAATTAATCACAACTATGTTATTATAGACAATTTACAAATCGCAGCAATGCGACAATTTTGTAATCGCTCTATTTTCATGTAGTCAGTTTTGTGCACTTTTGAGAGAAACGAATCGGTGACGCTTTCTTAAATTTCCCCAAAGCTCACTCGCTGATTGGTCTATGCCAAAAAATACGATCGTCTGTACGTGAAGAATAATTCTTCCGAGCAGCGATCTGGAGCCTATATTCACTTATTTCAGCAAGAATTTTTCTTAGCTAATTAGTGAGAATTCAGCTGACAAACGAATCCACGACAGTTGAAACCACGCGCCAAACTTCTCACTCACACACACCACTCACATGCTGAACATACCTTGTATATAATCACATAATCTTTTCTAACACGGCAAATCTTTTAAGAACAGACATTATAAGAGACTCATGAACATTATTCCAGTGAACTTTGAAATACTAAAATAACAGTAAAGAGACAACTCTCGTTTATTTCAACCTTTTCTTACTTAAATGCATGCTTTCTTTCACATTGTTGTTTGATATTGTTATAGACAAGCGTATGGTTGCAAGAAAGAAATACGACAACAGTAGAAATAAATTTACGTGATTTATTTCAATAGGAACGTGTGAGTTTGGGACAGCTACCTTGTGGTATACACTGCGTGCCAAATTATTATCTAGATAACTTTTTTTCTAATATTTCAAAAACCGTCCAATCAATTCGCACAAAATTTTCACCCAACGTTGGCAACACTG
>OZ010614.1:29214145-29216645 GCA_963932145.1 Acanthosepion lycidas | reverse complement strand
TGAAGTCATTTCTGATTTAAAAGATTCTTTTTTAGCTTTGTGTTTCGCAATGCGTGTCGATGGAACATTTGGTATTGATTGAATATTTGATCAAAGTTGCGTGTGATCTTGGTACGAAATGTGACTTTGCAAGTCACTGTCGGGAAGGCCAAAATTCGTTTGTAAAGATGTCTGTCCCTTGGATAGGTCGAAACAAAAAAAAAAAAAATCACTTCAGGGCCAACGGTTATTCGCTTTCCATACTCTTTAGGGATTTTTCAAATGTGCTTCTGTTAATTGCCAAACACATGACTGATGAATTCACCCAAATGTGTGAGTGAACTTCAGGGGAAAATCTCTCTATAATCCCAAATTATCTTGAAGATGATCTTTTATGAAGCGTTTGCTTTATAAAGTTAAGCTGCTCCAACATAGTCCTAATTTTAAGGATTATTTTCAATTGATTATGCATTGAAAGCGGCAGAACTCCTCAATGTAATTCTTCCCTCCGAAAATAATTGTCGATACTTTTCTATTGCTGACAACCATTTTTTTTTTTTTTTTTTTTTTTTTTTTTTTCTCAGAAAAATATTTTCACTTAGTGTTTTGAATTTTTTTTTTTTTTTTTTTTTTTAATCAAACCATTTTAATAGTAGTTAGTAGTGAAAAGATTGCTATCAATAATAGGAAAAAAGTATCTTATGTTCTTAGACTTACAGAAACTGTTGAATATCTGGCGGGGTTATATTTATCAATTTCTCTCAGACCTTAGGAAATACTTGCTGAACTTTTTTTTGGTTAAGTCAGTCAAAGCACATTGTACTCTAAGTAATTACTTTGTGTTCCAATCACTGGTTGAATTTTTTGAATAAATTAAGAGAAAGACAGTTGAGTTGTCTGTCTTTCTCCCGCTGATACTTGGAAGACATTTCTTAAAATAATACAAGCAGTGTGTGTATACAAGAAAAAAGTAGCGACCGAAAAAAACTGTTTAACACTTGGATTCGAACGTGTTAGAAAAAATTAAAAAATTTTAAAAAATACTTTGGTCTTTTATTTTAATAACAAACATTTTGACGATAAAACTTTATTTTCGTTAAGTCTGTGGCGTTTTTCATTACGCTATGCTGTTTTCCCGCGAAAAGTGGAAGTTATATTCTGTTTTTCTTGGATTAGTGTTACTGTTATCCTGTCTTTTCTACTTCTCTAGAGTTTTTCTAATATTTCATTGAGCTAAAAAATGTTCTGGTGATTATTATTGTTTAACATATGAAAAATAAAAATGTTTGTCTATACCAGCGTTTCTCAACCAGGGTTCCCCGGAACCCTAAGGTTCCGCAAAAGTCTCCAAGGGTTCCTCGAGAACAGGTGAGATAAGCTAATGCACTTTTTATTTAATTTCATATACGTAATATTACTAAACACACAATAGACAATACTAATAGACATAATTTTCTTATCTAACCTATTATATACATTTTTTCTGCCTTGCTTTACCTTGTCTTTTCAACATGGCCAGTAAAGGATAAAAAATTAAGAAAACTGACGCAGCAATAATTGGTTTTCGTTCAGTTTACATAGTGGTTACTTATGTTTATTTTTATTACGTTTGAGTTTAGAATTGGTTTGTGTGTGAATGAAAACTTTCTGAAGTATTATAAACGAACAGTATGAAATTTATTTAGCATTACCGAAAAATTTGACAAAGAAATATTATTTTTTCCATAAACCAGTTATTCAAAATGTTTTTTATAAAGAGGAAAAATCAAAGTATTTTTTAGTTTTAAAATTTTTTTCCATCTTTTTAGAAATTTTTCTAAATTTTGATTTTTTTTTTTTTTTTCTATGACGGACATTAATTTTGAAAACCATGCAAAAATAAAAATAATCGGATTTTAATGAAACTTTCAGAAACTATTCACAAATGGTGGAACTTATGTTTTCCTTTTTTAAAGTCATGCCAAATTTTTTTTTCATATGTATTACCCCCTCCCCCCTTAACTAATTGTACGAAAACTCTATAATTTCAAATTTGGGAAAATTAGTGATTGTATTAGTTAAAAGCACAAGGTTTTGAGGAAAGCAAATCGTTTTTTTTTCTTTTTAGTTGGACCACCTCTACCTGAACATCATCTCTGAATTGTAACATACAAAACTGAAAACAAAAATATTCTTTAATTTAAAAAGCTTTTAAATTCTTTTATGTATTTTAATGAATATAGACAATATTGTCTGAAAGCAAAAAGATATTTCGATGAAAAATGAATTTTTAAAACAATTGTTATTTCTGAAATATTTTATGTTGATAATTCTGTCAGAAATTTAATTTCTGTATCTATCCTTCTATTTCTCTTACTTTCCTTCACCCTTTCCTTTTTCCCCTTGTAAGAACTGCTGTTGCTGTGTCACGTGGCGAAATCGTGTCTAACGATTGGTCGTACGTGATTTTCCCGCTTGTTTTCGACTAGAGGAATCTAGTCAGTAGTAGAAAAAAGAGGGCGCCGCAGTGTGGAGACGATAA
>OZ010614.1:29006645-29206645 GCA_963932145.1 Acanthosepion lycidas | reverse complement strand
GCACACCCCACATAAACACCCCTACCTGGATTTGCCATGCCTGCTTCTGAATTTCATCGTTTTTTTTTGTGTGTTTTTTTTTTTTAATTACTAAATAAGGCAACAGTAAAAGGCAATTGTGAAGGGAAAATATCTTCAGAGGAAGACGATGTTCCTATTTCTTTGATCTGAAAAATTTGTGCAAAATTTTCTAGAATGTCACCTTGATAAAGCAATAGCAAGATGCAGCATAAACATTTTCAATACCCAGACAAAATTTTAGTGAAACAGATACTCAACAAGTCTCTAGCAGAATCAAGTTGTGCTAAGAAACAGGAAAGAGAAAGTAAAGAAAACCCCAGAAAGACTGATGTTTTTATAGAAGAGGACTCCTTCCAAACAATGTCCCACTTTTGCCATCAACCCTCCCTTTATACAATACAGTAAAACCAAGTTAACTTTTTGTCTATACTTTATCTGTTGGTATTATTTATTCTTTTTAGATCCTAATGATTTTCATTGGGTTTGTGTATGGACTTGTTCACAAAATACTATTGTAAAAAGTTTAAATAAACAATTATCAGGGGCCCAGGAAGAAATTGATCCTAAGAAGCAGGGAATCATTTCAGCTTATGAACATTTTGTTCCACTGTATAACAAAAAAAAACAAAAAAAAACAAAAAAAAACAAACAATATACTGATGTTATCATTAGGCAAAAGGCTGCAGTGCAATGACAATTTTTTTCTTACTCTCATCTTGTCAATGCACCTAATTCAGTGCTTTTTCTTAAAATAAAATTTCAGCTGATAACAATCAGGCTACAGATTTATTGAGCCACACTTGTTAAAATACAAATACTTATATTAAAAAAAAAAAAAAAAAAAAAAAAAAATACTTTACTCACTCTTTAAATAATTGCACAGCCTAGAAATTTGTTTACATCCCTTGACTTCCTAGGGGTCCAATGGAGGCTTATCCATTGAATGGCGTGGTGAAGCAGACTCCACATTGTTAGTTGGAACTGGCTGATCAATGTTTTCATATGTTCCTCCAGGCCGGGTGGCTGAAGAAAAAGAACATTATTAAAAAAATAATAAAAAAATAAAACAAAAGACAACTAAAAAAACAAAAGCACGGTAAAATGATATTCCTTAAATTATTTAATTAAATTTACATAACTTTCCAATGAAAACACTTAAAGATCAAATTTATTAGTTCTATATTTTAATCTTTATTCTTTAACATGATTTTGAAAAATCTTTAACAAACAAAAACTATTACAGTAGTTAACAAAAAACAAATTTTAGCTTGTACTCAAATTTGTCAGATACAAAATTAAATTGGTTGTACTTACATAGTCCAGGAATAGTGAATGTATCATAGATGCCTCCTCGGTCCTGGTAGATACGGTAAAGTAGGAAACAGGAGACTGGTTTGAGCAGAAGATTCACAATGCTCATGCTGAGGTCGAAGGTTAAGGACATTTGGACTCGAGAACAAGAAATATTCAAAATGTAAATGAAAAAAATTAAAGGACACAGTGAAACTAAATTCACCTTTTATATTGGTACAAAACCATTTGCAGCTTTTTAGTCTTCAGAGAAAATCTTGAATTAATACAGGCAATTAAAAAAAATTAAAATTGATAAAATAATTTTATTTTGAAATAATAAATTTAAACATTTCATTGTTTTTTGTTGGTGACAGACAAAATACAGGGTTGCTCAGTTCTTTGAGGACATTTGCATGAATTTAGTAAGATCTGTATATATTATGAAAGGGCTTTATTTGATAGAAAATTGGCATAAATAATCTTGATGCAGCTACTTAACAAATCCACCATTAGCATTGAGGACTGCTTCAATACAAGGTCTGAAACACTGACATGACAAAATGGGATCTTTATCTATTTTGGACATTGTGCTACTACTTATGATGGCCCTCAGAGATTTTATAGTGTTTTGGGGATATTAATTGGTGCCCCACAAAACACTATGGGGACTGGAATAAAAGATTGGTCCTATAATGAGATCCTTTAATCCATAGGAGCATGAAGTAGCTTGGGTCTGGAGAGCTAGGAGGTTTTATGTTTTGAGGGATGGGATTGTGGAGATTGTAACTCCTCCTTTTCTAAGTCATCTTGATCTTAAGACATAGTTCATGGTGTTGTTGGTAGGTGTACAGTCTTCATTTGTTTACACTCTCTATCTAAGGCTTCACACCCCCTCTCAAATACAGCCTTATAGTCAACACCATTGGCCTTTTTATGAGAAAAGAAGTGATAATAATATTACCCTCACTCTCACCTCCCAGAACCATCACAGTGTAACAATATGATTTCTAACATCTTTAGAAGATAAGGAGATAAAAAGGAAGGAATTTATGTTCATTCACCTATTGCAGTTTCATGGGAATTTTGTTTCCATCTTTGAGTGAGCTTAAATGTCTCAGGATTAATGTTTCAGGAATCATGTCTCCTGTTCGCCTTTGAATTGGAACATAATTTTATAAATGATTTTAGATAGTCATAAAAGTAGACCTTTCAAGATTTGACTACCCATGTGGCTTTGGGGTGGTTCCAAGTCTTCCAGGATGCAAGTGGATGGAGAGGGTGGACTCCAGGATTATCCATATAAGCAGAGAGAGGTAGGAAGGAAGTAGGAGGAAAAAAAAGTGGGTCTGGCTGTGAGAGAAGTAGGTAGGTGACCGGAGGAGTTGGAGCTGCCCAGCAGACAGTGACAGGAGGACTGGTAGAGAAAAATCAGGAGTTGCTGAGGTCAGTGAAGTTAAGGAGTTCATTAAGCAGTTCATCCAAAGAGAAAGATAGCCAGCTAAGTAAGAAATTGTATTGT
Organism: Acanthosepion lycidas; assembly: GCA_963932145.1. NCBI lineage: Eukaryota > Metazoa > Mollusca > Cephalopoda > Sepiida > Sepiidae > Acanthosepion > Acanthosepion lycidas. The sequence continues at coordinate 29,203,812 of OZ010614.1, read as the reverse complement.
TGCAAACTCCTAACCAGTGTCTTTAAAAATGCTTGTCATCACTAGTATTATTTTTTAAAAGCAGTCATGGCTGAGAAGACAAACCTGTGCATATAGTGCGTTGGGAATATATGCAAATAATGTCATAACTGGTGCAGTGAATGACGGACAATCAGAATGTTCTAACAATCACGGCACAATAGTTACTGTAAAGTTTCTGTGCCTGACCCTTGGAATGTCCTTAGGAACTCTGCATAACTATCTGTTATTCCTTTGATCGACCTGTGGTCCTAATAAGTCTTTTTCTCCTCAAAAATAAAAATGAACAAAAAAAACAAAGCCTTCAAGGCTCTTTAGATTTCGACTTGCTTATTAAGACTTTGTGCAAATCGGAAAGCTATCTTTTGTCTTTGCAGATATCAATTGGCCTCTTCAAATCACATGACTTGTGTCAAAGGTATTAGGAGCCTTAGCAGGAATTTTATTTTTGGATACTGCTGTAGAACCCCTGTCAGCAGATTCCAGCTCTTTGTAAACTTTGCCAACAAAAAATCTTACAACTTTCAGGAAGCAAGCAATCTCTGCATTTCATTTGCTGAGTCAGCCTGAGGTTTGTCATCATTTATATGAAAAGAAATGATGATCACAACAAAAAATAAAAAAGTACAATTAAGACTGTCCTCAAAGTGAGAAACCCTGTAATAAAAATGTATCAAAGCTGCTGCTCCTATAATAATCATTGACAAACAAGTCAGCACCATATTTAGTATGCTGTTAAATACTATTCTGTGAATTTTTTTTTTTTTTTATAACATCTTAAATTAATTTTATTTTTCACCTTTCCAAAATTCATATCCACCTTCAATGAATTCTTTTTTTAATTATATCCGTTAGATATACAGTGCAGCAGAAATACCTTCTACATAATGGTAAGACATTAGGTAGCTAAAGATACCATTGCCACTAATATCTTAGCATTATGTGGGAGGTATTTCTGCCACACCCTGTATTATTTATTTTTACTTTATTTTATTTGGTAATTTTCATTGTTGTAACTTCTGTGGAGTGGGTGGGACCTAATGCAGTATTTTTCAATCTGAAGAGCTACTGGAATAAAAGATTGGTCCCACTGATATAATGCATATTATTTAATGCATGGGAACTATAGGAGAGTATTTCCCTTTATTTCAATAAGTATCCAATTCATTTTCTCAAATAGCAAACATTTTCATTGGTCAGAGAATGTATTTTAAAGATCTATTTTTCCTTTCTCAGAGTTCAATCCACACCTTTATCAATCTGTTTGGTGTGAGTAGCTCTTGTGACATCTTGCTAAAAGCTATTGACTTTAGAAACTTTGTGTAAACACTGTGAATCTAATAAGTCACTCAAATTATTTACCATCTTTACAAGCTGTAAATCAGGAACATAGATAACATCAACTTACAATTTCAACAAAGGACTTTACTCTTCCTCACAGTCACAGAAACTCAATAGAAATGAACAATTTTCAACCCTATTATCATTTTCTATTGTTGCTGCATTGTATCATTTGATTGAAAAAGGAACAAATAGGAAATCTACATAATATCCCCCCCACCTCACTTTTGATTGAAAAAGTAGGAAAGCTTTAAAAAATTTGACCTGCTGTGTTATTGATTTAGCCTCATTAGAAATTTTGAGTGTAATTGTTCAGAGTTGTATTTCACTCGAGTCTTTTCATTGGTTCTCTGCATGTCGCATGTCTGGTGTGCTTGTCTAATATTCACCTTTCTTTACCATGACCAGTGATCACTACCTAAGGAAACTAGTATCAGTGTCAATAGTACACAAACCAGTCATACTTACCTACTTTAGTGTAGGTCTTTTACTTGTAATTCTGCTTTCATTCCAATTTTTCCATTGAGGATATTCACACACACACACACACACACAGAGGCAGCATATCTTCATTCAAACATGCTTCATTGAATAATATAGATATGTTGTCTACTTATTTTTATACTGATCCTTTCCAGTTGTCTAATCAGTTTCTTGATAAGATGAAATTCATCAAGGAAGGCGTTAACAAAAAACTATGGCACCTTCCTTCGTGAATTTCATCTTAACGTTGTGAATGTGATTAGACAAAGGATTGGTATAAAAATATTCAATGAAATAAATATATGTGTGTGCACACGCGCGCGCATGTCTAATGGCCATAAGATTGTGTTCAAACATGAAATGCATTGTCACCAGTCGGTGTCCATTCTTATATTTACACATGCTCTATCACAGATATTGAGCACTTTTACCCATGAATATAGCATAACTTAAAACTATATATTTTAACATGTATTCCATAAACTACTACTTACAGAAAAGAGAACAAGTTTGCTGTAATTAATGAACAATAACTAAATTGCTACCTGTCTCATTTGTCCCCAAATTCTCCTGACCACCTTCAACTAAAGGGATGGGAGTACCAATCATAAGAGTAATTTGTATCTATCTATTCTTTGAATAAAAAGTCGGTGATCAACTTTATGCAATTTGACTTGTTCAAGAGAACATCATTTATAATCTCTTTCCAGTTGGTGTGTGGATTTTATGAAAGCTCATTAACGGAAAGGATGCAGACACTTCTTCCACAATTTTTTTTTTTTTTTTTTTTTTTTTTTTTAATCAATTCATCTCTAACAAGAAAATAAAGCCACTAAGAAACAGTGGGTTACAGAGTGTGAAAGAATATAAAAAAAGGAGAAACATTAAGAAGCGATAGCAATAAAAAGCAGAAGATGATGATTGCATTTAAATTTCTGAAGATCTGTATCAAAGTTGACTGAAAAACAAGAAGCTGGAAGAGTTCCACAAAGGAGAAATGAGATAGAAGAAACTATTAACATAGAACTTGTACTTAAATTTAGCCAATTCAACACTAAAATGATGATCTTGCTGCCAATCTAGTACTGTGTTTAAATTTAAGTCTAGGAACCATAGAGGAAAATTCATCAGAACAATTACCATGAAAGTATTTATAGAAAAGACACATGACTGCAGCCTGAGATGTCAGGACCAACAACATTGCAAATTCTTCTTTTGGATTTTTATTGAGAATTGCTAAAATGTATGGCAGCAATATTCATGACATGGATGAATGGTAAACTTTAGTGCCATTACTTCAGTTAAAAAGGTTCTGAGAATTTCAAGACAAATGAGAGGCCAAACATTAATTTAGTTGGTCATTAATTATAGCAAACTTTTAATTATATATAAAGAATTCTATTAAATTCCCCATTTCTATGTGTAGAAAGACACCTTTACACTAGATAATTTCTTGTGGAATACTGGAGCACCCCCACAAGATGGACTGATCTAAAAAGATGAATAGCTAGCTCTCGCTCTCTCTCTCTTTAGTATCCGACTAACGGTCGTCTGGCATCGACCCACTGAGCGGTGGGAGAGTCTATTAACAATAGAATAGGTATGTTCCACTATAACAGTATTATTATTCAGAATAAATTGCTATTACTTTTTATGTTTATCAACTTATCCATTTCACAATACATTTGGCAATGAGTGATTTGAAATTTACACCAAATATCAACATTTGACAATGAAAAATTCAAATGTTAATACCAACACAAACCAAAGTTTTGAGTTTAAAAATTTATACTCATATACCAAGAAATTATTTGGCAACCTTGGATTAATTCGAGGTCAGACATGTAAAAACAAGTAAGAATTCTATCTGGTTGCCCAGTTAAATTTTGTCTTTATAAAGAAACATGGAGGATTTTAAAGAAGCAATGTTGGAATTCATGAGAATCCAGCAGAAACAAAATGAACAGTTGGAGGAACAACAACGTTTGGACCAGTAATGCTTTGAGAAACAAAATAAACAGTTTGAAAAAAATGTTCGGCTTGTTGAGGTTAAAACAAAGGAAAAAAAAAAAAAAAGGCGAGGCAATGCAAATTCTTTTTTTCAGAATTCAGTAATAAATTCAATTGGCAAATTTAAGTACAGTCTTGAAGAGGTAACTTTTGCAGCATATTTTCACCATTATGAAGCGGTCTTTCAAAAAGATTGCACTACATGGTCGGATAAAAAGAAAATATGTCTGTTGTTCAGAAAATTTGGTCCAAGTGAACATGAAAAGTATACGAATTACATGCTTCTGAGAAAACCTTGGGAAATGTCTTTCGGGGAAATTGTCTTAATTTTGGGAAAAATTTTGGGGAAGAAAAGTTCTCTTTTTAACACAAGATGGCAATGTTTAAACCTTAAAAAGAAAAGTGGGGAAGATTACAGAACTTTTGCTGGGATTGTCAATAGAGAGTGTGAAACTTACTCCTGGTATGTTTAAGTGCTTGATTTTTGTACAAGAACTGATGGCTCCAGAGGATACTGAGATCAGAGTGAGAATTTTGTCTAAGTTAGAACAAAATCCAAAAATCAGTCTGCAAATGGTCACAGAAGAATAAGAATGAATAGAAAATCTTCAACACAGCAAAAATAGAGGAACACAATGTGTCAAATATTCAGACAGTTAAGCAAAGACAACATAAAGCAAATGTTGCCTGGAAAATGAATCCTTATTATGGCTGTAGACAGATTCATTATTACAAGGAATGTCCATTTAGAAAAAAAAGAATGCTTTAATTGTGACAAAATAGGACAAGCATACACATTGCAGAAAACCCAAAAGTAAAAAGGGGTCAAAAATGGAAAAGACAGCTAACTTCAATGGAAAACAAAGGAATAAAAATAAGTTTGTGCATGTAGAGATGAACAAGAAAAATGTTAAATTCCAATTGGATATTGGTTAAGATCTGACATTGATAAATGAACAAACTTGGAAAAAAATTTGCAGACCGACTTTATTGATGACGAAAAGAATTGTGCATAGCATTACATGAAATCAACTAAATTTTGAAGGAGAATTTTACACAATTGTGACATTTATGGGCAAAACTATAAAATTAAAAGGATTCATTATGAAACCAACACAGAACCTGTTCAGTATGGATTGGATCGAGTCATTCAACCTTCTCGACCAACTAATTAATTTGTTTTGCTTTAGTGTCAGTGCTAATTCAGAGTAGAAAAATTAAAAAATGAATTAGTGATAAAATTTCCAAAATTTTTTTTCTTAGAGACTTGGCAGGTGCACCACAGCTAAAGTGGTATTCAAACTGAAAGATAATGTGATGCCTATATTTAGACCAAAAAGAAAAGTACCCTTTGTAGTGGAAGCTTCCATTAGCAAGGAGTTGGACTATTTAGAAAAAATTGGCATGTTAAGCAAAATGGACTATGGTGTGTGGGCAAGCCCTACTGTTTACATGAAAAAGAAAAATAATTAGAATCTTCGCAGATTTTTCTACAGGATTGAACAATTGTTTGGAAACATATTACCCTAATGGTAGTGTTCTGTTTGCTCAAAATTCAGTCCTTTGATGAAGAGATGGAGTGACCTCTCCAGAATGCAGGCTTAGATGGGCAATGACATATGGCAGCTGTGTACTGCCCAGACCAAGATCACATGGCTCCCATCTTGGCCATACTAACAAAATCCCAAACTTACATTTGGGGCTGGCTAGGCTACAATAATAGTTTGAAAGATTGTCAGTGTTGACAGCCAACCACCTTTGGTGCTCTACTATTGATTTTCTGTTTGGATTTACTTCCATAACCATTTCTGTATTTTGGATATGATAGCAGTTTTTTTTTTTTTTTTTTTTTCTTCCTCTTGTATCAAATATCTTTCATCCTAACCCTGCTATGATATAGAGTTCAGTGTATGATGTACACAGCACAAAATTGTAATGTTCATGTTTTGAAAGTAGTTAGTCCATAAAAAAAAAAAACAAAGTTCCCTAAAGTGTTAAGTCTCCAAGAAGTAGACTGAAAAATCTTACTTGACTGAGCCAATACCACCAATGTTGAGATTGTCTTAAAAGAAAGGATACCCCAGAGCAAAACGGTATTCACTGAGAAGGTCTGAAATAAAGAAGCAGTTCAGTAATATGATAGATATACAAACACAGCACAGTGGTGCCATGTATACATTTTTAAATGAAATAAATTTCAAATTATTAAAAAGATATTTTAAATTAAAATACTTTAATTGCTTTGGAAAAAATTTTTTTTTTTTTTTTTTTTTTACTAAGTATAGTCTGGCACAAGACTACAAAAGCATGAGGTATATATCAATTGAACCTACTCCAGTAATAATGGTCTGCTTGTTAACCATTGCTAGAGTGATGCATCCTAACATCAATCAGTCCATCGTTCTCTTAGTAAATATTTTTATATTTCAAAGGTATCCTTACTCTCGTCATACTCATTAAAGTTTTAATGACCAGTATAACTGGTTTGTTAAGCATTTCCCCTCAATAAGACACCACAGAATTTTTACTAACTGTATACTTTATACAGCACAATGTCACAAGTGGGGAATCCCTAATGAGACTCTGAGGTTGTGTGTGCATGTTTGTTTGTTTTTGTTTTTTTTGTTTTTTTTTTTAAATTAAGTTACCCCAAGCAAGATGATAATACCACTAAGATGCAAGGGGCTACCCAAAGTGAAAGAGAAGGAAAAAAACTTAGATGGAATTAGAAACTCAATCCTAAACAGGAAACAAGGGATAAACTACTCCTGCTCAAAAGACCAGGAAGGAGTGTAAACTGGATAATAGGCAACAAAAGAAAGTAAAATAAAACAATGTGATCAACAGACATGGCTTATAATAAAGTTTTCTATTGAAAAGGAATTTTCAAATGAAATTATATACGATTTATTCAAACTATTATCCTCAATTATGTTTCAACCCTTGTACCATCTGGCTTTTATTCAGGTGCCTGCTGTATACATTCTTGGAATTTTGAACAGAATCCTTTATTCAATCCACATTGATAGATAGTTCTGTGAAAAATTAACTAATAGGGCATATCCTCTAGTATGGAATTTTTAACTAAATTGTGTAGTTGGGGGTAAACTTTTTAACCTATTATCCAAAATGTAAATGTCACCTGAAGAATGCTGGAGAGTAAAGTGGCCAAAGCAGAATGAGGACAATAATACAAATTAGTGTAAATGGTAATTCCTTATCTCGGTTTTATAATGTACCTGAATTCCTAACCTTCTGTCTCTAGATCAAAATCAATTAAAAAAACAAGTTTTAAATTTTCCAAAAATGATTAATTTCTACCATAAGTATTTCCTAACTAGCTCTTCTGCAAACACAAAGAAAAAAATAAACTGAAGTAGACCGTGTTCTGATAAGTCCAATACACACACACATTTTTTTTTTTTTTTTTTTCATGTACTTATCAGAAATTAACATTGTTTTAAAGCAACTCTACATTCATAGTGACTAAAGATTATAGAAATTCCTTTTATTTACAACTCTTGGGTTGTAAATAAATACTCTGTGAATGAGTAGTTTGTAGGTACCTCCACTAATTTTGATACCCAAGGTTTAAAATGAATTTTTATAATTGAAAGCTGAAGGATTAAATTTACTATTTTCAATAAGCTCTGGTGTATTTCAAACAGAAATTATATTGATTGTAATTTTTTTTTTTTTTTTTGTCAATATTTCATCATAATGTAATTCTGAATTAAAAAAAATCTTCCCAAAATAAAATATACTTTTCTGAAACTTTATTTGAGGAATATTAGATGATTTCAAGTATAATTAATCTGGCTTGAAAATAGATATTATTTACTTTAAGTTAAAAAATAACACAAAAAAATATATTTTTAAAACAAAACCATAGCTGTGTTATTAACTGACATTGCCATATTTTACATAATTGATGCAATGACAGGTCATAATGATTGTTGTCCTATGGAGACTTTATCTGTAAAACATAATTTAAGAAAATGACATGAGCACCCTTTCTTTTTTCTTTTTTTTTTTTTTTTTTTTCTTAAATATAATTTTTAAGTACTCAGTACTCTTAAAAATGTTGGAAAATATTCTCCATAACCTAATTTTAGTAATGTTGACTTTAAATTTGCTATAGTCATCACACTTATTTTTGGATAATGTTGTGAATAGTCCCCCATACTTTCAAAAATGGGTAAAAAATCTTTGTGCAAAATAAATTCTATTAAGCATTCCAATTTTTGATTAGTAAATAGTTTTCACTTAGTAACAGTAACACTTAACTGGATGAAAGTAATGCAGAATTTTAAGATTTATATATTATGAATAATTATAATTAACATTTTAAAATATGCAAACAATTCCTGTAAAAATTCATTACAAAAAATTCTTAAAACAAGTGTCCTTAATAAATCTTATTTATAAAAACAATTAAATGCTTTTCTAATTAAATAATGTCATACTATTATTGCAGATTTTATTTTATGATTTGAAGATTTGTAAGAAATGATTAGTAGTTTGAAAAGAAAATTGATTTGCATTCTCCAAAGAGTCCTGCTTTTAACTAATAAAAAAAAAAATTCCGTATGAAAATTTAATATCTCTAAATTTCATGAAATTAAGTTGGGAGTAACGCAAGTAAAAAAAAAAAAAAAAAAAAATTCATTCATGAATACATCCAGAAAGTTTCATAAAAATCTGACAATTTGATTTTTGCAAGAATTTATCAGAAAAAAGGCACTAAAACACTAATTGTAAATATGTTGACTGCTGATATAAAAAGATTTTTTAACCAAAATATTTTGAACATGCTAGTAAGGATTAATAAAATAAAAAAATATTTTGGTCTTTCTTCTTAACTTAAAAACAAAAGTTTGATTGTCAAAATGTTTTAACAATCATTTTGATAAGTTTTAAGTTTGGGGCATTTTTTCATCATGGTATGCTCTTTCTTTCAGCAAATTATTGGAGGTACCTAATAATGAAAATTGTTTACTAAGTGATTCTTTTTCTCAGAGTTTATCATTTGGCAAAGAAATTTTTTGTAATAACTTGAATTATTTCACTCTCAATACTCTACCTTCTTTCTACAACATTTATTTTCAATTCATGATAGAACCTTTTACAATTTTTACAACATCTGTGGTTTGGATATTATATTAAGGTCATCAATCTTTCAGTAATACAAGTCATTTCCTTGTAGTTTCCCATATCTCTTATCTGTTTTATATACTGAATTTGAGTGCATCACTTGTTCTCAGTACTGAATTAGGCAGGATGTTGTATGAAAGGATTTACAAGTCAGCCATTGACAAGTCAAACCATTTTTTTTCTCTCTAATTATACACCTCTTTTTTTATAAAGAGGTAATCCTCATCCACACTTATAAGCATCATCGGATGACTAAGGATATCACACTGGTAGGTACATAGCATAATAGATGTGGAGTCATACTGAGAGTTCCCAGTCTTGGCTTTCTTTGCACAACAACTAAATAATTGGCAAATAATCTTGTAGAGCAACATTAGTTTTGGAAGAACAAGGCATCTTAATTTATGCTGCAATAATCTTCTTCATTAGTTCTAAATTGGAACATCATTGTTATTAGCCTTTTGATTACTGCCTGACCTTGAAAATCAAAGAGCTTAATACTACAAATGAACAGAGAAAGTATTTGACTTCCAACTTATGATCACAACAAAACCCAGGATAGATTGCTTGTTCTTTTGATTGTATAATACAGCAGGTTGATTTTCACTTTTTTTTTTTTTTTTTTTTAAAGAAAATTATAGGACAAAATGTTTTAAATTTGCATTGTTTATTGAAAATGGCACTAAAACTATTGCGCTATATAACATATTACATCATAATATAGCTAAATTGTTCTGTATAATTTCACTTTGAAACATGAAGGTCTTATTTGAAAGTCTTACTAATAATGTACTTGTGCCATGTATCTTGTCCATACACAATTTTTAAAGCTTTAGAAAATTATAAATTTTATAAGGCTGTCACTTTCACTGATCATTGGAATGCTACTATTTTGAACCTAAACTTAATCTTCAACCAGGTTTCCTCAAAAACCAGTAACAATTTGGAAAAAATATTTTTTCATTATTTATAACTTTCCCATATCTCTTATCATTCCTAAATACATCTGGAAAGTTTCATTAAAATCTGACAATTTGATTTTTGCAAGAATTTATCAGAAAAAAGACACATTCTACTTTCAAATTGAGTGCAACACCAGGGTCTCAAAATCAACCTACCCTAATCTCAGAGAATGGTGTAACCAATGAAGTATAGCATTATTTCAGTAAAAACAGACTAGAATTTTATTATTAATGTTAAAATAGTACAGCTGAAGGTCACCTTTTGGATAAGGTATTGTCTTTCCCTGAGATAGGACTTTGAATAATTCTTGACATGTGACTAAATAGTATGAAAATTTCAATTTCTATCTTATGACTAAACTATTTAATAATCTTATCCTAATTTTTCTTGTGCTCATGCCTACTGCAAGAAATATTTTGGCCTTTTTTTTTTTTTTTTTTTTTTTTTTTTTCTAGACATTTCTTTTCTCGAGAATTAGTTGCTGTCAAGTCAGAAAAAGAGAAATATTATCTTTTCTAACTTTCTTGAAAATAAAGAATTTCTTTTTTTATCAGACTTAGGTAAATTCATGATTGGATAAGCTATTATTTACAACATTAAATAACATTTTTATAGAAAATCTATAAATAAGCACTATTCAGTCTTATGCACTGCAGTTTAATCATTTTAGAAGATTTAATTTCTTTTGTCAAATGAATTATAAAAAAACAAGCAAAAAAACACAAAGTGGGAGCCAAATTCTCAAACTGAACCCAAAAGATGTTTTCAAATTACGGCATTGACTACAAAGTACTTGGTTGCAGTCTGCATATGTGGGCCATGTGTCGGACAACATTGCTGTAAATTGTTAAAATATATTAAATATTTTGATATGCTCACCTAAATATCCCTAAGTAGAAAGACCTGTGACAATTTCATGGCTTTCCTATTTGAATTTTCTGATGTATCTTGATTCTTAAGCTAATGATTAATCATGGCATATTCTATAAAAATAACATATCCGTAGAAATTCCACTATTGCATCGTTAAATGTTTGAGCTTAACAACTTTAACAAAATATTGCAATAACAATCATAAATATGAATACTGGTTGTTATTTTAAGAAGTGGGTACAAATGAAAAGATTTGAAATTGCTGACTTTTGCATTTCACTGAAACAGTTTTTAAACACTTCAAGCTTCCTTTTTTAGACAAATCCCCATCTTACAAACATTTCTCTTAATAATTTAAAACTAATTCAGCAGATGATATTTTATTTATGGTAACTATTTTTTTTTTTTTTTGCTTTACTGCTTCCATCATTCGATGATGTGCATCTGAGAAATGGCATTTTTACCTGTCGCTATTGTTTCTCTGCCTTTTGGCTAAGATCGAAGTGTAGTATCTGTTCTTATCAGTTTAATCTGATTTTTTTTCTCTCCACTTCTATCTTCCCTTTCTTTTTGCTGAAACAAAGTAATATCTTTTCTTCTCTTTGCACTGTGATTAAAACTCAGAATAGTCCATTATGAAGTACTGACAGAACATAATGATCATGTTAACAAAGGGAAGGACAAGCTCAACTGTAATAAGATAATAATGAAGCATTACAATTCTTTACTATCTATCAATCCCTTTCTGAAAAGGAGTAAACTTTTTGCAGGTACAAGTGTAAAGCAGATATATCTCTACGTATCTATTAATTGTAATTTCTGTCCTATCAGGCTTATATTTGTTTTGTGATGTTAACGAATACTCGTCACTTTTGTAATGCTTGTTATAGTAGAGACTTTGTGATCACAGATACAACTACAGTAACACTATTGAACAATACTGGTGTCATATGCCTTTGAATAACACTCGCGCTAATAGTACTTGCTCAAAAAGTAACCACCGAATAATAATCAGTATAGTGATCAGTACAGAGAAATAGTATAAACAGAGAATAGTGTAGAAAGAGTGATCTGCATAGTGATAGAATAGAAAACTGCATAGTGATAGAATAGAAAAGAGTGATCAATTATACGCCATGCTACATTTCCTTTAGTATCCACCAGTGTTTGCTCACTGGCAAGCTATACTCAAACTACAGTGTCGGCAGCGACACTTTATTCCTATATAATAATTTGACATGAAATAATCCAACAAAGGTTGATATGCTGTTAAATTATCCAATCTAATCCTAAATATTTAATTTATTGCTTATTACAAAATGTTGGTTCCAATATCTCAGAATGGTTGCTAAGAATACTCACCCAAGAAAAATTATAGACAAATCCTACAGATGAATGGTTGAATTTCTTTCTAACCAATAAAAATGGATGACTTCTTTGTCTCATCCAGCATATATTTGTTCTTGTCTTGAATTTTGAATGTTATAACTAGTTTTATTACTGTATCTCTTTTGTGCCTGAATACAGTTCTTTAATTTTTTGCCTTATTACTGCTGTTTTGCTTTTAACTTGCATTTTATTTATATATATATATATATATGAGGGTGTGATGAGTAAATTGTCACCATTTTATATTTTTAATTTTGCACATGCATATTTGTTTTTGATTTTGTTGACTACACAGTATATTACGGTCAGTTGGGCATGACACAATTCACGCCACCAGAAATTTGGAAACTCCAGGCTGTACTGCTTGGCATTCATACTGGAAGCTCCAATAAGAACATTTCTGAGTGTTTGGTTGTCCCTCTGAGGACAGTGCAGAAGATTCAGAAAGAGTTCAAATGGTGCTTGGAGTGAGCACTAGTGATGTTATGCCTCTATTCATCTTCCCACAGGGCCTCACTCAACACAGAGGCCTATATCAAGTGCCTTGAGGAGGTAGTGCTGCCTTGGGCCAAGAGGGTGGTTGCTGGAAGAGCCTATGTATGGCAACAGGGCTCTGCACCATGTCACACAAACAGGAGAACACTGTCATGGCTGTCATACAATTTCTGAAACTACATCACCCCCTTACATCTGGTCACTTAACTCCCCAGACTGCAGGCCCCTTTATTATGTGTGGGGCACTGATGAGTGAGAGACCAACAAAATTCCTTGTAACATCAAAGATGAACTGAAGGTAAGGTTTAGAGTAGCATTCACCAACTTAAACAAAGAGACCATCCACAAGAGTTGCAGGAAATTCCAAAGTCATCTGGACATCATGGTTGAAGCCAATGGCGATTTTATTGTATGAATTTACTCTTTAATATTTAAAGATGTTTTTGTGTAATTTTGGTAAATATATCTGTTAAAATGAGATGTCAGTGTTATATTCATTTTTGCATAATTTAGACAACAATTTATCCATCGCATCCAATATATATAAAATATTAGGTTGGTGCAAAAATAATTTCGTTTTCTCACATAGTAACATATGTTAGAAAACGAAATTATTTTTGCACCAACCTAATAGTTTGCTTATTATTTTGAGCTAGTCTTTCTTTTCCTCCTCTTATTGTTTGAGAATTTTGTCAATTACATTTAATCATAGCCAATTATTCCCTAAATATGAATTACTTTGTTGATAAATATTAATTTAAAGCATAGGTTAGTGTAGGCATTGGAGATTACTCAAACAATAGAGTAAGAATAAATGTACAAACAATTATGTCCAATTAACAACACATTTTATTGCCTGAGCAAAACTAAATGGAAAGAATATGAAGGAGTGTTTGTGTGTGTGTGTGTGTGTATATATATATATCTCATAAATGTGTGAAAAACATTTGAAAACAGTTCTTTTATCCATTGGTTTTGAAGAATTGTTAGATATGCTTGTGTACAGTCAAATAATCTGAAGGAATTGTATGTTGTGTACTATTTTGTGTTGTATTTAATGTGCTATAGGGTTTAGAAGAAACCAGACACATCCTATCTCTAAGGCATTCTATGGGTAGGTAATGAGAAAGAAATTACACATGTGTCCCCCACCCACTTTTTTTTTTTTTTTTGTATACTGCTTTGGCAATGACATCTAGTATCTGTTAAAAGGTTTTTGGTAGACAAGTCAGGTAATTCCATAATTTTATTCTCCTGCTAAAAAGTAAACTAATTTCATGTATCATCCTTTTTATAAGTATTGTATAAGGAATTTCAAAGCAGGGTTAATGGCAATCCCATTTTATTTTTTACAAGCAAACTGTAAATCCTGACTTTGGCTATATATATCAATTATATCAGGTCACTCTACAAGTTACCCTAGTACAATGTGACCCAAGTACTAGCTGTTGCATGGTTGTGTCATTGCTGACTAAACTGGTTCTGTCACCAGCCTTTTCTGTTGAGCAAGGTAGCTAAACACCAGCAGGAATAAAAACAAGACTTGTCAAAGGGTAAAAGAATGTTCTTGTATAATCACTGGCCATCTACTATAATGAGGTGGACTGGGTTCCATGGCTAAGTATTTTATATAATTTTTTTTTTTTTTTTTTTTTTTTTTTTTTTTTTAAGCATTTCATCCCAAGCAAGGTGGGAGTGCCACAAGCATGCAAGCAGTTACAGAGTGAAAGTAAGAGAAAAGAGGGGTGTTTGAGGAAAAGATAAAGAGTAGGGGTCAAAATCAAGGTATCAGAAAAATTTTGAAGATTATATTTATCAGGAAAGCAAGTAAGAGGGAGGTAGTTCCACTGTTGGGAAGTGTAAGAAGCTGTTGGAGTAGAAGAGGTGGTTACATTTGACTGTTTCAACAGTAAAAGGGTGGGATCGAGATGCCAACCTAGTAGCATGCTTAAATTCATGCAGTTGCCATGAAAATATTTGTAGAAAAGACAAGCCACATCATGTCTGTGAGAAAGTGACTGGAGTTGTGATGCCAGGTCAGGAACTATCATATTGTATATCTGTCTTTGGATCTTGTCGAGAACCTCAAAATGAACAACGATGGCACCAGACTATAAATGGCAATAGTATTCAATGCAAGGATGAATGGTAGATTTGAAGGATGGACGAGAAAAACCTTCTGGTACAACACAGAGAACCAACTTTCCCTGCAGTAGATGTAGCTATTGATTCAATGTAGTTCCACCTCAGGTCAGTGGAAAATGTGAAACCAAGAAGGTGCAATGAGATGCTCTTATGAATTTGAGCATTAGCCATGCTGATAGGAGGCAGGGAGGTTCCTGTATGATGGGTAAATGAGAGCTGTTTCATTTTGGAGGCATTCAAAGTTACAAGCCATTTCCTACCCCAGTCAATCACAGATTGGAGGTCATTTTCAAGACCAACAGCCAGGTTAATTTTGTCAGCAATGCCGGATTTACTATTGAGACACGAGTAAATGGTAGTGTCATCTGCGTAGATGCCTACTTGAGAACTGATGACATCAGAATGATCATTGAAGAAGATCAGAAACAATGTAGGACCCAGGAGAGAGCCTTGATGCAACCAATGTGGTGATAACATGGTATTACTGAGCAGTGGGCTTCCTACAGTGAAGTCAATGATCATGGTTGAGGGTTACCTCTGGTGGACACGTCCATGACCGAGGTGAAGATATTGGTTGTGGTTTGACCTGGATAGGAACAGGCTCCACCAAGTCTGTCTTACTCAAGACCCACTACATATGAATGAATTCCTCTTGCTTGCAATCCAGATATGTAGAGGGAACTGATCAGGTGCTCAGCTATGCAGTAACTCTACAACTACACTTGATCATGAGATTGATGATGATTAATATCATATATTCACTATACTCTGTCCAATTTAACAAATGTTTTGTTGCTGCCATGATGATTGATTGCAATAATCATCTTATATTGCCTTTGTAGTAGCAATAACAAAATCTTGACAAAATATAACATCATTCTACACTAGAAATGATTGGATCATTTATATATATCTTCCTGTGAATTTGGCCTGGGATCAGTGTAGTATCTGTGCATAAGAACTTTTCATTACCTCTTTATAATGACACAGCAAATTACTACATTTATTGAAAATTATTTCATTAGACAAATGCATTTCCTATAACTCTGATATTTCTGGAACCCTCAATATAAAAAGCAGGATTGATGAAACAAATATAAACACAAAAAAATACTTTAAGAATATACAGGAAATAAGCAGAATCTAAAATTGTTAATTGAAAAATCAAAAACAAAATTACTTTGGATTACTTCATATGTACACTTTGTTGAGGGTCAAGGACCATAGACTATTATGGTTTTGAATTCAGAGCTGTTCTCTTCTTAGACTTGTTGCCAGCCACAGTGAGAGATCTCTGTATTCACTGCTATTTAACCCATAGTTGGTGGTGAAATAGATGGATTCATATCTTTCCCAAGGTTATTTGCATGTAAGTGAATGCAATGCTCACTCTGAACCATTATCCACTATACCACCCACACATCCAGTACACGTCATTAATACACATCTTTTTCTTGAATTCAGAATTAAGCAAATATCAAACTCATAATAATTTGATATATTAACACCTCAAAAGAAATGACCTCATACTGACCCACAAAATGTTAAGATACTTTGTGTCTTTTCAAAGAAGAGATCAAACATTATTCACAACTGAGGTAAATACTGGAAATATTGATTCATTTAATAGGCAGGAGGTGTGAAGTTTCAAATACCTATCGGAAACTGTTTCTAAGTTCAGCATAATATTAAAGATATAGTCCTTAAGTTGTTTGCAAATTTTCAATTCTATAAATATATTCCTTGTCTCATGGTTAAATATAATTGGCAGAATTGACAACATTCCAATAAATGATAAAAGAACAGGTTAAAAATAATATGAAGCAAACAACCTCTCTCTCTCTCTCTATATATATATATATATATATATATATATATATATATATATATATATATATATATAGGTTGGTCCCAAAATAATGTTGTTTTCTCACATAGTAACATATGCGAGAAAACAACAACATTTTTGCACAAACCTAATATATATAGTGTGTGTGTGTATTTGGGCAGCAATCCCACTTTTACGCAGGTTTCATTGAAAATGACTGACAAGGTGCTATGGCTGAATTTTTTTTTATCTAATTTCTCATGTGTTTGCATAATTTTTTTCTTTTCAGGATATGAATTATACAAAAATTGTCTGAATATTTTCCAAATGCTTTCAGCTATACTTTTAGCCATTATCAAGCATGAATTTTATTTTACTTTTAACTGAATGTATGGGTGTGTTATGTATTTATTTAGAGTTGTAGGTTAATGTTTGATTTTCCAAACATGGTCAGCACATTGTGGCTGTCTCCATAGTTGATATTATTGAGTGTTGATTTTTTTATTAATAATGCTTCTATTTTTTTTAGCCATTTTGTACATGTGGATGATACTATTATAATTGTATTATCAACTAGTATGTCATGGAATGTTTGGTAGGTCTCCATGTGTATTTAAATGAGACCTAATTGAGCTATGGTCAGATAGATGTAATGCGAGTCGTCTTATTAAACATGTCGCAGTATATCCAATATAATTATTTACAAATTTGGATTGGTTGGGAACACAGCTACTAAATATATATGGGTAGCAATATTTCTTTGAAACATGCTTTGTTGATTATGACAGACAAGGAAAATTGTTTTTGAGTTTTTCTAGTATTCTTAAATTTTTTCATTTGGTGGGAGTAAGGGATTGTAAAAATTGTCCATAGTGTCTATTGTTCCAAGCACTTTTGGCTACTTCTTTAGCCATTTTCAAGGGGGTTGTTGAAGAAAATGTTAATGATATTCATCCTCTTATCCACTTTTTCCTTAAAGAACTCAATAATGTAAAACATACACTAGTTAACAATGGTTTTCCTAACTACCTCATCAACCACCAGATTAGACTATTTCTTTCCAAAGTTACTAATAACAATACTGAACATACAAACCACCAGATTAGACTATTTCTTTCCAAAGTTACTAATAACAATACTGAACATACAAAAACAATAACATCTACAAAAGCTAACTACACATCAACTATAAGCCAGATGAATTTTCACTCAGAAATATCATAAAGAAATACACAACCCCAGTCGACTCAAACAAGAAAATTAAATTATCTACTTAAAACCACTAACCTTGTAATAAAAATTAACACACCTGCAAAATCAAAACTACAAAGAACCAAGATTATTTATAAGTTCAAATGCACCTTAAGGAACTGTTCCTGATCAAACCAAACTCATAAATAATTACATCAGTCACATTACTACATGCCTATCCAAATAAATTACATTTTACCTATCTGACTATAGCTCCATTAGGACTCATTTAAACACACAAAAATTTACCAGACTGTCTAAAACATACTAGTAGAAAATACAAGCATAATAATGTAAAAAAAGATTAAAAATAATGGAAGCCCTAATAATAAAGGAAAAGCCAACTCTTAATAACATTAACTATGAACATGGCCACAATGTGCTGACCATGTTCAGAAAATAATACATTCATATAACTTGCATAAAAATACTCACATATTTAGTTAAAAAAATATTAAAATAAAAAGAATAGCTGAAAGTGCTTGGATATGTAGAACTTTTGAACTGTCTTTACACATCATGTATCCAGAAAAGAAAACATTTATATAAACACAAGAAAAATTAAATAAAGAAAGCTTGATTACAGTACCTTGTCAGTCATTTTTAACTAATATATATATATATATATATATATATATATATATATGTGCGTGCATGCACACACACAGCCAACCAACTACCGACCTGCTATAAGGCAAAAACTACACAAAGTAAGAATGGTGTTAACATACAAAAAAGAGGTACAGACAAGTGATCGGTGTTCTGATTTCAAGACAAGAAAGATCAAAAATGTGGAAGATAGGAAGAAATCGCAGCATGTACCTGTACAATTCGTCCATAAATTTGTGGAGGGGGGGGGATGTTG
Organism: Acanthosepion lycidas; assembly: GCA_963932145.1. Classification (NCBI taxonomy): domain Eukaryota; kingdom Metazoa; phylum Mollusca; class Cephalopoda; order Sepiida; family Sepiidae; genus Acanthosepion; species Acanthosepion lycidas. The sequence continues at coordinate 29,184,998 of OZ010614.1, read as the reverse complement.
TTGTAGTCATTCCAACTTGATTGAAAACAACAACTTTATTGGGCCAAAGAAGAAAAAAAATATCACTGTTTATTCTTAACCAATTAACTATGGCAAGGAGAACTCCGCTGTTATTTTCAAAATAAAAAAAAAAACTTGTCAGTCACACATGTAAACAATGGAAATTCCTATCATCTGCAGTTAATAGGTTAATAATTTGGGAGTAGTGGACTAGAAATCTTAATTTCTTTATCTTTTGATTTTTTTTTTTTTTTTTTTTTTTTTTTTTTTGGCAGCGAATCATGATTCCATACAATTTATAGAAGATGAAGGTAATGATCTAATAAGAAACTCCTTTCTCTTGGCTTGTCTGTCAATTCTGAATTATCCTGCATTTTTTTCCAATTCCCTGCCAAATTATTGGCAATGTGGCTGTTAAAGGGTTAAAGCCCATTGTCGACTGAGAATAAACAAATAGGAATATGATCCTAATGGTGATTGTATTGATTAGTTGCTGCTTTAGATAGTCATTGTATTGATTAGTCACTGGTAATCCATTTTTTTACTGCGATATACATTGGTAAGTACATTAGACGTTGTTGCAGTTACTTTGCCAAGAATAATAAGACTAAGGCAAAAGTGGATAACAGCTGGTTTCTGGAAACCATAAAAAGATTTTTTTAAGTCCTCAGAACACAGATGCAAATAGCCTGCTTTAGTGTGTTATCTTACTCTCAATCTTGGTTAAAAGAACCTTTTCAAGTCAATGAACTCTGAAGAAATAATCCTTTTGTCAATTTCAAACACTGCTAATGTTGATGATTTTATATTTAGCAAAAACAAAATAGATCTTCCATTTTGTAATTGAAATTGATGCTCAAAACTACAATGACACATTGTAGCTGATGTACAATACCCCCTCCCTTCATTTAAACAACATGCAGACACAAGACAGGTTAAATAGCAACTATGAGGATTAAATGTGTGGATATTTTTGCCCTTCTTTATCCAAATTTAAAAATTAATATACAATGAAAAGAATGTTATACACCTATTGTCTGTTTCATACTCCTCCCCAGTCTTTTAAACAGGAGTAGAGGTTCATCCTTTGTTTCCTGTTTAGGATTCGGTTTCCAGTTTACTTCAACTCTATACTCCTAATGTTGGCACCTAAACTCTGAAAGTTTAGAATGTTATCTTGCCCTTTCTTATGCTAATACAATTTCACACAATAACCCTTTAGCTTGAGTGGCCTTGTATTGGGTGAACATTAAAAAAAAAAAAAAAATCCAATTTATATATATATATATATAATATATATATATATATATATATATAAAATCTTATCTCTAGGTATGATGCAAACTAACAATTTTTTAAAATTTAATTTAAAAGAGGGCTCAATACAGAGTAGAGGAATATTATTTATTTTAGTATATTACATCAAAAACATGTAAAAATCACTGTACAATTGCAGTTGTTTTGATGTGTATCAATGTATTTCATCAGGTGATTATAAATTACCATATTATTGGGTAATTTAAAATTGCCCGATGAGATGCATTGATACACATCAAAACAACTACAATTGTGTAGCGATTTTTACATTTTCGGTGTAATATCCTAATACATATGAGCTTCATAATTTTTCTTTTATAAAGGCTAAAAATTCAGTTTAAAAAAAAAATAGGTAGTAATTTTTTCCTTATCTCTGCTGACAAAGTATAACACATGGCTTTTCATAAAATACCAAAGAATTCATTAACATTAGGATAACTAATTGAAAGTTTCAAACTGTAATATAGTCATTATGAAAGGTTTACAGTCATCTTTACAGGCTTGATAAAGTGTCAATAATAACTCACATTAGTTTGTAACCTCAAATATTAGGGCTCTATTTTTTTTTTTTTTTTTATCTGACCTAATATTGTGAGCACACATTTTTAAGTACTAATATGTAACAATATCAAATTCCAATATATAAGATGGTTTTGACCTGCCTTATTTCTCAATCAATATTCCAACTTTGGGAAGTGTATCTGGCAGAACTCTTTGGCCTTGCCTTGTGTGTATATACAAAAAAAATGTTTAAAAGTAAAAAATTTTCATGCTGAAAAATACTACTAAGGCTGCTAAAAAGTTCTTGATCCAGCAAGGAGGGATTCAGCTTGATAACTTTTTGGCATCTTTTTCATCCAAGGATGTTTGTACAGTATATTTAGCACTATGGCTGCACTAGAAAATAAGTATTCAGTCACATGATATAACTGAATAAAGACTCAACATGTTGTCAAGTATATGACTAAGTATACTTATTCCTATAAAGTGACCAGTAAAAATGGGTATTGTATTTTTTTTACGCTGAACTGCTAGAATAGAAGATCATTATCAATTGCAACAGCTTGCAGAAAATGTACTATAGGACAGATATGAGCAACCGTTTTCAAGCAGTGGACCACATGATCTATGGCTCATCACAAGGCAGGCCGCACTACTAAAAAGATTCAATGTAATTTTTTGTACCAAGTTCCTCAACTACAGAAAAGCATAAGAATATACCTTAGAAATGGGGAAAAGTTGAATTTGTTTTTCTTTAGAAAAAAGGTTTTTCTAGAATTAAAAAAATTGAATTAACACGTATTGCTGTGTATAAAATTATTTCTAATTTATTCATTTGAAAATAAAAACATAGGTCTCTTTTAGAGAAAAATTCTTATGAACATTTCAAAAGCAAAAAATATTTACATGTATAATCATCTTTAGTAAAAATTGACAATGGTTTAAAATGATGTAAACATTACTTTCCTTGAAAGTTTACAAAATTCAAGACACATTGAACTTAATGATTGTTTATGTATGAGAGAGTGTGTGAGTGAACAAGTGAGAAGGAAAGAAAACAATTTAAAACATTATTTTCCTTAGGAAATTAGGTGTGCCATTCAGAAAGACCAAACAGGCCACATGTGGCCCGGGGGCTGCAGTTTGACCATGACTGCTATAGAGAATGATTGATTGCTTTGTTTTTTATGGCTTATCAACCTCTTGTAGGTTATTTAAAGCCAAAACATATTCTTGGATTGTAATAATAATTCCTTTTCCCAAGCATGTTTGCATGGATATGAATGTAATGAACCTGATTGGAATTTGAACTGACTTCTCTGATTTCTCATTGCAAGCTATAATCTATAGCACCAATACAAGCTTACACCACCTGGTATTCCAAAGTGGTCACCCATGAAGGTACTGATCACGCTTAACTTCAGTGGTCAGACGAGAACTGATTTTTCAATATGATATGGCCATTAGCCTTATATGGTATCTAACAGAAAATATGTATATCAAATTGTAGAGCTAGTCTTTTTTTATATTCCTTTTTTTTTTCTTGTGTGTAAGATTTTTTTTTTTTCTTAGCCCCAAAACTTGATTGCACTTTATAAACATAAGGCACAAAGATTGATGCTTGATTATATGTTCATGTTTGTAAAGGATTCCAGGGAGAAAAAAAAGAAGTAATATATTGATTGCATTACTGATACCACATTTCTTAAATAACAATGGATAGGACCGAGGATGACCTTCTCTTTGAAGATCTGATTCCTTTCCAAGAAACAGTGAAAGCAATGAGGGGTTTGTAGGTTTTGAAACAAAAGTAAATAACAGTAAACCTTATTATTATTATTATCATTATTATTATTATTACTTACAGTATTTCAGAATCTATTTTTATAAATGAAACTTCTCCGAGTCCTGGGTTGGATGACCTTACAAATGGTCTTTCATCTGGTTATTTGTTGATTGGTGCCAAAATTAAGTGAATTGACTGGCAAAGTCAGTTGTAGAAATCTGCTTCAGAACATTCTGTTTACTATCCTTCGCTGACCTGACATTTAAACTATACCACAAAAACCCAGCAACTTCTGACTGGAGTTATTTTGAAGTATTTCTAACTTCTTGCCAGTAAGCCTTTGTTTTTTTTCTTTTTTAGCCAATGATCATAATCACTAAAATTATAATAAAATGCTTTTTTAATTCTTTTTTTCTCTTGTTTACTTTAAACTTAGTTGGTCTTCTCTTATTCTCTTTATCTTATTTCTTGTGACAAGTTCTTTTTTCTTTAACAATATATACTTACTTTTAAAGTATTTTTGAATTTTTGGTTACATAAAAATACAAACTGTAGCTTTTTTTTTTTTTACCCTCACTCTTCCTCCAACAAAAATTTCTTCAAAATAAGAGTGCATCTTATATTTGGAAAAATATGAAAAAACAATTATATAAAATAAAAATAGCTGGCCGTGTGTATTCCCCCTAGCCAACATTATTTAATAAGAGGGAAGATTTTGACAGCATGTGTACATGCTAAGAAGTGTCTTCTGTCCTATCTAGCTCTGGGCTAGGTTAAGAGGTATACAAATTGAACGTACAAAAATTTATATATATATATATATATATATATATATATATATATAGATAAGGGATCTGTGATGGGAAGATGGTTGTAATTGTCATAATCATCATCACAATTAACACTGCCATTTGTTCTCCTCTCAACTTTAGTAATGAGTGCAAAACTTTTTTGTACTTGATAAAAATTTATTGCTGCTCTGCTTTTAGGAAGTGAGCACTGTTCTAAACTGCAGTTTATTTTTTTGGAGGGGGAATAGTGTCTGTTTTTCAGAAAATTTAATATATAAAATAAATGCGAATGTCACTATCACACTTTTTCAACTTTACTCCTAGAAGCCATAGCCCCCCAATTTTTTTTTAAACATGTCTTTTTGTAACAATTTTTTTTCCACAATAACAATTTTTATAACTTGGAAAGAAATTTTGGAATAATAAAAATTAATTGCAAATGGAGTGAAAGTCATCCATGAAATAAAAATAATTGTTTGTAAGTAAGGACCTATGTACATCAAATTGTTTTTAAATTAAATGGCAGCAGAAGAATTATTGTTGAACTCTTAAAAGGTAAGATTAAGTATTAATGCAATACTTAAATGCAGCAATCAATTTTGATTCTTTTCGGTAGTTTATTCTTGCCTATTGCATCTACTCCTCCCTACCTATTGTGAGTAAGGCCCAATCAAGAGCTCTCTGCAGGGGGCTAGCTTAAATGCTGCCCAATAGGGCAACTTTTAAGCTTTCTTGTGTATGTGTACACATACACACACTTAAATGAGACAATTCATTTTTTTCTTTTTAAGAAAATACAATACCAGAAGTATAAGGACAAGAAGCAACATGGTAAGAATCCTCTTTCAGAGAATTTATTTTAGGAATTTTTTTTTTTTTTTTTTTTTATTCCTAAGAATTCATTTTTTTTTTTTTTTCTCCATATTTCTAGTCCCAGTTGATGAGTTTTGACTTATAGATGAATCTTTCAAACCAAAATTTATTTCTTTTCATATGTTGTAGAGATGTGTATTCATTCTTCTACTTATCATATTATGTACCCTTCCTGAGGAATTTTAGATAAGAATGATAGTAAAGCTTATCTGATTATCTCCAAGGTCATGTCTCATAAGAACCATGATGTAATATATCTTATTTCCTAATTCATAACTCTTATATGGTATTTATATCTATGCTCAGCCTACTGAATGGATGCTTTGAGCATAGCATGTGTGCATCTGCTTTCAATCCACTAATTTTCCAATGTTGCTTTGTCTTTTGTTTACATAATTCTGTCCTGACATTGACAGGTTTGTGCTTCAGAAACACAAAGGATACGCAAATGAAAATCTGTATTCATGGATGTGACTGCCATCTGAAAGAAATTTTTTTTTTAATAAGATCATAAAAGCAAATATAAGATTTGAAAAAAAAAACTTTTCCTTGAAGGAAGCATTTAAACTGATATCTTTATCACGAGGAGAGCTAAAGAACATGCTGGTCAATACTGTTTTTGTGTACCAAATCAAAAACAACCACATGTGAGGGTGAATCAATGCATGTGCCAAATTATAGACAGTTATTAGTTGAATTTTGGTCTAAAACTGTCATTGTATAATGTTTAATTTTTCAAATTAATACTCACTACTCTAAATGCTTTTTTTTCATTAAGCAATATATGTAGCATACATAGGTATGTCAAGTAATATGCAAAAAACTTCAGTTACTTTTTATTGTAAATTTCTAATAACTGTCAGCTTATAAGTGGATGTTTTCTTTTGTATTTTCTACAAATGAAACACTCACCCTATTGGTGTAACTTCCATACTTAATTATCATATTTTTGAAGCTGGGGTTCTGAACAAGAGGGGAAGAGACGAGACAGGTTTTCACCCACCTGATATAATAATATAGGGTGTGGCAGAAATACCTCCCATATAACCGTAAGACTGAGATCTATGTGGGAGGTATTTCTGCCACACCTTGTATAATGTAATATATCTGCAATATACAGTACTATGGAAAAGACTTTAGACATTTTAAGCTGTGATAAGAGTGTTTCATCTTTTATAAATAACCTATTGGAATCATTGCCCTGTCTAATTATCATATTTTGTAGAATGGGTTCTGAACAGGGGAAGATGTAAGACAGCTCCCAAAAATGACCTTGACCTGTTGGGTTTTTCTTTTTTTTTTTCTAATATGCAAACTCTTTTTTCCAGAACAGTATGGATTCCGCCCAACTTTTTATATATAACAAAAATCCTGAATTCTCTCATTGTTTGAAATCAAGGCAAAAATCTCCAAGAAACCAGGATAAAAATAGTGAAGACAAAGAATATGAACAAATGATCAAGAATTTAGGAACCTAGAATTTCAAAGCACTGGAAGTCTCTTGGATAGGCCAAGATGTGGCCACCTTTGAAAGCTTCAGCATAGAATGGTTTTGAAACAGAAAAAGATGAAGCAAAGATGACTGCAAGTCGAGTGTGATAAGAGTGTGAATTGTCCAATTTGGTGTCAGTAGATAATACCAAGTGAATCCTTCAACAACAGATTTGAAATGCATCCCTTCACTGTAAGAAACTAGCATTAAACAAAAATCATTTGAAAATTTGCTCAAAGAAGTATAAACTATGGGAAGCAGATGATTAGAATTTAGTAATGAAGCTAGGATGAAGATGTATTCAAAAAAGAAAAAAACAAAAGCAAAATGACCCAGTTTCAGGATGAAAACAGTGAAGTTTTTGTTGTTAAATAGCACAAATATACATTTACTACTCAGCACAAGTATTGGGCTGATAGCCTTCAACCAATGTAAACTTGGTCTTTAATAAGTTGACCTGTTCCACCTGCAGTTGAAATGGGTTCTGCCCATTGAGTTCTATAGAAACTATGTAAATTTTTTTCCACTGAGGTTATGTAAATCTATTTGCCTGGTGAAGTTATCAGATTATGCTTTCAGGACCCTTTATGAAAGTCGGTTTGATATTGTTAGTTTGAACAGTTTCAAATATATTCAGCTACTGAAGGGCAAATTAGCTTCTTATAAGAGCCCCCCCCATATATATATATATATATATATATATATATATTAGTTTAGGATGGGGTCTTGAATGGCAACCTTCCTACAGATATTATCTCAATAAAAACACTTTGGCTAAAATGAGTGTCTGAATTGATTTCCGAGAAGAGCATCTGACCTTGTAAAACCTTGCCTCAAATAATTAACAAACCCTGTCAGGCAAGACCTACCTTGCTTTGTGTAAGATTAATCCTAGTCCTGCCTCAACAACAAAAAAAAAAAAAAAAAAAACTATGAATGAAAGGACCATTTGATAACAGACTTGGAAAAAGATGAGTTTTTTTTTTTATCATGACATACAACTATATAATACAAATCTGACTGATGACGGTGTCAGCATACTGAAAGACTGTCCAGCTCTGAGCACTGAATTAGATGACACTGAACAAAATCTGGACAAGACTAAAGAGAAGAATTTGTCAGAAAAAAGTCGATACAATTATTGCAGTGGGAGCTCAACCGTAGAGAATGACTTCTCATACCTGTTCAGATGGTGAAGTATTTATACACATCCTTTTAAAGGCACTTTAAAGAAATTATTTAAGCTAAGGGAAACCACATAGAATACTGACTATGTACAAGAAAATTTTAAAGAATATTTATTACATAAAAGATGTTAATTTTGATATTTTTCTTTTCTTTTAAAATATAGTATTCGGCTTGGTTTGACTGAAGAGTTTTTCAGCACTCCCTGCTGCAAAATATGATAATAGGTTGGGAAATAGGATCCAATGCTTAAACTGTAGAAAATATGAGTTACCAGTTTTCTAAGCATCTGCTAATAAACTGGTAATTATTATAAATCTACAATTGTTTAAAGTGGCTAAAGTCTTTTGCATGATACTAGAAAAAACTGTGTGTGTAGAGATGTAAAAAATACCTGGAGTGACGTCCAGGTGCATGCTAAGTTGACTGGGGGTGTTGTTACCATTAGCCTTCATTCAGGTAGCCAACTAGAAAAAGTAAAAACTGATGTAACACCTGCAGCTTGACAGCATTCAATATTGCTGACTGGTTCTATTGACCCAGTGCAACCATATTTCTCTACTTGAAAAATTTCAAGTCACAGTCATTGCTTGATATCAAAATGTTTTTTGCATGCTGAATGGCTGATCATAGCTGTGAAAGGCAATCAGGACTGTCTGATTTCAAGAGCCATTTTTGTTTAAAGCACAACTGAGTCTTAAAATGATATCTTGTGATGGTTATACTCAACAAGGTAGCAGCCATCAATATTATGTGTGTGTCAAGGTTGACTAGGAGAGCAACAGTCTTTATTACTATATTATCTGTACTCCCACATGAACATTATATGGCACATGATCATTTAAAAAAGTAGAAATCAACTCTATTCAAAGGATTAATAAATTGTTCAAGCTCTCTGGACACTACCCTTTATAGCTTGCCTAGAGATATGGTGTCTTAGCACACTTTTTTTTTTTTTTATAAAAGAAGGGATGCTCAATCTGTTAGGTATCATGAGAGAGGACTTCTAGCTTTGGAGAAAAGCTAGAAGTAAAAATTACACTGTGAGCAAAATATGAACTGTAAGGGTCTGACAGACTTGATTGATGCAATGTCTGGTCAAAAAACTTTATAAAAGACATCAAGAATCTCTTGCACAAACTGACTGAATAGTTTGACTGTGTCAGTTGGGTAACCCTATGGGATAATATTTATGCACATACAATAAGGTCCCCAACTTACATCAAATTGAAGTTATTCTCTAGATATTTATATAATAATCAAATTTAGAGTAAAAAGAACTTATGCATATTCTAAATTTTCTTTAAAATATGTAAGTGTAATTGTGTATACAGTTGTAGCATTTAAAGGAATTGTAGAACATGGAAAATTACAATGCAGACAATAATTCAAACAATCCATAAATTATAATGAAATCTTTAAAACATCCAAGCAAAACTATCATAAAATAGCTTTAAAAAGGTATAAACAATTAACTACTTATAAGAGATAAGATAAAATTAACTAATCTTTAACCTTTATGCCAGTTTATGGTTTTTAAGTGACGATTAGAATTTATACATTTTCTTTGTTCTTGAATGAATAACAAAAATATTAAACACTATTTATTAGATTGTTTGGCAAAATATTGGCTATTGCCAATCTATCCAAAATTTATCAAGTGGTAAATAATTTCATTATAGTTCACATATTTTAATGTAGTTAATATTTGTAAATTTATGAATAGAAGATTGTTTTTATATTTATTTTTTTATAAATTGGCAAATCTGTTGCATTACATTAGTTTTAACACTATTGTATTCATTTTTAGACTAGGGTAAATATAAGATTATTCTTGTAAGTAAACAATCTAATAGTGTTTAATATTTTTGCTGTAAATTCTCAAGAACAAAAAAATGTATAAATTCACTTTCATGTTTAGGTTTTAAAATTATAATCATTGCTTTTTAAAATGATAAACATTGCTGTGGAGTGAAAGTAGTTAAAATAATAGCAGTGGCAATGGAAAAACCATCATTTTGACATGCCATTTTTTTTTTTTTTTTTTTTGTGGGCACAAAGGCTAAGATTGCTAAATTAACATTAGATTTTTATAATTGTTCTTTTTAATAACATAATTCTTGGCTAGTTTCCCTTTAAATTTTAGCACTTCCAAACTCCAGCTGAATGATGGCATGTGACTTTCATGATTGTGTTGTCATGTCTGACTGTGATGACAGAAAACAACCATGATTATACTTGAGAATACAGCTAGTACAGAGTGCTAAAAAAAAAAAAAAAAAAAAATGATTAAAATGAAAACCATAAATGCAAAATTTGTCATTATTCATTCTTAATCTATATTCCAGAATCAGCAGCAAACACTTGAATTTTCAAGATATATTTGACAGTGCCACTTTTCAGATAATGACAAACAAATTATACAAGCAAATAATAAAATAAGTAATTAGCGATAATTGTGCTGTTGACTGGTTCCTGAATGTCTGGCTATGGTTGACAAAGGCAAATCATAAACTTCAGGTTTAAAGAGACATTTTTGTTTAAAGCACAACTAAGTCTTAAAATGATATCTTGTGAAGGTTATACTCAACAACAAGGTGTTAACATCCCTGCACTGAATTTATTTTTTATAACCTAGGCATTGTCACACTGAATAAAAAAAAAAAAAAAGGTAGTGTAGATATTAGAATTCAACCAATGTATCTGTTGATATCAAAAGTGGGCTCTGAACTACCAATTAGGTCTTTTACAATATTTCACCATCTACTCATAACAGAATAAACTGTATGTTAACACATCTTAATAATGCCAATTGTAATGTGAATTAATAAATATTTACAAAGCTTTATTTCGCTTAGCAAATGGGGGTTATGAAGATTACTAAGTGGGGATCTACTTTATAAAAAATCGGCATTCTAAATTCTTGGTTTTTGTATAGTTATGAAAACTATCCATTAGAAAATATGAACTATTTAATCCACTAAGCAGACTACTGTCTGGTTGTAGGTGGCATACAAGAGGTACTGAAAATATCTTAGCCAGACTAAGAAGCACTTTGGTGAAAAATTCTGTTTGGCCAAGATGGTATTTTTCTGATTCACTTTGGTCAGATTTAGGGAAGTAGCTGCAACTTAGTATTCTAAAAAAATTAAAACCATACTAACTACTGAAACTGGTACCCTGACCACCAAGCAAACTGGCTGAATGTGGTATACATACTATATTTTCATATACTTAGCAATATGTATAAGTAAAAGTTTTTAATAATTACTAGTATAAAGAAGAATGCAGAGTTTCACAGCTGATTAGTCTAGTGTAATTAGAATCCTGGCATTTTAGCGAGGTTTGAACACTGATCCCCTACTACATAAACAATGATTTCTGCAATGTCAATCATCACTGTCAAATAGCCTATCATAAGCTTACAAAAACTGTTTGCTACCATTTCTGGAAAAAGAAAATAACTTCTAAACTTTGATATTACATTCAAGATTTTATCAATTAAAATCCTTTTTGACTAGTTCATTTATATGCTGAAAAGGTCTCGGCCTGACTTAACAAAATAATCCTTTAGCTGGGCCAAGTACTTTTTCAGCATCCTGTGCTTTTAGTAAATGAAATTTCTTTTTGATGAAAATACATATCAAAATTAATCACTATAATTGATAATGTTCATCTTAGAAAAATAAAAATAATACCAAATCCTGTTTATATATTTTATCTCTTTAATTTCATAAAATTCTAGAGGGGAAAAAAAAAACACAAAAAGCATGCTTCCACAATATGGTAAAAGCAAGTACTAACAGCACATGGTGCAAAGCAATGCAACTAAAAAAAAAAAAAAATAATAATTTAAGCAAATGCTGTTGTATTTCATATAGTGCAATTTAAAGCAGTGATTTGTTGAGGGAATTTGATATAGTTACAATGTAATGACTTAATGGTTACATTATGAGGATATATATTGCAAGTTCAAATACCTGATATTAGAGGTACTGGTTTGTATTTCTTAGCAAAAATAAGTCAAACTTGCCCTCAATTAATAAAAACCATAAAATCTGAAACAAAGCTAGCCTTTTTGTAAGTCTATATTCTGAAAAGGTAAATATGAAAAGGTTTTTTTTATAAACTTCTATGGGCTGTCCCATCAGAAAGTTGACAATTGTGGCCTTCCAGAGTTTCCAGAAGCTCTTAATAAATTTTGGCTTTTTGCTATCTCTTAAAACTTGCTTTGTCATCCATTTACTCAGCTTGCTAGGTAAGTTATGTGTTGTTTTCCTTTATCCTTCTTGTGAGTATCAAATATCTTCAATTTCCCGGATTTCTTTTACCAACTATATTCACTTATGATCCCTTCAACTACAAATTTTTTTTTGTTTGTTTTTTAATACTTGATATTGATCCCCCTTTAAGGATTTTCAAGAAATTTCTACCTCCCCAGTTAACAGACCCACCTCTACTTATTAGGCAAAGAAAACATTTCTTTTGGAATGACTCTCAAAATATCTACATGCTGTCTCCCTTCAGGACATTGGCAATCATGGTGCTCTAGAATATCCGTTTCTTTTGTATCTCTTAATAAATTATTTCTTTTTTTTTTTTTTGTCTTCTAAACCTTGCTCTGCCATCCATTTATTCAAGCTCACCAGGTAGGTTATGTGTTGTTTTCCTCTGTCCCTCTTGCTTTCAATTTGTCCTGTGAGTATCAAATTTTCCAAGCCTTCTTTCCTCACTATACACCCAAGAAATTTCCGCTGTTCCTTCTTGATTAAATCTAATGAATATGAACAGCATTAATTCAATTTATGTTGACATATATGTACTCAAGTCAACCCCACACATAAAACCCCATTGCTTCCATTCTGATTTTGTTTAACTATTACAGACTGGAGAGTTGTGGGTGGGTGAAGAGGGGGGATTTAAAAAATGTCACTTTAAGCAGGAATAGCATGAATACAGCCCTGACTCATCATAGCTGAAAAACTACCCAGTTTATACTCGTCTCCAGTCTTTTGAACAGTAGTAGAGATTTATCCTTTATTTCCTGCTTAGGATTGGGTTTCCAGTTCCTTATAAAGATTTTTTTCATTCCCTTTCACCCCAAATAGTCCCTTGCATCTTAGTGACATTATTGCGTTGCTTAGGGTGAACTGATTGATTTTATATATATATATATATATATACACACACACGTGTAAATTCTCTATATATTTCATATGTGTGTGGTGCTTATTAGAAAATGCTCAATATCAGTGATATAGCTAATGTATTTAGTTGAATGAATATGAGTCTATGGTCATTGGTTTCAGGATTATTCAATCTTCAGACAAACTTTGTCTAAGGATCACATAAGTGTGAAACTGACAGTCACAAACTCATATCCATTCAACTTTTTATATATATATATATATATATATTATATATATATAGTTACTGAAAAGTTCCCAGCATTACCAAGAAGCCCTTAAAAGATATTTTTATATTTAGTTAAATTTTTTGAGTTTGCTCATATACAGGAATTGGTACTTAAAGTGAGATATGTAGAAGATATTGTACATGTTAAACCTTTTTGACAGATATGCATGTGTGAAAAAACCTATTAGTGGAAGTAACCACTTTTCAGCTTTTGGGCATGTGGGGGGGAAAAAAAATGGAGCATGCATGCTGTTCTTTTTAACTGCAGGCTGTCATCTGGAAAGGACACTAAAGTTAGTGCTCTGTACATTACATACATATGGTGTAGACAGTATACAACACTCGCTCGATAATTCACCAGCAGAGTAATTTCAGCTTTCCCTTCATTTTTTAGAGACTCTTAAGATACCTTGAAATTTTCTCTACAACAAAAATATGTTCTCAATGTTTTTCAACACATGACCACTAACCTAGTAATTACAGTTTGGTGACCACAAGGTTAGTTGTGAGTTTCTTTGTGTTCACTTTACAATAGAAGCATAATAGATAAATAGGAACATACTAAAATGTTCATTTAGAAATAGATAAAAATAAATTTGTTCACTTATGTTTCTATTAAGAGTTTCATGGAATCTAATCCACTCTACAGGATACTTCATATTAACAAGTCTATTTTCTATCAAAATCTCTTGAAAAGTGGATATGATCCCATGAAATTCAGAATAGAGATATTCCTAAAATAAGCAACTAAATTTATTTTATTATTAATGCTCTCTCTTGATATCAAACAATAATTACAAAGACTGCCCATCTTAAAAACGTTATCTCTCAGAATTACCTTTGTGAACCAACCTTTGGTAAAATACAATCTTTGTTATTGCTTTTGTATTAATTAATATCAAGAAGGTTAAATGAAATAAAAATTCTAATATCAATTCCACTTGATAAGATGAGATGTGCAATGGTGAGAAGCCAGTGGACACTAACATAAGCCTGTGAATATTATTGAAACACAAATTGTTGAATAGTGACCTCATGTATGCCTAAGAAATGCAACAGATGATTCAATAGAGGCTGGATGCCCCATACTTTTAGTCTTGTGCCAAAACTAACTAAAATACAAAAAAAGCATGCAGATACAGAGTGTAATTTTTAGGTGAAAAAAAGGAAAAAATGGATGATTATACCACCAATAAATTTGAAGATCTTTGCAGAAGTGGGGAAAAAAAAAAAAGGAAAAATCTTGAAATACAGTGATCCCCTCTTATCTTGCAGTAAATCTTAAAAATGAAACACTTCATAAATTTTATTATTTTCAGTCACAAAATGTCCTCATTTTTGTTATCACAATGTTTCATACATCGTGCCCTCCAGCCTTCTTTAGGGGTCTCAATCCTGATACCCTTCAAGGAATTAAAAACTTTTATTTACAGCAATAGATTGATTAGTACTACTCTTAGGCCTGCTACTGGTAACATGTAACCCAATACATAAGTGGTTGGCCTGCCTACTAGTTTTTTTTTTCCTGTTGGGGAGGGTGGCATGTCACCACACAGGACAAAAATAAGACTAATAAGGCAGATGAGCTTCTTACAGGAGTCAATGGGCAACATGTGTGCATATGTAGGATAAGAGATAGGAAAGCCTCTCTGCTTAATTTTGAGAAGAGAAAAAACTAGATGCTGTAATTGTTGTCTTCATATTAGTAACTATTATTAATCTCTTATTGTGACTGACTTAACCTTTTTATAGCTATGTATTATATTAAAGAAACATAGTGAAGCTTGTATATACAATCTTGGAACATATCGCTTGAGGATAAGTGGGGATGACTGTATTTTTTTCTTTTCTTTTTTTATAATGATCTGATTCTGAAATCTGTTCATTTTTTTTTTTTTTTCTAATAAGGTATTTCAATTTGTATGATTATCAAATTTTAATAAGTTACTTACTAGGCTTCCATACATATTCAGAATAACAAAGTATTTAAGAGATGTGCAATAAACAGACCACTTAAGTTGTATTATTTCAATTTCTCAAAACTCCCTGATCACCAGGAAGCAAAGCCTCTGGCAAGATTTTAACTTTCATCTACTATCTTTGGGACCCTGCCTTCCTGATTGTTATGAAGGCCAACCAGTTACAGTAAATTTCAATCGAGCCATAAAGTTTTTTATTCTTAAACAAAACATTGTCAATGATTAATATTTCTTTAAAGAAATTCAAACACTTATATCTAACAGTAGAAATAAGACTTGTCTAAATCAAGAGTAAAAAGCAACAGAATTAAGATGAAATCTAGCAAGGTTTTTTCACTTATATTTTTCTTTACTTATTATGTCTTCCCATTTGGACTAATTTATTCATTTTGGTTGTTATACCAACATTGTGTTGCTCATTGTACCCTCTGTCATACTCATTAATTTTTAGCCAAATCCCTTATTCAATTCAGTGATATATTGTTCTCATATCAGTTAATACTCTTTGGTATATTCATCTTTGTGTCATGTGTCCTGTTCTTCTACTGAACCATAGTACAGCCATATCTTGGGTTATATCATTTCAAGTTAAGTCATTCTTGATTATACATCATTTGTCAAAAAATATATGGAAAAATAAAAATCAAGTTTAAGTCATTTTATTTAACTTTACATCTGTCCGCCATAAATATTGAAGTCATAATATCACTAGAAAAGCGTTAAAAGTGCATAAAATCATATTACTGCACAATAAATATGAATAAAGGTATATAAAATCATGTTAAAATATGTACATTTACAGTAAATATTAATATAATCATCATAAATCCTAGAGAATGAAATATGAAAACATCTGTGACTGTGTTGTCATCTTATTTAGCAGTCTTTAAGAGTCCATTATTGGCATTTTCCATGGTAGTTCCAATATCTACCATTGGCTAAGATCATCGAAGAAAACGTCTTTCTTCTTGAACAGATTTTTAACACTGACAAAATTGCCAGACTGTTCTTTCATTGCTAATGCTAAGCATAAGGCTATATCACTGAGAAATTATTTTATTCAGAATATTGTATGTACATGTAATACTGTAATATGCAATGGGGAGTGCTTTTTTGTGGTCTATAGTGTGGTTATCTTGACCTAAGTCATGACATCTGGAAGCAATTAATGACGTAGGGTGAGGTATACCTGTATATGACTTTTCCTGCACTACCCAACCTGGGAATTGATTTCTTGGAAGTTGTAAGTTCAAACATTTTAACTAATGTTTTAATACATTAGGCCAATGTGCCTCTTGACAATCCAGTGATGAAATTTTTGAGTCTTCTTTCTTAATCAAAAGCTCCCAAATGGTTTTTCATATATCTACACTAGGTCTACTGAGAAGGTTGTTAGTTCTTAACATGTACATTGATTCCTCCAGTTTTTATCTTGACATTATTTCACTAGGGTTGATGAGCAGTCTTTTCCCTCCATATAGGATCAGTTATGCCTGATTTCAGCATCTCACCTCATACTACAACTTTTTGATGTTCAATCATCTTTACTTTTAGGCAGTGACTGATCTTTCCCCTAGTCTTCCTTGTCCACTCTGCATGGGATGGAATACACACAGTTCTTGGTCATGTTGTCTTCTGAGGAATTGAACTATTTTTTTTTAATACCATTGTAATGTTGTATGGGCAAATCTTTTTACATCTACTGCTTATCTATGGCTTTGACAAATTTTTTTTGTTCTCAACTCTTCTGTCTCTGTAGAAGCTGATGTTATGCTTGCAAGGTGGTTTTAAGGCTGACCATCTGCTTGTATGTATCAAGGTTGCTATTAACATTTTATATTTGTGCTTATCTATTCCTATAGTTATCTTCCTTGCACAGGTGATGTCAAATAGTTGAGTCTTTGACATGACAATACCAGACAGTTTCAAGATGTTTATGAAGCCAGGAAACTGTCTTTCTGAAGGTGTCAGATTTTTATAAAGTAAAACAATACTAAATAAATTGGTAAAAATACATACCCATGCTGTGAAAAATTACAACATAAGTAAAGTCATTTATGATAATTGAATTTCTCATGTTCAACCATGTTTTATACAGTTTCATCCATATGTAACTTTAATTTTTAACATGGAAAAAAGCCTTTAAAATATTTCTCTTAAACACACTCATTTCCTCCTACTCTTTCAGGTTGAAGCAGAACTGGTCAAAAATGATCCCCCTTTGCCGTTATATTTTTTTTTAGTTTACTTAATTTGCAACCTTTTTTTTTTTTTTTTTCCTCTGAATATGTATGGAAGCCCAAAAAGTCAAGTATTTGAAAAATGTGTTAAAAAGGCAACTAAAAACATTTGTCAAATGATTAGAATTGTTATAAGCCAAATATTATAAAATATTCACTTACCTAGAGTTTCATAATTTTTATATGCTCTTGGCTGGTAAATTCCAAGGAAAATAATGTCCTGGACTATGGAGAAGGCTTTTAGTATTAAAAACTGCAATGAAAAAAAAAAAAATTGCATTAAATAAGATAAAAAAATGATAGAAGTTGAAAATATTTTAATAAATGGAAAATGTTTGCTAGAAAAAATTATCTTTCTATGAGTATTCACAATGTAGAGAAGTGGTTAGCATTCTAATCTTTTTGAAAATGCCCCATGAACATAGCCTTGTACCAAATGAATTGAAAACACATTTTCTATTTTAATTTCCTTTGAAAATGTATCTATTACAAGCAATACAAACACATCTGTGGCATTGTTTGCAAAGCTTCAACAAATTCTCTAAATCTTAGGACCATCTTTCATGGGCTTATTTTAATATTGATAGTTTTGTATGACTAAATTATCTGCAAATCCTACAGATATTCCTGGTTAAGAAAAGTAACACCCTTATTAAAAAGGTTATTGTCATGGACTGATTGGTTCAGGGATGAGCCAGAGTTTAGTATATCATTTCCACTTTCATATCAGACTTCAAAAAGCCTGAAATTTATAATCCTTACAAATCCTTTTTTACATGTAATTCAAATCAATAAACAATTCAAGATATTTCAAATTATTAGTGTATCTCTTTATCATATTTACTAAGCAACAAAGAAAAAAAAAACCTTTGCTAAAATGGCTACAGATAATAATGAACTTTTTCATTTTGAAAATGGAAACAATGTTTTATTTCATTGGATAGGACTTGCTCATATGTTCAATATCCGTTTTTTTTTTTTTTTTTTTTTTTTTTCAGTAAAATGAAAAAATTTGTCATTTTCAAATCTTTTCATTTGTACCCAATTACTTCTTTAAATAATAATCTACATTCATACTTATGATTGTTATTGCTATATTTTGTTAAAGTTAAGTTCAAATATTTAATGATGTAATAGTGGAATTTTTATAAGTATTTTATAGTTATAGAACTCACAAATAGATTATTCAATAATTAACTTAGGAATTATGATTCATCAGAAAATTCAAATAGCAAAACCTTTCACAGGTATTTCGATTATAATTTTTCAACTTTTCCATTTAGGTATTTTAAAGTACTTGCAAAATTAAAATTCTCCAAATTTACCCCTCCATGTTTTTTTTATTTTCTATTCTTTAAATTCTGTTACTGCAAACTACAATTGTAGAATCAATGTACTTGTAAAATCCACGATAGTTTTTTCTCTTACACTACTGTTATATAAGGAATAAAGTGTCACTGCCGACACTTGAACTTGAACATAGATTGCCAGTGAGCAAACACAGGCAATCCTGTTATTGAATTAAGTAGACCACATGACCATAGAGGAAACATAGGAAGTTGCATGACATTTAAACCTCTATTACCATTTGGATCGCTATTTCTATTCTATCCTCTATACTATATGGATCGTTTTCTTCTACTCTATTCTCTATTACTATCTGACCACTATTCTCTATACTATTTCTCTATTCAGACCACTATATGGGTTACTTGTTGAGTGAGTATTATTGAGCAAGTACTATTAGTGCAAGACTTATTTGAATGTATGTGTCTATATTTCTGAGATGAGGTATTATGTACTCTATTTACATTATTTCGGACCATTGTCCTCATCTTTGTTGCCATATTTATCACAACATTTAGGAACTTCTTCAGGTGGCTGGAATGTCAAACTGAATCCTTTATTTCGCTCACTGGGGTAGACTGTTCTAGTTCCATGTGCTATGTCTAAATGGATGTTAGTTATCAGTTATCTCTTGTTAATTCACCTCTCCAAGTTCTCCACTGCCTTAACCAAATATTGAACTCACAACTCTTTGGTCACTGGATCTAACCAATGCCTTTATCCACTGTGTCATGTATGGATTTCTGGGACTTATAAACTTAATGTCTTCAGCAACCATTTTTACCAGTCCTCATATTGCAATTTTTGCTGTTATCATTGCATATTTTTTACCAGAGCTCATAATGCAAATTTTCGTTATTATTATCAGGCTAATCAAAACCTGTACTGCTTGTCGCAGAAGAGGTTGTTCTTATTTAGGTGCTCAATGACCTTCACGTTGATTGTAGCTCAAAAAAGCTTGCTAATGACACTGATGAGTCTAAGAGTATGAGTGTTCGCCTGTGTTCCTGAAAACTGGGCATACACTTAACACATTCCACAGACTTGGGAAGGATTTCTCCTTCAAGCAGTGGTTAAATAATTTTGCTAAGATCAAGGATAGTTCTATGTTTATTCTATCAGACAATCAACCTAATGAACCACATAACAAAATCTGTCATCTGAATTCTAATGAATAGAGCATGAAGCAGAATTCGACCAGAAATAGGACAAGAACAGTGTGGCTTTGTTGAAGACACTGGAACAAAGAATGTGATATTTATGCTCAGAATGATATTAAAAAGAGCAATACAGATGCAAAAGGATGTATACCTATGTTTTATAGATTATGTAAAAGCATTTGATAAAGTATATTACAAAGAACAGTAGGAATAGCTAGGTAAGCTTGATATATTTGAGAAGGATATTAGAACTTATACTCAAGAAGGGTAAACTACCTGCATATGGATAGGAAATGAATTCAGTAAATATACAAAAATAGAAAGGGGGATAAGGATGTATCATAATACCAAACCTATTTAATCCTTTCAGTGAAGGGATCCTGAGAGAATTAGAATTCCTACCAGAATTCATTATTGTTGACCACAACCTTAATAATATTAGATATGAAGTGTTGATAGCAAAATGAAACTACAGTAACTCCTACAGAAGGTAGTAAAGGAAAGTGAGAAGAAAGGACTATCAATTGTAAGAAGATAGAATTTATGGTTGCCAGCAAATTGAACAGTCGAATATGCTGGAGAGGCCAAAATTAAGTAAGTACAAAAAATTCAAATATCAAAGAAGTGTCTTGACAGGATGAAAAATGTGACACTGAAATCACATTGGGACAATGAAGGATGTCTCCGAAAGCTAATCAAAGTATTAAAAAGTAGAAAAATTTCATTAGAAACAAAGAAAAAAAATACTGAATTATCATGAAATATCAGTCCTCCTATATGGCAGTGAATGCAGATGAAGACTTGAGACAACAGAAATGTTGTTTTACAGAAAAATACTCAGGATACCTTGGATGGAACATGTGAACAATAACAAAGTTTTAGAGAAAATGGAAACAAAAACACTTCTGTTTAATGTCATGAAAAGATACTTAAAATATCTATGATGCATAATGAGGAAAGAGAGTGTGAAGAATTTGATACTCATAGGATATATTGAAAGCAGTGCATAACCTACCTAATAAGATTTTGTAAACTGACATATTAAGATATTAAACTCCCGCTACTAAACTGAATAGATGTGTTCTAAGCAGTAGCAGAAGCAGGCTTGTCTCCCTTCCTGCCCAACTGGATTTAGCCTTTAGGTATTATTTAAGTTTATTAAAATTCCTTCTCAGGGTGAATTTTTCTATTGTTTGGTGAAGTGCTGTCACTCAATTTCAATAATTATATGAACAAAAATGTCTTGTATAAGAAAAATTAAAAAGAATAAGAAAATGTAAAGCTAAAAGGAATCTTAATAAGAAACAATAATGAAGGACGTCCTGAGCGGGGGGGGGAGGAAATTCTATCTTCTAAATAAAATAATTATTCATACTTGTACATGCCTGGTCATTGTTGAGAAATCAAATATTTCCCAAAGGGGTTGATGGTCTGGGATTCCCTAATGTAGATGCTCACTTTAGTTGGTACCAAGTTCCTATGTTAGTTGAGTTGATGAGTCGGAGCACATATAATCTAGTTCATCGGGGAAACATATAATCAAGTTGATATTGAAAAAGACAATGCATTCAATATTAAGAAAATGTTGTAAATAAACTATTTCCTTCTTTACAGAAGAGTAATCTGAATTAAAACAATCCTGTATTTGTGGGCTTGTGTAAAAATGTTTTAAATGCACACACACCCACACACACTGGTTGAGTCATCTACATCCAGCCTCCAACAAAAATTGCAATATCATGACATTTTGTTTCAATACTTACCATGCTAATGGCATCTGTAGATTCTTGTTTGATAATCCCCCACACCCCAAATGCCAACACAAAGGCATTCATGTATATGTAGCTGAAAGGCAGGAACGCCTGAGGCATTGAGGCCCTGAATTCAAAGAAAAAGAGAAAAGAAACTTATAATGAAAAATCAATTGAAACTTATTGAAACCATTGAAAAAAAAAAAAAAAAAAAAAATCAATAATTGAAAAATTGAAAACTATAATGAAAAAGCAATTTGAAAATCAATAGTGACAATATTTGAAATATAAATTATATACTATATTCAATACATATATTGCACACATTTTAAAATATAATTTCTTATTTAAGTGTAACAGTTGCTCATATAAGAGGCTTGACATATTTGACAAATAAGAAATGAAGGTGTCTTTTTGGCAACCTCAAAATTGTATTTACGTTTGTTAGCAAATTGCTAGTGACAATACCTAAGTACCACAGGCATCTGTACCATGAAATTAGAGCACAGTTTATAGAGAGGTACCTACATATTAAATAGGATAAATCTAGTAGCGGCTAGTGTAAGATAATAAATAAATTAAATAAATAATAAATAAATTAAACATGTTTATATATTAAAAGATGACTGATTTATGTTTTTTCTTTAAATTTTTCTTGTGTTGTATATTTTTTCACTTTCAGCTATTCTTTTAGCCATTATCAAGGATGATTTTATTTTTTATTTTTATGTATCTAGAATTATGGGAATTTTTTTTTTTTGTCAGCACATTGTGGGCATGTTAAAGTGTTAATAAAGTGTGGATAAACCTATTAGTTATATTTTCTATATGTTGCAGATTGAGTTTGATAGGTTTCTGTGTGTACTTAAATGAGTCCTAATTGAACTATAGTCAGAGAGATGTAATGTTAATCTTCTTGATAGGCATGTAGTGGTATGTCTAATTATTTATGAATTTGGTTTGATCAAGAACAAAATTCCTTAAGGGACATACCATTTCATAAATAATAATGGTTCTCTATAATTTGGATTTTGCAGATGAGTTGTCGTTTTAATTTTTTTCTGGACATAAATAAGAAAAAAGATCTTATTTGCAGTACCTTATCAGTAGTTTTTAATGATACTCATATATTAGGTTGGTGCAAAAATAATGTCGTTTTCTCACATAGTAACGTACGTGATAAAACGACATTATTTTTGCACAAATCTAATAAAAGAGATTGCTGTCCACACACACACACATACATACATATATATATATATATATATATATATATTTATTAAAAAATATACATTGTGATATGGAAATTTCTAAAGAACTGTAGATTCTTAATCTGACTTTTCTTTCTCTTTATTTGGACACACACACACACATATATATATATATATATATATATATATATATGACAAACAAATTTTCATGTGATGCATTTCATCCTTTAGAACATCAATGTTTACGTTGATGAGACTACACATGCACATAAAGAGGGTATGCTGAATTTTTTTTCTTAAATGTTGAGTATATAGCCTAGTCAATTTCATTTAGTGCATTTTTCTTTTGTTTGTTTCTTTGTTTTTATTACTTTCATTATTTAAATATCCCACATTGTGATAATGAAAGGACTGTAAAGGTGGAATGTTCTAAGAACCTGGGTGTAAACTTACTGTAGATGATCTATCAATTAAAATACTTTCTATACATTTTTGCCTTAGTAAATTGCTTTCACTTTCAATTAAAGTAGAATTTTTTTAAATCAAAATTATGGTCTGATTCATTATGGTAAGCAACTCATGCATTCTGTGTGTTGTTTTGTAAACAGGTCCTTTTTGTATTCATATAATCTCCTATTTAAATTCTTTGAGATTTCTCCTTTGTATTCCTTGTGGCAATTATTACAGGCAGTAGAGTAAGAATTTAATGTAATGGCACTAAAATCAATGTGTCAAAGTATTATAGATTACTAAGATCATAAAGCTAAATTTGCTCATCTAAATATATCAACAATCAAATTATCCCATGACCTTAGTCAATTGTCAGGGTATAATACTAGCACCTTTATGGCATGTATTTAGATAACACTTGGGGAGTGACAGATCAAAAAAAAAAAGTTTTTTCTTTTTAATTTTTTAAACCTCAAAATTAAAATATTCCATGATATTCCCAGTCCTAGTAGAACACCACAGTAATATGCAGGTACCTTCATGGAATTCTTTGAGGTAATGGGGCTTACCTATTAACAAGATGATGCAGAAAAAAAAGAAATTAAGATTGCAGAGAAACAATGGAAAGATAATTGTCCGAAATGTAAACATATAAGCGTATTCAAATAATTATTGATAGTGAATTATTTTATTCTATTACTAAATTGTATAAAAATCTGAACAGTTTCATGAATATACACACACACACACACACAGGAGAATGTAACATAAATTTTTATATATCAGGACAATGTTGAGCAAATGAATGACAGTGTAAAAATTTCTGTGTAAATACTTTTTATTAACAAAAATTTGGATTATCAATGGGTTCACCTCTTAGTGGGGTTTTGGCTTGTCTTTTCCTGAATCTGGTCCTAAACACTCAACATATTTCTGTTTACACTATTATTATTATGTCCCCACAAAACAACATTACCTGACCTTGTAGATAAATTAAACAAAGTCAACCATATGATAGAATTTACTTTTCAAACAGAAATAAACAATTCATTACTGTTCCTCAATATTATGTTAAACCTTACTGATAAGGACCTAGAACTAAGTCTCTATTGCAAATCAACTAATAAAAATGACTTTATAAATTTCTATTCTCACCATAAAATAAAATCCAGAATAATTATCGGATTCTTATTTAAGAGCACACAGAATCTGCAGCCTTCAATATTTGCATGATGAAGAGAAATAATTTGAAAAGCTCCTCCAATGTTTCCTTTTATATTCAATGTGAAACAGAAGGCTCATAAAATATTTCAAAATAAAAGAATTAACCAATCTAATAAATTGATATTATATTACTGTACATATCAACTAGCACAACTGAAAAGAATTTAATATAAAAACTTGTTGCAACTACTTCCAAAACAATAAGAGATTTAATTAATACAAAATAAGCTAAAACTTGAAGACAGAAATTACTCTATCACCGGTAAGAATTATCACATCGGAGGGACCTATAGCAATTTAAATAAGACTATATGAACACGAAAGGGATCTTTTACAAAACAACAAACTCAATGCATTAATAACTCACTGTAATGAGCCAGATTATTTCAATTTAGTAAATTGCTTTCTTTTTTAATTAAAGCAGCATTTTTTAAGATGAAAGTGTATAGAAAGTGCTTTGATTGCTTGATTATCCATGGTAAATTCATGCCCAGGTTCTTACAACATTTCAACTTTTTTGGCAGATCTTATAATATCAGAATGTGGAAAACATAATAAAAGTTATACAAACAAAAGCACAAGGAAACTGAATGAAATCAGCAAGACTACATGCCTAAACTATATATATATATATATATATATATATATATATATATATAGTATTAAATTGTAGGTGCCAAAATTGCTGGTTCTTTTTCTGTCATTTACTTGTGGGGAAAGCATTTTAGGCAGTCAGGCTTTTGTCATAAAGTGCTCAATGTCAAAAGGTTAGGATAGAGCATTAAGTGATAAGTTTCTCCACATTAATTTTATATATAATTAATTTCAGCATTTCCTATCAGTGTGTAATTATAACCAACACTTGCATTTTTATACTTCCCCCTCCCCTTCATATACATATATAATTCTATCAACAATAACATTACTTTAGTCCTATGAATAGGAAGTATTTCTAGAGGACAAAACATGTTGCAGAATTTTTCTACTATGTTATTCATTTATTTTTACACACACACACACACACACACACAGATTGGTCAAGCCCATTTTCACAAGCACTACCACAAAATCACAATAACAAAATTGAACAACTACAGATCAAATGCAATGTTCTCACCCTCATGTACTGGCACACATTCAGCACCAAATAATTCTGAATCCCATGACCAACACTTGAAAAAATAAAATGATATGATCATAATTAACAACAAATATGAGTGAGCTTATATAATGTGTGACCAGTTACAATGTTGCAAGAACCTGCACATAAATTTACCATGGATAATACAATTCTATACACTTTTGTCTTAGTAAATTGTTTTCTCTGTTTTGGGTATATAGTCTAGCCAATTTAATTTAGATTATTTTTCTTTTTATCGCTTTTTGTTATGAAATATCCCACATTGTAATAAAAGATCTGTGAAAAATGTGAAATGTTCTAAGAACTTGGATGTAAATTTACTGTGGATGATCTATCAATTAAAACACTTTCTATACACTTTTGCTTTAGCAAATTGCTTTCTCTTTTAAATCAAAATTATGGCCTGATTCATTACAGTGAGCAACTCATACAATGAGTGTTGTTTTGTAAAATCTTGGAAGTATTCTGGTTGTTGGACTAGGTGAATGTCGTGCGTGGCCAAAAACAAGCTGAATCTTTATTGGCAGTCACCCAGGTATATCCAAACCCACACCCAAAAGTATCTAGATTTGGCTTCTTATGACTCCTGGTTATTTGAAAAGCTAAAAATCAATACTGAAATGGATTTCAGACTGTCAATGAGATTAAGAAGAATATGAGGTAGATAATGCATCTCAAGAAAGGACTTTACAGATTTTTTGAAAATTACAAGAGGGAATAAGTATTTGAGGTCACAAAGAGATGTACTTTGAATGGATTAAGGAACCAAACAGGACTTGTATATACCAAATATATATGTATTTGAAAGACTTTTGTAAAAAGGTGCATACATATGAAAAAAGAATTTTAAAAAGTTTTCTGAAAGAGAGGAAGGGAATGAAGAAGAGATTGAAGACAAGTTATCTGGAGTAAAAATGGTGGCATTAATAAAAGGTACGAATAAAATAAGTTTTAAATATTTTTTTTTCTTTCTTTAAATGTGATCATGACTGTCTATAGATTTCTTTATTATCTGTGAATAACTATGCCTTTTTTTGGAATTATAGTGGAGTAGTTTTCAAAAGTATTTTACATAAACAATCAAAATATTACTGATATATTGATTAAATTATTATTATATCCATACAAGACAGCATTACCTGACCTTTTAGATAAATTAAACAAAGTCAAAAATATAATAGAATTAATTTATCAAACAGTTAAACAAATGACTTTTCTTGATATCATGTTAAACCTTACTGATAAGGACCTAGAACTAAGTTTCTATTGCAAATCAACTAATAAAAATGACCTCATAAATTTCTATTCTCTCCTTCATGGTATGGAACTTAGAGTAGTTCTTGACTAGCTACCCCAACCACCAAAGCTAGAAAGCCCAGTCTGCTTTGCTATTTCAGAGCTGGCTGGTAGAGAAGAAATGGATTTGTGCCTTTTCCAAAGGTGGTAATGCAAAAGTAAGCTAGGCCAGAATTTTAACTGAGCTCTCCAATTCCACAACTATATTTTTTTTTTTTTTTTTTTTTTTTTTTTTTTATAACTGATAAAGGTAAATAATTTCTGCTAAGGATTATTTATTTATACTATTTACATTGTTCAAACTGTTATCCTCATCTTTATTGTCATATTCACATTGTTTTGGCTGCTGTACACTCTGGCACTCTTCAAATGATATACATTGGAATTTTGAACCAAACCCTTTATTTAGTCCACAGGAGTAGATTGTTCTTGTTCCACATGCCATGACTTTTCTGGATATTTCAGTTTCAGTTATTTTCCTTTAATAACTCAAATCTCCAGACAAAATGTTGTGATTAGGCCAATAATGATGAAGTCAACAGTCCAAACAATGTAAATAGTGTAAATACTTACAATAGCTCATCTCAGACAGATAAGGATTATTTGTACTGAATATTCTTAAAAGAATGGAATTATGCACTTGTTAACAGTCAGATTTAACAAAATTGTATTAGAGTTTCTAGCTGGCAGTGAACAAGATTATGAGAGTTCCATAACTGACAATCATGATGTGACTAGCTTTATGCACAGGAAAGAGAATATATAAATATAATAGAAATAAACTGAATTAGAAAAGGTAGAGGAATTTAAAAAGAGATAGAATTGTTATTAAAATCTGAAAATGAAAAATTAAGCCAGCAAAGAGAGAGTAGGAGAGAAATCAGAGAGACAGAGAGGAAAATAAGGATAGATCAAAGAAAGGGAAAATTAAAAAAAAGAAACAAATGTAAAAGAATAAGCATGAGTAAAAGAGAGGGTAGAAAAGTAAAGAAAAGTGAGAAAGTCAGAAAGATGAAGTGGGGTGAGGAATGGTAATAAAAAGTATTTTTTGATGATATCTAAATGTCCCATTGATTATCTAACACTCACATGATTAAAAATAGAAGTGATTGAAAAACCAGACATAGATACTTTAAGTGCAATATATATATATATATATATATATATATATATGAGAGAGAAAATTTTTTCATATATGAAGAAAATAATGGAGGGAAAACGTATGACAAAGTGGAATTTTTTTTTTTTTTTTGTGTGATGCATTTTTTCCCCACTTTGTCATACATTTTCACCACACAGAGGGTAGTGTTTTCCACTAAAGTAGTAATTCATTTCAAAAAGAAATCTGATGTTAGTTAAGATTTTTTCAATTAATAACTTAATTTTAAAAAGATTTTTTTTTTTTTTTTTTTTTTTTTAATCACTTCTTGGTTAGGCTGAGTACTTTTTGACACTTTTTTGCTACACTGAGAAAGACACACTCATATATTATATATACTAGCTTAAAAACCAGCCTATCGGGCTGCATTTAAGCTAGCTCCTGTGGAGGCCTCTTGGCTTGTTCAGGAGTCTGAGTGTCTCTAGAGTTTTTGCATATCCTCAGCATTGGAAGCTCTCCTGGCTGCTGTTTGATCTGGGTTTTAATTTGCATGGGACTTTTTTTTTTTTTCTCACTGCAGTCTTGGCTTTTTTTAAATGGTTTTTTTATTTAATTACACTTACCAGCCTGAATATTAGAGAAATGTTGCTAAAAAATATGCATCTTCTGGCAGTATTCAAACCTGCATCCCCTATAGGAAACAGTCATTAGATCTGATGTGCTTAATTATTCAGTCATGTAGGTCTTCCAGTCCAAATCCTGCCAGAGGATGCATATTTTCTGATAAGATAGCTCAAATATTCAGGCCAGTAAATGTAATTAAATAAAAAATACCATTTAATTAAATAAACGGAGCATATACTCGAATATGAGTATCCATCTGAAATAATGTTTAACCAAAACAAAGTAAAATGTCAGATTTAATCCATTTCATAAAATTGGCATATATATATATATATATATATGCCAATGTCCATATTCACACTCATGCAGACCCCATGGAGATAAAGTATACAGAATGAAGCTTTGGCAGGGATTGACAGTGAACTCCATCACACATACATTCTAAGTTATGTTATTCCTCACTTCTGTTGTTTATAGTAATGCTTGGAATGAAAGTGAGTAGGGTGTGATCATCTTATCACACCACACAGATTCCATCTGTGACCATAGCATGTGCAGCAGTTTTTGGTTGAGCACATCATTCCCCAGGTATGACAACTGCTATATTCCCCAGATCATACCACTTGCAACTTTTCCTCTTCAAAAATCAAATCCCACTTGAAATGAACTAAAATTCAAGATGTCAAGGAAATCAACAGGCATCTGCTTGCAATCCCAAAAAAGAGTTCCAGGAATTCTTGCATCAATGGAAATGATGCTGGATAAAGTGTGGCTTCAGAAGGGATTACTTCAAATGAGATTAAATGCTGAATTGATAGCTGTTGTAGTTTTCATTTTATAACACTAGTCTTGGAACATTTTTATCAGACCTAATATCTTTCTGGTTCAGCTTAACATTGTTAAAACTTTTGATCTCATTAAACTGCTAGTACCATTTTTTTTATGGTGGACATTAATTGTTGGTTTAAAAAAAAAAAAAAAATTACTAAGTTTAAAAAAAAAAAAATCTGATTTCACTTGTAGGGTTCAAAAATAAATTATAGGTTTATAAAAATCTCTTATTTATAGGCTTTCTACCAAAAACGAGATGGTTGGCATTAATGGGCTAATAGAATAGAACAATTTTATAAAAGAGGGTGGAGTGTGTAAATTTTTATCTTAATTAGCCAACCATAATGATCAGGAAGGGAGAATTTTTGTATAAAATCAAGCAGCAGTGCCTATTTTGAGTCCTGTGTAAACTTGAACAATTTCAATTATTAGAATGAAAAAAAGGAAAGCCTATTGACTATTGTAATTTATAATTAATTATCTTATCCTGTCAATAGTGATACATTAATTCCTGACTAATAACAATCCCTTCTCTTCCTTATTTTCAAGGTGGAACATGCAAATTTTCAGTAAAAAAATAGAAAATCATCAAATTCCACTTTTAAGTACTTTTGTTAATTCGGTGCTTTCATTCATGCAGAGACTTGTCAATAAACTTCATCTTACACCAAAACGGATGTTACTAAAAGAATGCTATTACAATTCTTTCGTAAGAAGGGGATGGGGAAGGCAAAAATGCTATTTTTACCCTCAAGATGGGCTTTTGAAGTTAATAGTTTGTACAAGTTTTCTAGAAGATTTTTTTTTTTTTTTTTTTACTAATGTTGACCCAATTCAAGTCCCAAGAAACACTCAAAAGGGTTACTGTGTGGAGTTGTATTAACATAAGGAAAGGGCAAGAAGCAAAGTTATTGGGATTATACAGGAAAGATAACAGCTAATTCTAGACTTGAAGGGGGTCAAGATTTATATAAGTATTAAAAATTCAAAAAACAAATATTTTTTTTAAAAATCATTTCACCCCCAAGCAAAGCTATAAAGTCACTAGTGTGCAGGCAGTTACAAGGAGTGATTAGTGTGTGAACAGAAAGCAATTGTAGCATCCACTTATTTTCTATAGAGGAGGTCTTTCACCATTTCACTTCCCAGAAGCACTTTACAGTTTCTTTTTGGTAGGTCCAAATTGACAGCACTATTATTAAGTAAAATTTTGGAATTGCTTATTTCTGGAATTCACTACAGTGAAACCATGAATAAAAGTAATTACTCTCGTAAACATGTCTCCAGACTGAAGCATTGTCCATGCCTACAGACCTAAGTAAGTACACTTCACTCCAAGCAATGCGATAATGTTAACTAAGATGCAAGGGCTTACTGAGAGTGAAAGAGGATGTAGAAGACAGTGATGAGAAAGGACAATAAAAAAACTTTATTCAGGAAGGCAGAAGATTGTAATCGATATTGCATTTAAATTTTTGAAGACTGTAGGTGGCAGGGAAGCAGGAAACCGGCAGACAGTTCCACAAGTGAGAAGTGCAAGAAAAGAAACTCTTAAAATCAAACTTAGTTACCCCTAGCTAATTCAACAGTAAAACGAGGTAACCTAGTAGCCAATCTAGTATGCTTAAATTCATATGGTAGAGGTACCCAGAAAGAACTCATTAGAATAATCAACATGAAAATATTTTTAGAAAAGAATGTCATGGCAAAGTAACAAGTTGAGACATCAAGACCAATAATATTACAGACCCCTTCTTTCTGTTCTTTCCTAATTTGACATTCATCTGCTTTCTATATCAATGCTTGGCCTATTAACTAGAAGATTTTAGCACATCCAGTAAGCTGCTGCTTTCAGTTGTCTTTTTTCTCCAAGATGGTTTCATTTAACTTTATTTTACATAACTTACTGATTTTGATTCTCTTTGTATTTATGCTTTACAAATAAAAGAAAGCACTGAGCCATTTAATATTAAGTGGGCGAGGAAGTCCACCTCAGGCAACTTTGGTCCACCCTTTCAAAATACACTTATCCCAGCTTTCATCTCACTTTTGAAAAAGTCTACAAACTCCTCTTAAGATCACCATCAGCTGCCTTATTGCATTCTCCTTAATCTCAGCTGTAGTCCTAAATCTCCCTTTCAATGGCTTTTGAAAAAAAAAGTCTGAGGTGACAATTCCTTACAAGTTACATAAAGTTATGTAAGGTTTATCTGGAAAATATCCAACTATTTAATATTAACAAAATACAGCATTCCTAGGGCAACAGCACCTTGGTTCCCTTCAAAGTACTCCGCTCAACATCTCATACACTTATCCAGCATCATTTCCACTTTTCAAAAGTCTACTAATTCCTCTCCTTAATCTCATCCTCAGTCTTAGATATCCTTTTCAATGGTCAGTTTAACTTTGGGAAAAGCTAGAAGTGACAAGAAACCAAATCTAGACTGCTGACATACATGGGCAATGTGATGCTTTGCCAAAAATTCTTACATATGAAATCACACAAGCTTTCTCACTGGAATCTTAATGCTGCCTCTGAGTAACTCCATGGGAGAGTGTGTGTTCATACACATGCAGTAAGGTCCACTTTGATGTCTTACCAAAGACAAGACCACATAAGAATGTATTTTTTTTTTGTTTTTTGTTTTTTTAACCTCAGCCAAGATAACTGAGTTCACAACTGTTGGGAACTTTATATTCTTTCCAAACACTGTATAGTATATACCTTGCTAGGACTATATCTGAACCAGTATTGAATTCAGGATTGTCTTTCTCTTAGAGTGGTTGCCAACCCTATCTAGAGAGCTCAGTTTGCCTTGTTATTTAACCCATGGGTAGGGGAAGGAGAGATGGATTAATAACCTTTTCCAAGATTATTTATGTGAAACAAACTTGGCCAGAATTCTAACTTGGCTTGTTGAATTCTCTTTCTAACCCCCTAAAAGTTTCCACTACCCACACATGTGTAAAGTAGGAAGTTAGAGCAGTAGGAGGGTAATCCTTTTATAGGAGCATTTCCCTCGGGCCACAATGACAGGCAGTTATATATCAATTATATAAGATGATCTGAATATGAAACTTGGATACTTACCATACTGTCAGAATAAAATGCACAATTACAATAACCTGAAAGAGACAAAAAAAAAAAAAAAAAAAAAAAAAAAAACTTAGTTTAAATTAAATTCTCAACAGCAGCAATCATATATATATATATCCAATGATAATCAATTTCACAATTATTTAAGGAAACGTGTGAATTTGTTCTCTCAATACTGTATTGCCAGTTATTATAATTTGAACTTTTAATGCAACCTGTGATTAAATGGCATTGAAGTTATTAAATATATCAAAATTTCTATATACTTTTAATACATGAAGTAACACAGTAAATATAAAAAAAACAAATGCAATAAATGTTATTTTATTCAAGCAGGATATTAGAACTCATTTTGCTATAGAAGTGTAGCATCAGATATTCTACTATACTTTGCAAATTATGTTAATACTGAGTTAAATAAATAAGTGTGCTGAACTGTTATGTAATATCAATCCTCCTATATGGTAGTGAATGCCTGACAATTTCTTCACAGATGAAGAGGGGACTTGAGGAAACAGATATGTGGTTCTATAGAAGGATGCTGAGAATACCATGGACAGAGTAATGAGGAAGTTTTGAGGAAAATATCAGTGGGGGAGGACAATTTACTTAGAATCAAAGAGTTGAAGTTTCTGGGACATATAATGGGAAAAGAGGGCTTGGAGAATTCAACATTCACAGGACATAATGAATGTAGAATGAAACATCAATTAAGCTACCTAATTATAAATCTGATGATTCTTGGCCACAGATAATTCACAGATTAAGATAAGTGTTACTGAGAACAGGGTTATTATACAATACAGTATCAGAAAGTTTGCAAACTGTATGTTCTGTGATTTTACTGTTTAATAGAAATGCACATTTTCTTTATTCGTTTCATCCACCAACAAGGTAATAAAGCCACTAAAACACAAGGGGTTAGTGAGGATGAAAGACAACAAAGTGAAGGATACCGAGAAAATATTTCTGTAGAGAGAGGATAATAAAAAGAATAGGATTAAAGGAGGCAGAAGATAACAATTGATTTTGCAGGTAAATTTTTGAATGTTGTAGTGTGACTGGAAAGCAAGAAATTGGAAGAGTACCACAGGCGAGAAGTGCAAGAGAAGAAACTATTAGAATAGAACTTATGATTACATTTAGCAATTTCCATAGTAAAATGATGAGACCTAGCTCTCAGTCTTGTACTACACTTAAATTCATGAACTTCAGGCACCAAAGACGAACGTTCATTAGAACAATTACCATGAAAATATTTATAGAAAAAGCACAGAGAAAGTATATTACAGTGATTGAACCCATGATGCAAGGTCAAGACTGATAACATTGCAAATTCTTCAAGAATCTCTAGATTCATAGCAGAAGCTTCAGTGCAATGCATGGATGAATGGTAGACGTATAAAAAGGTGCAAAACGGATTCTGGTCAAAAAAATTGTCTAGCATTAACACATTGAACCAACTTTCTTAGCTGCACACTTAGCAATCGACAATATAATCATGCAGCTAATAGTCATTGTTATACAGCTGACAGAATGAAGCCTATTAGTTGACTATTGACTCATTTTCAATTATTACACAAGGTTTTGGAATATTATGGTGGAATGGTTCTGAGCTTTATGATAGCAGACAAGTTCAAAGTTCAAGTAATGTGTCTACATTAAATTTCAGGTTGACTGATTTTTTTTTTTTTTTTTTTTTTTTTTTTTAGTGACATATCAACATATTTGTGGGTTACTTAATGCCGAAATTATTTTGAACACAATTGCATACCTTCAACTACAGATAAAATGTATTGTTGGTCATTTTGCTATAAAATGTGTTGTTGGTAATTCTACTATAAATATGTATTGCTAGTAATTTTATTAAAAATGTGTATTTTTATACTTTCATAGTATTTTGTTTTGTTTGGGGTGTTCACTATTTGCCTATAGCTGGATCCTAACAGGTATTACCACCCTGGGTCAGTGTGGATCTGGGAACAACAGCAATTAAGAGGTGGTTTCATGTTCCTCAAAACCTCCAATCTCCTGATTAGAGGTATTGCTGCCAGATGTAGTTTATCGTCATACCCCAGACCATAAATTTTAGGTAAAGCTTAGAAAATCTGCTTCCAAGACCCATGTTTTGTCAGGTTTTTGGGGAACTTTATTCAGGCTGAACCCAGAATTTTGGATAGCATGTGTGTTTAGAAGCTGTTCAAGGGTTTTAAATGGTGAATACTGAAGGTGACCAATCACCAGCAAAATACGAGAAAATTTGTGTGTTTTTTTAGGAGGGGGTGAATTCATCTGTGAGGACTGTTGCTGAACAATCCATCCGCTTTCTCATACATGACTGGAATCTGTTATGGAATCTTCCAAGAGATCCTAGTCTGAAAACTTTCCAATATCGATTTATAGAATCGTCAATGTTTGTCTACTCATCCCCGTTAAAAATAGACTCTTCTATAAGAATTAGCTTTGACCAATCAACACCACACATTGTGAAACTCGGCTTGTTATTGGTTGAGACGACCCTAGAATGTATATCCATGGTCAAAAATCTGTTTTCCCGCCAGGCCACTGAGAGCCTACTTTGGTTTCCCAAAACAAATAAAAGGACGAATTTCAGTCCAATTCACCAGTCAGATCTACATTCCTAGAGAGATACTGAACTGATCCACGCAAGTCAAAACTCTGACCAACCAGGACTTTGCAGCGCAAAATATCTGACTCAACAATCCACAAACACAATCTATCTCTCTCAAGAACATCACTTACAATACTTTGAAAAAGTGACATTTTCTTCTCACTACTTAATAAGTATTAGTAAACAATCAAATTCTCACACAACTAAAGGTACGCAACTCCTGCCAATTATACAAACATACTTGCACACTAGTAACTGAACTAGCACAAAGGACAATTTAATACGTAACTGGACACTTAGTTTAATTTTGTGAACAAATCTGAATAGGAATTGCAAACACCTTCACAATAATATTCTACACAGCCAAATACACCTATTTTCATTTATCCATTTAAGTTCAAATGAATTGTTATTCTCAAAATTGTATATTAATTGTACATAAATGCATTTTGTTCTATTGAAATCTGATAATCGTTGTTCCTTACTCACTTGCCTGTTGATTGATTCGTTTTTTGGAATGTCTATCTATATTGTTGCTGATAAATATGTTGAACATGTCCGTAAACTAACCATCTAAAAATAAAAAACTTCTGATACAAAATTCAAATTCCTAGCAATGCCAACATATGATGATGAAGACAAAGAATGAAAACTTATTTCCAAGTGCCAAATTCATTTTTAGCACTATCGTAATTCTCCACAAATTCCTTTTCTTTATTATCTGTGAATTGTGCATTCTTGAGAATGATTTAGTTACTTCCCATTGCCTTCTCAACAGTTCCAAATTCAGTGTTTTTCTTCTCTTTGAACTCTCTAGCTTTGCTCAACAGTCTGTCTACCCTGTTATTTAAACCATAGTGGGATTTTGGAGACCACTTAATGTTTCCCCAAAGTCATCTAGCCTGGAATTTGAACTTGTCTCATCAATACCACTTTCTGCAACAGTAGCCATTATATTAGCCACATCCATACCTGATATTCTTTAGTCAAAATTCAATTTCTTTCGCAGGGTTGTTTGATCATATTATAAATATCTACCCCACAAAAAGACCTTTTCACCAAAAGAGCTTCTTTTTCTAATTAAAGAAAATTCTAAAAAAAAGTATTAAAAACAATAAAAAAAAAATAATTGGTTGAATTTTAATGAAACAATGTTAGCCATCTTGTAAGCATGAAAAGAACATACAAACACCTCTCTTGCTAGATGTCTTCTCACAACTGGCATCTTTCAATCATCCCTTTATATTTTTATATCTAAATAATCCTACAAGTTTCCCAGGAATTGTTTTAGGTGTATCACCTACTTCAGAAATAAGATTTAGAAATATTACTTTCTGATTTGAAGAGATATTTTGCTGTCTCCTTTCAATTTTAACACAAAGCCACAATCTTGTACCACTCAATAAGGATATCACTCATTTTAATACTTGCAAGATTAAACACAATACAATCAGGAGCATTCTCTAATTGTAGAAAATAGTAGAGATACTATAAAAACAATACAAATTGTGCAATCAATTTCATATTTTAGGCTCCAGAAAAATAAAAAGTACCTTCAGATTTAGGCACTTGGGAATGGAATAATAATGTTGATATGCACAAAAACATTGTATATCAAATTTAAATTTTATGCTTGTGGCCTGATAAATCTTTGAAAGGTCATAAATTTGGGATCTGGGCTTTTAACAAAAAGAAAAAAAAAATCATTTTCACTTGATTTACTATCAGTGTCCATATGTAACATTGTATTAGCTAATCATAGTTTTCACTGCCTCTATCATCATCTATAAATTGTTTTGAATCATTCACAAACACTGTCAGTTCAATAAGACAAATCTTGAAAAGTATCATGCAGCTTCTCAAGAGTTGACAGAGGTACATAAATAAGATGAATGAACATTTGTCTTTCACAAATATTTTTAAACAATCTTCTTCCTAGATAATTCAGTGTTAAATATTAGTTGTATAGATAGAACATTAACAAGCTGAGGATAATCCTCTACTTGTTGAAGCATGTAAATCTCCCAAGAAGACTTGAGGTACCTAGTGAATTTAGTATTGGGTCAGAAATTGTTAATTAAATTTGAGTAAATTACAAAAAAAAAAAAAACTTTTAACCAAAAGTTTGAATCCATCTGGATTTTGAAGAATTACCTAAAAATTAAAGGTTTGCATCTGTTTTAGAACTAATTTACTTTAAACAAGAAACTTTCTCTTCCTCAAAGCTTTTATCATATGTTCAATAATAATGAAATTAACTAATTACTGCATAAACTTTCCTTAAAATTTTAGCTCTTTTTGCCTAATCTATCTTGCTGACTAATGGTAACCTTAGGGCTGGTAGGTTTTAAATTTTAGGTAACCTACTCTTTAAAAATTGAACACCTGCTCTAATAGATTAAATAGTTTTAGCATTCTACTTTAGTGGGAGTTTATTAAACCAAAGAAGGTATAAAACTTACTCATCATTAAATCCAGAGGATGACCCCAAACTTTTGGCCTCTATATATTTTCTCCCAAGTATCGCCATTCTTGAAAGAATTGCTACTTTCCCAAGCCAACATACACAAATATAAAAATGTTTTAAAAAAAATAGAAAATGGTTAATACATAAATTTATCCCATGCTGAAATAATTTATTAATTGCATAAAAAAACCTCAACATTTTTACTTTTGTTTATAAATAAATACATGACTACCTGTTGCAAAATAAAATCATTACATTTATCTTGATAAAGTCCACCCGGAGACAAAATACATCATCTAACACAAGTTTTCCTTTTGTCTTTATTCATATTGTCCTTTTTGAGATATATTTTAGTTATATCTGAAATTATATTATAAGGTACCTACAAAAATTTTCTAAAAAAAAAGCATAGCATGATGAACAAGGCCCCAAACTTGATAAAAGCAAAAGTTTACTATCAAAATGTTTATTATTTAAAAGGAAAGCCCAAAGTATGTTTACATTTTTTTACTAATTTCTTAATCCTTTCTAGCACATTCAAAAATTAGGGTTAAAAATCTTTTTTTTTTTTGTCAGCAGAGATATGGGAAATTTAGTGTCTTTTTGTAGTAAAAAACACTTTGGAAATTCATGCAAAATCAAATAATTGTTGGATTTTAATGAAGTTTTCAGGACTTATTCACAAATGAATGAAATTATTTTTTAAATATTTCTTGAGGAAAATCTTGGTAATTTTTTTTTTTTTTTTTTTTTTTTTTTTAACATCTGTTACCCTCAATTTACTTAATTTTATGAAAATTCAAGAAATTAGTGAAAAACAGAACTCCTTGGAGAATTTAAAAAAACATCAATTTGTTTTTGTCAAAAAGAAACAATTTACCGAAAATCTGCTCTGAATCGTAAAATAAAAATACAATAAAATTATTAATTGCTTTTATAAATAAGATATATTAAGGACATTTTAACTGAAGAAGAAAAAATTTTCAATGAATAATGAATTTTTACAAGAATGGTTTTAATATTTTAAAACAAGTTTTTCTAATTAAAATTTTTTAAATTTTAATTAGAAAAACTTGTTTTAAATCTTTTAAAATTTTGTATTAATTTCAGGGGTTTTGGTGATATTAAGTGAAAAATATAATCATAAATGAAAAAGTTAATACAAATTTTTTTTTTTTTTTTTTTTTTTTTTTTTTTTTATTAGTATGTAAACATGCCACCATACATGACATTATCGGAAAATAAGAACAATGACTATAGTAAATTTAAAGCCAAAATTTCTAAAATTAAATAAAGCATTATTAAACTATGGAGAATACTTTACTAAATTTTTTAGATTACTGAGTACTTAAAAATTAAATAAAAATTTATTTTAAATCTTAGGTATCATTTTTTTTATGGAGGTGCATATTTAAAATATAAGTAAAATCATTCAATAAGTATTGAATGATTTTATTTTACTTATATTTTTCAACACAGTGTTTCAGAATCACTCGTCAGAACCCTTGACAAGGACTTCTGTTGAGGGTCCCTAAGAGTGATATTACAAAACATTGTGTTGACATTTGATAAGTATTGAACGTTTTACTTATACAGTTTAATAATAGTTTTATACTGAGCAATGTTAGCAGAGGTTTTGTGAAATTTGATATATGTTGAATTGTATAATTTGACATTATCTGCTAGTCTTAGTAGCTTGCATTTTTATTTCATTATTATATATGTCAGATTAGAAGTGAGCAGTTAACTGGAAAAACGACTTTTTTCGGTTTCATCTTTTCACTGTGAAACTACATTGAAATTTATGAAACTAAAATCGAGTGACCATATCCAAAGAAACACTACTGAAAAAGACTTTCAGATGTTAATAAAATTAAATTTTATCAACATTTTATACCATTGTAAGAGAAAAAAGATTAAACAAAAAAATGTTAAAAACATTTAATTGACTAGTTTTAGGAAATAAATGTGAAATCTATTTGTTTACAAAAGAAATGAAGAAAAAAGGAAATATGACACATGTCTGAAATCTATTTGTTTCAGTTTTCAAAAAAAAACAAAAAAAAAAAAACTTTATGGTAAAATTAAATTAACAAAATAGAGAGTAAAAATAAAAAAAAATTCATCTTAATGTTAAA
Organism: Acanthosepion lycidas; assembly: GCA_963932145.1. Taxonomy (NCBI): domain Eukaryota; kingdom Metazoa; phylum Mollusca; class Cephalopoda; order Sepiida; family Sepiidae; genus Acanthosepion; species Acanthosepion lycidas. The sequence goes on along the minus strand of OZ010614.1, from coordinate 29,144,951 downwards.
TCTTATGAAGTCAGATTTTTTTATATGGTCTTTCTAGTAAGCCAGTACGCCAATCACCAAATAAAATTGTAAAAAAGAAAAATGAAGATTTTTTTTATAAATAAATTTGTTTTATCTAGGGAATGCACCTAATTTAGATATTAAGAATAATTAAAATAATTCTGAATTCCACTTTTAAAATGTGTATATTTCCAGATATGCAAGTCTCTAAATGTAAAAATGAAATTGTTTGTATCTTGTGAATACCCCTAAAATTAGATTTTTAAAAAAATGAAGTAAGTTTTAATCTCAGTTTTAAAATGTGTATATTTTCAAAACTGCAAGTGATTTTTTTTTTTAAAATCCAAAGTAAAATTATTCTTTTTTTTTTTTTTTTTTTTTTTTTTTTAACCACTAGTCAGTGTCAGACAGTGTCAATAATTTGAAAGTTCTTTTACCATACATTTATATTGCTATCAGTTGCTTTTTTCTTGTTCTTTTTTTGCTTACTTTATAATTATTGAAGGAATTCACTTCCTTGGGTCAGAGAAGAAATGAACATCTTCCTAGTTGTAGTTTAAGGTGTCTTCTAATTGAGTGTACAATTTCAAGAATATTGATAAAGATTGGTCACTTTGATTTATCAATCTCAAACAAAATCAGATATTGACTGGAAATGTTATCATTACTCAAGAAAATGAATGGCTTCCTTAGAAAGCAAAAATACCAAATTAAAAACGAATCAAAAACTGTGGTATCAACGGAAAAAACTGGAAACTGATACTGAAACAAATTGCCAAACCAACCAACTCTATATCAGATACAGTGAAGTGGCTCAAATCAAGAACTTTTCAACACCCACCTCTTAGTGATTTTTTTTTCTTTTGTAATCAATTGATAGTTACGAACAACCAAGTTTTGTTTAAATGTTATGGGGAGAAATTATATACACTTTTTTGTCCATTTCTGGCAATAAAAAAATTTGAAGAGTGTATTTGGCAATTAAATATAAAATATAGATCACACAAAATCTTGCGATGATTAGTAAAGGCAAAAGATGAAAAAAAATAGTAAATACCTACATACAACATATGAGCTTGATTACGCATTTCCTGTTAGTTTTGAATTCAGACAGATCACGGAAGATATTCTTTCATGTGACTTACAAACTGAAGAAAAAGCTTATTGAGTTTGTTAATGGAACTATGAGTTATAAAAGGTTGATTGCATAATTATAAAATTATTTATTTTTATCTGGTTTAAAAAAGAAATTAGATCATGCGATACTGTCATTGTTTTTATCTTTGATTAAAATACTTTAATCAGCTGGTCAATATTCCTGCTAAGTGTCATTTCCACTGATAAACAAGTATAAGTCAGAAATAGTTTAAACTAGTGAGCTCATTGTTTTTGCTATTTCTGCATTTCAGCCAATCCATTCTACAGCCTTCAAGTATTCACTTCTAAAGAAAAAGAAGCAGGACACCACATTTTTCTAGTGGATTATATACCTGAAGAAGGCTATAGAATTATTCTGTAAAATCTTGTAGTAACACAAAATACGAGCTTGTCTGAACAAATCAAAGTACAAAAATTTAAATATCTGAGAAGTGTTTTAACAGACTGTGAAAAGAAATCTGAAGAGACACTGGAATAGCAAAAATGCCTTGCAAAATCTAAGCAAAGTATTAACAGAATAATTTCAAGTGTTAAACTTATCAAATTCATAAAATGGGTTTGATTGATTCATTATTTATGCTTATCAACCCATTGCAGGAAAAAGAAGTGGATAGTAATTTATATTGGCAAGCAACTGAAGATTGCTTGAGCCTTTATGGTCTGCAATCAATAAAGATAAGTGTAGTATTCCTGTAATAGCAATCCATTCTGTTCTTTTGTTGGCTGTGAGTAATACTGATGAAAGGATATCTGACAGATTCCTTATAGAGAAATTTTGATGTTTAATTTTGAATGTAATGGTTTAAGGAAATCAAGAATGTACATACAATAATATATATACAATAATTATCTTATGAGTTTTACTTCAGCTTATTATTGTTGCTTTTTATCACAACACTATTGGGTCAAAGCCTACTTCATTATAATAATGAAGAGAGTACTGACCCAAATATTGGGTTTTAATTAATTAGTTTTTTATGACTTAACTTTTTGCAGCCTATTTAAAAGTCAAAATATTTTTATATTCTAAGAATTTTTTTTTTTTTTGGGGGGGGGGATAATAATGATATATAATACAAGTCTTACTAATTAACCCATAGCTGGGGGAGGTGGTTGGATTTATACCTTTCTCAAGGTTGTTTGCAGTTAAGTGAATATAATGAACCCAATGGGGATTGGAGCTCAGCTTTACAATTAACAATTCCAAGTCATTATCTATTACACCACCCACATATTCAAGCTTGCAGCCCCTGGTATTCTGCAGTACTCGCCTATCTACGTACTAACCAGGCTTAACATAGCTTAACTTGGGTGATTGTATGGGAAGCAGTGTTTCAACATGTGACCATAAGCCATAAAATTGGGTAATGGTTTGCAAGCAGGTCTCATAAATCATTACTATCAAGTTCAATTCTCTTGTGTACCAAATACAAGAGCCAGTACAATTATTCCCTCCAATTCCCCACCTCTACCAAAGTGTTTATTACCCAACCCGGCAGGTTTATTAAACTTACAGAAAAATATTCCTGGCAGAATGTTTATTTAAACTGGCATACTTATTTTACAAGTTGAAAAGTTCCCACTAGTATGACTATTCCAGACGGTACTTTTGGTATAAAAGCATAACTACTTACTACCGGCCTTGTGCCAAACCAAATAAATAAACATGCACATTTCATTTTCCTATTAACGTAATTTTGGACTGTGGTTTTCAGTTTTGAGTTGATACCTAAATATGACTAGCCACTGTTCTCTGGTCTTATGTCCTGGATGGGTGCATCACATATAACTCTCCACAACTTCCTATCCATTGTAAGCCCTTAGCAGTTTTTCTCCCTTTGCTATGAAATGCTATCTCTTTATTGCACTTGAAAAAGAGGATCAAAGCATCATCTAATATCTGCAGTTTGTATTAAAATGCTTTATAGGTGTATTTCTAATTTCCCCAGTTGGAAAACCCCATGTGTCATACTGAGTTTAATTGATTTGTTTCAAGAGACGATAGATCTACACCGCAGGAGTTTTGATTCAGCTAATGATAGTACAGCATCTGTTGTGGCTGTATTTCTCAAAATGAAGTGAGTTTCAGCTACATCAACTGAACTTGATGAACTCTCTTCCAGTGTTGCTTGCTTGTTTTTCTGAGTGCACTTTTTTTAATGACAGACCTCAGTTTCTTGTTTCTTATTATCATGTAGATTATTAACAATTGATTCAATAAGTATTAAAGTTGGAATGGCTAGATGTAACCATAAGTTCTATGCTAACAGTTTCTTTTCTTGCATTTCTCGATTGTGATTGTTTTCTGCAGGTTATTTAAAGCCAGAAAATATTTTTAGATTGTAAGAATTTTTTGGTGGGGAATAATAAAAATTTAGTGATAAGTCTTACTAATTAATCCATAGCTTGGGGGGAAAGATGTGGCTTCATAACGTAATTGCTCGTAAGTGAATATAATGAACATAACAATAATTGGAACTTTGCTCTCTGATTAACAATCCAAGCCATTATTCCACCTGCACATCCAAGCTTATAGCACCTGGTATTCCTAAACAGTCACTCATTTAGTTACTGACCAGGCTCAACATTGCTTAACTTTGGTGATTATATGGGAACTGTGTTTCAACATGAAATAGTCATGAGCCTTTTTGCTTGTGGAACTCTTCTGGCTTCTTGCACCCCAGTCACATTTGATCTTCAAAAATTTAAATTTAGAAATTAAGAAAACAAAAATAATGATTATTCTTTTGTTCTCTCTTCTTATTAGTTTTTTTTTCCTCATATTCTTCTGCACTCAATAACCCCTTCCCCTTGTATATTAGGTTTATTGCCTTGCTTGGAGGGAAAAGATTAAAAAAAGAAAAGTTGGTTGTATCAGATAACTTTTCTTGTCAGAATCTATTTTGCATGTTTATAAATTTACCATTTGTCTATGCATTGAACATCGCTGCTGGATCCGGTCTGGTGCTCCTACTGTATATCTCAAGATTCTTAACAAAATCCAAAGATGGATCTATAATGTAATCATTCCTGACCTAACATCTTAGTCAGTCACTTTCCTACAACTGTAATGTGGCTTACTTTTGTTCTATAAATACTTTCATAGCAATTGTTTTGATGAGCTTTCCTTCTCAATGTCTCAGCTACATGAATTTAAGTGTAGTATTAGATTGGTAACTAGGTTTCATCATTTTACTGTTGAACTAGATTAGTCTAACTGTATATTCTATTCTAATAGTTTCTTTAATTGTACTTCACTTCTCATCCATAGAGCTCTCTTCTGGTTTCTTGCTTCTCTGCCACCTACAATTTTGAAAAATTTAAATGCAACACCAATTGCTATCTTCTGTTTTCCTAAATCCTGTTCTTTTATTGTCCTTTCTTCTCACTAAAGTCTTCTCAATCTCTTTTACTCTCAGTAATCCCTTGCATCTTAGTGGCATTATCACCTTGCTTGGGGTGAAATGATTTAAAAAGATATTGAAACTATGAATGAAACAGTACTGAAGATCCCAGCTCCACTGATAGTACTTGTGTGTGTATAATACTTTTCATTGAGCACAGATACAACACTTTGATCTGAGGTAGGAGTGTTGAGGAGTAACATTTTCCTAATTAAGTATTATATGCTTATGTCCCTTCAGTGTGTGTGTGTGCATATATATATATATATATATACACACACACACACTCTTGAATATTACTCGCTCACTTTACTTTTTGCCAGACTTTGGTTTGACATTTTGTGTTCTCCGCATGCTTTGACTGACCTTTCAACCACCTGATGAACATTCATAAACATTCTCAAGTGTTAAAGCCTTGATAAACCACTAATATCCAGTATGTAAATACATGCAGCAAAATAACCCCTACATTGCCTTGATAAAGTCCCACAGAGGATGAAATGCATTGGCTAAGAATAGTTTTTCCTCTTGTCTGTTTATTCCTATGTGTTTGTGTGTGTGTGTGTGTGTGTGTATATATAAATATATATATATATATATATAATTTTTAATCAGTATCACCCCAAGAAAGGCAGTACAGCCACTAACATGCAAGGGGTTACATGGTGTGAACGGATTAAGAACAGAAACATTAATAATGGGGAGAAAAGAGTAATCAGGAGGACAGTAGATAGCGATTGACATTACATTTAAATTTTTGCAGATTAAAGTTGGTTGCAAAGCATGTAGCCAGGAGGGAGTTCTACATACAAGAAGTGTGAGATAAGAAACTATTAGCATAGAAGTTTTGGCTACATCTATCTAGCTCATCCATAAATTGATGAGATCTCTCTATCAGTCTAGTAATAATATAATGGTGAGTAAATTGTGTATGTGTGTACAGATGTGTTCACTGATTCCTTGTAGTGAGACTGTGTGTGTATGTATGGAGAGGGGATATACACATATATATATATATATGCATGCTGACAAAAGCACATGAAAATGGAAATAGGTCTAAGAACACACTGGGGCCATTAAAAGATAAGAATGCTGATGACTACTTCATCATTTCTCGAACCAATCTTAATTGTTTTATAACCCTTCATGCAGAACTTTTCACTGCCAGTTCAAGAAAGATGTTTTGATCACTAACACAAAAAGAGAATGTCTCATATCGAGAATATTTAACATCAGAAAACATTAAAAATAATTAATTTTTTTAATTAATATGTGGAAATCTCCACCCTTTGCGAGACTGGAAACACATGTAGCAAAATTATGGAAAATAAAGCATAATATTTTTTTAAAAATCCACATTACAACCAAAAACGTTTGCTGTTTCTCTCTTCTTTTTAATATATATATATATAAATAAAAGTGAACATAGAAGTCAACACTTAGAGGTGACAGTCTGTTTCATGCTATATGCAATCGTGGCCTGACGATTGCATATAGCATGAAACAGACTGTGTTGACTTCTATGTTCACTTTTATATTTACACATGCTCTATCTCTGATATTGAGCACTTTATTCCATAAATATAACACACCTTAAGACTATATTTCTTATATATATTGTATCACAAGATAAAGGTAGCAACCTCTTTGGTCAAAATTCAGTCCTTTGGTGGTGAAGTCGGAGTGACCTCTCCAGGGCGTAGACCTGAGCAATAGTATATGGAAGCTTTGTGCTGCCCAGACTACATGTTTCTCCTTTATATTTCTTACCATAGCTGCCTAGGATGGCATACACACAGTCCTTAATCATGTTTTCCTCTATGCAAGGTGTTATTTGGAAGAGGTGCCTGTGAAATGGTGAACCACTTTTGAAGGTCATCCTGATGTTATATAGACCACAGATCTTTTTTTCTGATAATCTCTTCATATAGGGTAGACAGACCAAGGCTGTTTTCTGAGTGTTATCCTCTTGCACCCTTCTATCCCAGTTTGTTTGAGCTGCTGCTATGTACCCAGGATAGTTGTTACGTTGTAGGGTAATGCTTATATTGACCATTTCTTGTTCATATGTCTCTGGGTCACCACTTATGATTTTGCTTGATGTTGTAAGCAGTGGACGATCCCTTTCTTTACACTGTATGGGTGGTGGGAGTCGAAGTTGAGGTATTATCCAGTGAATGTTGACTTGTGGTATACAGATGTCTTGGACCTATGCTCTGTTTGAGATATTAGTACATCCAGAGATGCTAGTTTGTTATTGTTTTCTCTCTCCTTTGTGAACTGTATGGATCTTATTGATTTCACATGGTCCAATAGTACTAGCTGGAACTCTTCCTGGTGTGCCCAAAGTATAAAGGGTGTCATCTACCTATCTCAGCCATATAATTTAGTGATGTGGATTCTAATGCCATTTCTAATGCCTCCTCTGTGGGTACTTTGGTGAACTCATCATGTCCAGGTTCACCATCTGGTTGGAATGGATGGAAGCATCTTTGATCATTTCTACAAAGTGGATGGAGTTATGAACATATGATGGTGACTTTCTTTTTAAGGTATCAATTATATATCCACAAGGAAATGACTCAGAGGGTGGCACACAGAGCCTTGTCAAGTAATTGACCTGAGTGGAATACTGTCTTTGTGAATTTTGGGGAGGCTGTATATGTGAATTAGCTTGCTGTAAGGTTGTGACAACTGCCTGTATGTCTTAGGTGGGAAGTGGTCCTTGTTCTTGATCAGGATCTGCAACAGTTTTCTTCCTGGATCTTTCTTTATTTTACTATAGCTACCATTGCAGCTACTAATGAGGTCTTCCAGTTTTCCTAGTAATATGATAATGTTTTCCTTCCTCTGTAGGGTTCTGATTGCCAGCCTCTCATGATGTTTGATTTGGGTGGGTTGGCTTTCTCCAGTATCTTTCTCATTTTCTAGAGCCTGAGGAATGTTCAAGGCTATTTACTCAGATTTGGTCAATGATGTCCAAGTATGTTATCTGCCTGATGGTTGTTGTGAAGTTGAGACTCTTGTTCAGTACTGACTCCTCCGAGGCACCTAAATGATTTTGATTGCTGCCTTCACTGTAAATAGTGTAAATAATTACAATACCTCATCTCAGAAATATATATCTGTATGTATATATCTGACCAGTTGCATTCAGCTTCTTCTATCTTTGCTTTATTTTTTTGATTCACTGCAACCAAAAGCACAATCATTTCTGTTGCCAAGCAACCACTCAAATATTCACTCCCACGCATTTTATCAGTCCATAATTCTCTGAGATTTTTTTCCAAGAGAAAAATCAAGAATAATTAATAGTATTATTCATTGAGTTGTTCAGACTAATTTCCTCATCCATATTAATCCAAACAACTTTGAGAATAATGGCAAAATTGATTTTTTTTTTTACAGCTTTTTACCCTTGTGAGTTATTTAAAGCTGAAACATATTTAAGATTGTAATTTTGTGAGTGAATATTGCATTAATAATGTTTTGGTGATAATAATTTTTTCCAGATACAATTCGTACTATTTAACCGATAGCTGAGGTAGATGTGTTAGTATCTTCCCAAGGGTATTTACGCATAAGTGAATGCAATGAATGGAGTTGCTATTCATTATAACGATGCACATCCAAATATAGTACAAAAATAAAACACAAGAAAAAAAAAAATTTCACTTATACTATTACCATATTCTTCAGTAGAGTTTAGTATTTTTAGTTTGTATCCACTTGTCTAAGCACTTTCCTTTTGTAGCCATCTTAAGTTCAGTGCTGAAGCTGTTCATTTCAGAGCAGCCAGTTTCCATTGTTACAAGGTTTAAGTATTTATTATTCATATTATTATTGAGAGAGACATGCCAACAAAGTGATGATGGGATACAAATATACCAATATGCTGACAGTCTGATAGAAGCATTGCATAAATTTGCAGGTATGGTGTAGTTAGAAATACCTTCAGGTTGAACAACACAATTCACTCAGATGACCTCTGATTGAGGACATTTCCAAGTATCTAGATGTGAACCCCAAGTTGCCTTATCCTACAGACTGTATTGTATAATATCAAAACTAGAAATAAATCCCAGAATACTTGGTCTTGATGTTCCTCCACTACATAAACAAATATGGTCAGGCAACTAAAACTGACAAGCAAATCTGTGGTACGGAATGGTATTTACTGTAGCCCATTTTAATTCACCAAGACAAAACATGTACATGGTAACATTTACATGATTTACATTGTGAATATGACAATAAAGATTTGGACAATGTTTCAGCCGTTGTACACTCTGGTCTTCTTCAGGTGATATACATTGGAATTTCAAACCATTTATTTAATCCATGAGGGTAGATTGTTCTAGCTTCATATGCCATGCCTTTTCTGGATTTTTTGTTACCTCTGCCATGGCCAGGTATTAAACTAAAGTCACTTTTGGATTACTTCAACCAACACTTTTATCCACTGGGTCATGTGACCTTCATTATTATTGTAATGATTTTAATAGTTGAGTAAATAATATTAGTCTTATAAAGTTTGGCTTGGTTCAAACACTGCTAGTTTCTTTGCTTTTGGAGTAAACATTAGCCTAACAGATACCTATACTTCACATCAAAGACTAAAGGAATACTTTGAGCCATTGTATTTTGAGAAAAAAAAAGTTGGCCTTATATACTATCAGATATGGTACTTAACTTTTGGAATTCATATTTCCAATCATGAAGCATTCATGTATATTTACTATCAAATCTGCTTCTGTTAATGACAACTTCTTATACAACATGTTTTATTTTGTGTTTGAATTTAACAGAATTTTTATCTTGCATTTCCATAAGAGTTTCTAACACACAATCAGATATGCTTTGTTTACACATGGTATTTTTTTCCACCCATTTTAAAACATCTGTTTATCATTTTTACATAAATATTGCTCAGCATATCAGTGTATTACTTGTATGTTGTTGTGCCAAGCATTTATATTTGCTTTCTGTCAATGAAAATACTATTAATGCAATCAAGTCTAACCAATTTTTGTCGACAATTTATATATTGATCTCAGGTAACCTGGCCTCAAGACAAGTGTTCTGAAAAGGTTATCGATTTCCAAAAAAGACAAGATCAAAATTACTATCTCCTTTTACCTAAAAATATTTTATAGTCTAGAGTTCATATGGACCAGAACGAGATACATCTAATTAATTCCAAACATCTATTTTAAGTGTCCCAATAATTTTATTAATTGCTGGCAAATATAATTTTTCTAGTGTAAAGATTTGTTTATAATAAGCATTATTTGTGGTGAGATGAGCTACTATATTAAGTGGTAATTATCAAAAGCCTTTAAAAAAAAAAAAAAAAAAAAAAGTAAAAAAATAAAAATAGTGTGTAGGAGCAAAACTTCTATTTCTGCTTCTACTGCAGATTCTAATATAATCTCTACAAATTGCTGATATCAATATGAGAGAGAATCAATAAATCCGTCACATAGTTATTAAATAAAATTTGATCTAAAATTCTCACTGCATAATGTCATATATCAGGTTATGTGCTACTGGTACCATATAACCCAGTACTACAGAGTCATTGGTTTCCCCACCAAGCGCAAAACCCAACAGGATTAAAAACAAGACCTGTCAAAGGGCAGATGAACCTTCTTGTAGAGTCAACAGCCATTTAACGTGATTTTGTAGATTGGGTTCAGTAGGTATGGATGTAGCTGTGTAGTATGGTCATTTTTCTTTTCCTGACATTTGTCCCCCGGAGATTTTAATTCTGAGCTGGTATCCATTACACCACCCACACATCTGAAGCTTACACCATCTGGTATTCCCAAGTGGTCACTCAGCTAGGTACTGACCAGGCTCAACATTGTTTAACTTCAGTGACTGTATGAGAACTGGTGTTTCAATGTAATATGACCATAAGTACACTTACCTAAGATTTGAAATATGATCAAAATCGGTAACGTTTGTGTCTCCAATTGAAACCATCAAAATTATATATACTATATATTTCTAGAGAATTAATAGATTTATTTTTAATCTGAGATTTTTATTACCGCATATAAAAACCTTTAAATCCCCCAAATCACCCTTACTACAATTCTAAAAAAGAAACCTTACATTCTGAGTGATGTTTGTCAGTAGGCTAACCTTGGCTTTGGTGCGATAACCAATAATGTATATAAAAAAAGATTCACGTTATCAAATAAACTGATAATTAAAGTAGTAAAATCATTTCCTACCTTATATATTACTGACATCATAATAAATTGCTTATTTGAAGAATAATTCCATATCAGTGAGAGGAAATGTAAACATCAAGTAAAAGGTTCATGTGAGTGCAATCTTATCCTTTGCTAAACTTTCAATAATCATCATGGTAGTGTTAATTATATCAGTAATAACATTTAAGATAACCTTCATTTCTCATTAAAAATTACAAATAGACTGAATAAAAGAAATGCTGAAAGTCGAATGTACTATTATCGTACATTTGAGATTTACTACCATATATTTCGGCATATAAGACAACCTTTAAATCCCAAAAAACACCCTTAAAAATTGGGGGTAATCTTGTACTCCATTTCTAAAAAAGAAACCTTAAATTCTGAGTGATGTTTGTCAGTAGGCTAACCTTGGCCTCAGTGTGATAGCCAACAATGTACTGTTATTAGCAGTATTTTGTGATTATTGATGACGTATAAACAAATTTTCAATAACATCTTTATATAATCAATAAGCAGGTATAGGAAAAATTCATGAAAATTTGCTATATTTTTTTTAGCTCATATAAAGGTCACCTTATACATGAAAATATACAATACTTCAAATGTTATTTTTAGTGTATACTCATATTTGAAATAGATTGCTTGTTTTTATTTTTAAATAGTGTGTATTACACCTATTGGTCTGCACACTCAATAAATATGGCAATTGTAATAATGTGAAACACAATGTTATGATTTTAATTGGAGTCCCTGAGCACTATTTTGTATTTGCTAGTGATTGTGTGCGTGTGCGTGTGTGTGTGTGTAACTATTATACAGTGTGCGACAGAAATACCTCCCATATAAATGTAAGACATTAGTGGCAATGGTGTCTTCATCTAGCTGTCTTGCTATTATATTATTGCACACCCATATAAAAATGCATCATAGAAAAAAAATGTAATTTTATTATTGATATCTACCAGCATGTGTCATATCTTGTTCTACATAGTTATTTTTTCCTTTTTAGAGATAAGATAATTTCCATATTCAGCTTTAAAAATCAGATTTAAAAAGAAAATCATTGTTATTCATTTCTAATCTGTTCTTTTGTGATCTTTATTTGCATATAAAATCTATCTGCAAAACAATCATCTATTTATAAAGCCATTTTCTGCTCTGCAGGTACCTTTGAATTTAAGTACAAGCTTGGGAGTAAAGGGAAGTAAAAAAAAAAAATATTGGAATAATAAAGTCTATTTTGAAAATATAGCAACATAAATTCTAACATGCTGCATATGAAATAAACGAGATTTAATTACAACAATCTTGCTAATCCCATATAAAAACATATGCAAGTCTCTCAACCAAAAACAACAGAGTTGAAGAAAGGAAAAAAAGATAGAGCAATGTTGTTGGATATCATTATTAGTAAAATAACAGAAAATGCTCCATATTAAAACTTTAAAAGAAGTACAACCTCAGAGTATGATTAGTTAATTATACTGTTTAAAATTTGCTATATTTTGGGAAGAAGAATTGTTAAGGCATAGAAATGGTGTAAATGTTTACAAGCTTTGCCCTACACAAAATTAAAAAAAAAAAAACTTTTATGATATATAGATTACAATTTCTGACAACAAACAGAGCATGTAAAAACCAACAAAACAATGGATTTCAGCCCCGCTCCCACCGAAAAAAAAAACTACATTGATTTTAGAATTGTCAATATAATAATCATAATATAAAAAAAAAAAAAAAAAAAAAAAAAAATACTTTTCTTGTCACCTGTTACAGACTAGTAAGGCAACATATAAGATTGAAAAGAGATCAAAAAGTACCCAGGCATCTCTAATAAACAAAAAGCTACCCTGAAGAAAACTGCTTGAGAGTTCCCCCTTCATGTTTGCAACCTTGAAAGTAACCATGGATACAATGTTGAAATCAATAAATGTAACAGGCTGGTGAATGCACGAAGTGGATGAGTGCATAAATTAATGCCATGTCTGGTAACACTGGCTTGTACAACTACTGCAGGCTGGGCATAGATTGTTGAAAGGAAAAAAAAAAAAAAAAAATACACAATAATCTTGACTATGTAAATTTAAATAATACATCCAGGAATTCAGATTTGCATAGTATTGACAGGAGTGACATTACTGTTACTATATAGAGTGTTAAATAAAAAGTTTAAAAGTATTAAATTGTGGCAGACTGTTTATAATATATATAGTACATGTCAGTCTGAACTGCTTGGTCAAGAAAACTCCTATAATGAAACAACCTAAAAAAAAAAAAAAAAAGTTCCTTGGTAAAATTATTAAAAATAGATATTGAAAAAATTGTAAAATTTATTTAGTATATATATATTTTTCATGTAAAAAGTAATTTAAACATAGTGTACTAATAGGTTTATAAAATCAGAAGAAAAAAATAAGGAATATTTATTCTCTAAAAACAGAAAATTAAGAATTCACCAGTATATGTTGTCATTATGGAAAGCAGATATTCAGAAAAAGACTTGATGTGAAATAATCTATATATGTTGGTTTGTGGTAAATTTAATTTCAAAGGATTGGGGGGAGAGTTTTTTTGTTTTTTTTTAAATTGAAATAATATTAGTAAATTTATTAATATTTTTCTAATTGTAGGAAATTTACTATGGTTTAAACATTTCCACAGTTAAAAAAAATGAAAGTATTATATTCACCTTAAAAATTCTTTAGAAAATAGAATATAGTAATTCATAATAAAATTACCCATTTATGTAATCAGCAATTCACGTATTTACCCAACAAATGTCAAAAATTTAATTCCTTTTATTAATTATAGACACAGTAAATTCCAGGAGGTAGAAAGAAATGAAAAAAACAAGAATTGGTTTAATTTTTTGCAGTAATTGCATTTGAATCTGATATACATGTGTGTGTGTACACACACATATATATATAGATGTGTCTGATGATTGCATTTAAGCATGAAACTTACAGTCACCATGCAGTGCTGATTCCTACGTTCACACTATCTGACATTCTTCTTTCAGAAAAAGAATATGGCATTTGCTTCTTTAAGTCAATTGCCAATGTGTTAACAGTTGGTGGTTGACCGAGAGAAGTGAAAGCCATTCTTTTAAAATTTTTTTTTTTTTTTTTTATTTGAAAGAAGGCTGTGTGAAGTGAGATAGGTTAGTTGGTCTGGTGCTCTTGCTATATATCGCAAGATTCTTTACAAACTCCAAAGAAGGGTCTGTAATCCATTCTAACTTCAGTCACTTTCCCACCACTGTGATGTAGTTTCCCTATATTCTTTTCTATCCACATAGAAATTGTTGTTTTAATAAGCTTTCCTCCTTGGTAGCTCAACTGCATGAATTTAAGTGTACAGTGTAACCCGGATATAAGAGAGTTGTCAGGACCGGAGAAGAAGTCTCTTATATCCGGGTTTGGTCTATTTTGTTTAGGTAAGTATGGTTCTAATTTTGGACCAGAGAAAATCTCTTATATCCGGGTTTCTCTTATATCAGGGTTACACTGTACTACTAGATTACTGTTGTGTTGTATAGAAAGATGACCAACCTTTGCTACACTAAAGTATTGTACATGAACTCTCCCATTGACTATAAAAGTAGTTGCAAAGACTGTCACACTATATTTGCTAGTATTGTAATATTAATTCACATGAATAAACTGTTCTTTCACTCATCTTGGGATCCAATATGTTCTTTTGGAATATTATTAACCTGAACGACGTGTTGATATCAGTATTAAACATGTTGAAATAGCTAAATATAATCATAAGTTGTTTCTTTTATTGTATTTCTCACCTGTGGAGATTTCTTCTGGACTTTTGCTTCCCTGCTATTTCCAATTTTCATAAATTTAAATGCAATGTCAATCACCATTCTTAAATCCTGTTTTTTTTTGTTTTTTTTTTTGTTTTTTTATTGTTCTTTCTCCTCACTAACATCTTTTCATATTTATTAACCTCTTGCATCTAACCCTAACACATTGAATATGCATTTTACAATCTGTTTAGATGCCTACTTATCTATTAAATGTTTATTTTAAATAATATACATGTGAGATATGGGAAATTCTCAGTAGCCTGCCAGATAAACAATGGTCAATCTGTTCAAATTCCACAAAATTTTCTCAAAGCATGCATGCAGAAACACAAATATCGCTTCAAAATATTCATAATTTCTATTAATTTTAATTAATCCGCTTCACTTGCAGAGATTGGCATGGACAATGGCAGACTTACACTCAAATATTTCATAGGAATGCAGCTCAGGAAACAAATCTTAGGCTTTGTGGCCCAATATTCTATTTTCTATTCATAAACAATGCCCTCCAAGGCACTTATGTTGTAGTGCACATTCTCCTACACAATGGGTTAATAATGCTGCCAACAATCAATTAGTGCCTGAATTAGACTGAGTCTTGTATTATTAAAAGGAATCCATTTCAATATGAGCCAAGCAGGGTAGGTCAGGAGCGAGTCTGTTGCTGGGCCAAGCCTTCCTGGGTACATCTGTTGCCATCATGATACAACAATAAGGTTTCCCCAGGCAACAAAAATGGCAAGTGCTCAAACACAAACTGACCAGCTGACAGCAGAAGAAAAAAATATTTTTACACTGATTACATTTAGCAATAGAATTACTTCTCCAGGGCTGACTTCTTTGCTTGTCATATTGATTAAACACACATACAAACAATCAGTATTCATAAAATAAATAATAAAAAATGAATAAAATAAAAAGAATGAAGTTCTAAATTAGAACATTAGGTTTTTAATGAAACTCTTAACGAGTTATGATTTTGAAATTCATGATTAGTGTTTGTTCTGAGGAATATTAACATGAGATCTAATAATAGTTTAAAATATTTATCGAACATCTGACCCTGACGAGCAAATTTGTCATGAAACTCTAGAGTCGGTCAAGATGTCCATTGAATATCACACACACACACACATACATATATATATACATATATATATATATATATATATATATATATATATATATTACACATATGCGTGTACACACACACACACACACGGTGGTCCGAAAGTCTTGTCACCACTACATAATATAAATTTCTATTTCAGATGGCTGACACGAGATCCTAGAGTTTTAAAGAGAGGCTGCTTGCAAGTGTATGGACACATTGTGTGCATTCTGGTGAGAGCATGGAGGATGTGCAACATGACTTCACTTCAACAAATCAGTTCCTCCAAAAAGAATGATCCTGGTAAGGGGCGACAAGACTTTTGGACCACACAATATATATATATATATATATATATATATATATATATATATATATATATATTCTGGTATAAGGGAAGTAACTTTTCATTTTTGCTCATACAAATATAAGAATTTTTTTCCTCCTGTGCAAAATCAAATTCTTCAATGAAAAAGATTTTCTATACTGAATTAAAAAACATCTGAACTTTGAAATCTAGAATGCTGCATAAGCAGTAAAAATGAACAGCTGAAATGCTTTGAATTTACAGAAACACATATACATACTCACAGACAACCTAAACCCATGAAGATGGTCTCAGATGAGATTGAAAGTACTTAGGAAAATAAAAAGTATTTGAAAGAAAATTTGGGTATTTTTCTTACTCCATTTTTTTAAGGCTACCAAGAAATTAATCTGCAAACTGAAAAGATCACAATGGAAAACTAATCAACATATGTCTAAATTATTTAACCGAACCTGTTTGAATGAAAATATACTGCCTAAATATACACACACATACACATTTTGTGTATTCCAGCAGTAATCTGTCTTTTATACATGTTTCGTTAAAGATGACAGACAAGGTACTGTGATTAAGCTTTTTATTTAATTTTTCTTATGTTTGATTATCAAGGATGATTTTATTTTTACTTTTTAAACTGGATGTATGGGTTGAGTGTAGGTATCTAGAGTTATAGGGATGTTTTATTTTCTGAACACAGTCAGCACATTGTGGCTGTGCTCGTAGTTAATATTGCTGAGAGTTGGCTTTTTTTTTTTTTTTAAAGCTTCCATTATTTTTAATCTTTTTTTTTTTTTTACCTATGGATGGGGTTATTATGCGTGTATTTTCTACTAGTATGTTTCAAGTGGAGTCTGGTAGGTTTGTGTGCGTGTTTAAATGGTCTAATCTGGTGGTCAATGAGGTTAGAAAAATCGTTAACTAGTGTTTATTTTTTTGACTTAGTTTGTAGGTAAAGTTAAGATTTTTTTTTTCTGTCCTTAACTTTAGCTACGAACCAAGTCAAAAAAATAAACTCCCATTCTTAGATGTTCTCGTAGAATACAATAACAATACTTTCACCACCACATTGTATATAAAAACCCAATTTGAAGATAAAAAAAAGTCACCAATATCCAGGAAGAAGCTTATACAAGAGCGTTTTTTTTCTTTTTTGAATTTGATATAACTACACAACATTTCACTTATCGGTTGTCTTGATAAAGTAAAATGACAAAATGCATCAGCAAGGACTGAGGACTATTTTCCATTTGTCTTTTTTTATTCAATTTATCTTGCCTTCAGAATTATTCTGAGAAATTTAACAATATATATATATATATATATATATATATATATATACACACACACATAAATTTTTAATTTATTCTATGTCCAATTAATGAATAAACATACTTTTTATATAATTAACTGTACACAGATGCATGATAACTAAATATGCATAGAAAACAAAAAAAAAAAAAAAAAAAATCAATTTCATAGAAATAAATCCCATTTATCCATTTTAATCAGTGAAATAAGTATTCATACAATGCAAATTTCAGATTTCAAAACTTTTAAATTGCTTTAATACTCTAGATTATTCAAGTCGTATATTCTAGAATGTTGCAATAATGTTATCAGTAGGTATTTTTAGCCTAAAAAATACAAACAGAATATTCTGTAATTGATATTCGTGCCAGAAGGTTATCATTGTGACAAGAGGTAAAGAATTGACAAATTCACAAAAAGAACTGTTTGTTAAGCTCTGGAAAGAAGGTAAAAGTTACATGCACGTGTTTCTCCTGAAAAGCTCAATTTTCATTTCATCTGACCAGGTAACTTACTTCCAGAATTCATCTGATTGAAGTTCATAATTTTTAACAAATTTCAAATGGTTTTGCACATGGAGTCTTTCTTAGTGATCTAGAATACAACAGGCCTGTATGATTCAGTGATCTCTTAATCATATCTTTACTTACTTCAATTCTGGCATTTTTCAGATAACTTACTTCAATTCTGGCATTTTTCAGATAACTTACTTCAATTCTGGCATTTTTCAGATAACTTACTTCAATTCTGGCATTTTTCAGATAACTTACTTCAATTCTGGCATTTTTCAGATAACTTACTTCAATTCTGGCATTTTTCAGATAACTTACTTCAATTCTGGCATTTTTCAGATAACTTACTTCAATTCTGGCATTTTTCAGATAACTTACTTCAATTCTGGCATTTTTCAGATAACTTACTTCAATTCTGGCATTTTTCAGATAACTTACTTCAATTCTGGCATTTCTTACTTCAATTCTGGCATTTTTCAGATAATTATGAATTTCTCTGGGTCAAAAATAGTTGTTTCTTTGGATTCTGGGCTATATATCATTCATTAGCATCGTTTAATTTATGTGGACAACTCCTCGTTTGAATAGTTTCAGTAGTATCATATTTTTTTCCACTTTCAAACAACTCCCACTCTACACACAAGCAAATTTAAATCTTGAGCATTTTTTTGATACCCCTTACCATCTTTGTGCAGCTTTATAATTTTCTGTCGCATATCATTTGACAATTCTTTTGTTTTAACTATTTTTATAAGTTTAGATAGTGAAACAGTCTGTACTGTATCAGACTTGTTATCACTATGTACCAATTGAGTGACGTACTTGGTTAATACATATATTGAAGACAACCTGTGATTGGTTGAAGTACAAACCATATCAAAAAAACTGAAAATAGTTTTAAAATATCCTTTTTACTGTATTATTTGTATAGGTGTTAAATACTTTTGCAAACAGTCAAATTTGAAAATTGGCAATAAAAGTACATAAAAACAATGATTCTCAGTTTTCCTTTGTTTAGTTAGACAATGTTCATTAAAATATTTGAAGTATCATTCAAATTGAACAATTTTATAAAAAACTGATATGTTAAGTACTTTTGCTACCCACTGTATATATGATTGATATTTGTATTAATCATATATAGTCCTAATTTTCTTTTCTCACTTCCCTAATTTTATATGACTTTAAAATATTTTACCAATTTGTTACTTCTAATTAGGAAATATATATTGTCAGTATTCAAAAAATATATAAATCTTTTAAGCTTAATTGGGTACAATAAAATATAGAGCAGTGCCAGTCTCCTAATTATAAAACATTTTCTTTCCAACTTTGGAAATCAGCTCTGGCCTCTCCTAAACACTAAGTATTGGGGACAGAGGCAAACTCGCTATTATTCTAATTCCATATCATTAGCCTATACGATAAAATCAAATTATTACCCAGTCCACACCCACCAGACCTCTGGCCTGAAAGGATGCAAACCCAGTTTTTTATAATAATTATGAGCATTTGACCTACCCAATTTACAAAAGAGCCCAGGTTTTTATCCAAACAATTTATTTTAATAGTTAAATGTATGTATGTATGAATATTGAGATATACAATTATTTCATGCCAACTTGTTGCTGATCATGTCAGTGCATGGCTACTAGATCCATCAACTAAGTTCAAAGTGTACTATCTATGACAACAATGTCCTAACCCAATGTGTAGTATAGGGCCACAATCACATCATGCAAGTATTACTGAGGTGGCTTCTTAGCAAGTAGGCTTTTTACGAGATGGAACCCATTTCCAAGAGTATTTGTAAAAAAGTGAACACAAAAAACCTTAACCAGAATTTGAACTCAATATGCTGTTTTACTTGGGTGAATTGACAAATGTATGTATGAATAATGAGATATACAATTATTTCATGCCAACTTGCTGATCATGTCTTTACCACCACTCCCCCCCCCCAATTTAGAAGACGGATTTGGACCAAAGATGAAGAGCAAATATCCAGGTTTGGGTTTCTAATATTTTTACCAGTGGTAACCACTTTTTATTTATTCATAGGTTTATCAAGATAATTTTTGTATTAGCGGGAAAAAAATGAATGTGAAATCTGACACTTTATAAATTACAAGCTTATCAATTTTTGGTTCTAGGGAAGAGAGGATGAGTTACAGCTGAGCAGAGATTTCTATTGACAGTTTGTCTATGACAAACTCATCAATTATTGATTCTATAGAAGAGAGTCTTTGTCTGACATTTGAGCAGAGATTTGTAATCACCTTTATATGTTAAAAGCTAATCAGTCATTAGCTCTATAGAAGATAGAGCTATATCTAAATAGTTTTTTATTGATAAAATTTGTCTGTGACAAACTCATCAATCATTGCCTCAATAGAAGGCTTTATATCACAATTGAGAACATATTTGATAATGACACTATATGTTGAAAGTCAGTTGATAGCTTTATAGAATAGAGGCTTTGTTTTATAGTTGAAAAGATATTTATACTTGTCTGTTATAAACTCATCAATCATTGACTATAGAACAGTGATTCTCAAATAGTGTGCTGCGAAATATTATCACAGCCTAAATGTGTGTGTATGTGTAAGTATTAGGTTGGTGCAAAAATAATGACGTAATAATGTTGTTTTTTGACGTTAAAAAATACGTCAAAAAACGACATTATTACGTCATTATTTTTGCACCAACCTAATAGTAATGGTATAACATTAGTATTTGAATAAATGAAGAATGTATTAAACTTTTCGTATAATTCTTTTCACTGTTCTTAGATTATTTAAATACTTGGTTTTAATATTCATTTTTTTTAAGGGCTCAAAATAAAACATTTGACAGTACCCATCGATACATTTTGTATTGAAATCCAAAAGGAATATCCCATATTAGCTTAAAAGGCTTTATCAGTTTTATTGCATTTTCTACTTATGTAAATTAGGCTTCTCAACCCCAAATAACATAAAAAATAAGCAAGAAAGACTATGCTCAACTTGAGAAAAAATGAGGGTCTGCTTATCATACATTCGACCAAACACTGAAGAAATCGCAAAAAAACGCCAGGCATAGGTTTCACACTAAATAAGCTGCACAAATAGTTGAATAGAAACATTGAAATAAAGCAAGTTCATGTTTGGTGCGTGTATTTTTTAAAAATACATGGTTTTATTTCATAACATTTAAATGTATACCCTTTAAAAATTTTGCTAAATGTGCCATGATATTTTCATTTGCTCCTAGGTGTGCTGTTGCTTAAAAAGGTTGAGAAATACTTCTATAGAAGAAAGGTTGCAAAGAGATTTGTTTTAACATTAATTAATGGTTATATGCTTATCATTGGTTCTATAAAAGAGAGGCTGTCTCACAGTTGAAAATGTGCTTATATCCAATCTATCGGCAAATGCTGGTTGTGCTTTTACCAGGATCTGTTGGTGAACATTGGTTGTTCATACCAAAGTTTGCAAACAGCCAGTTGGTAAGTGGCTTCTTTTAAAGTGTATATGTTTAGTCCTATGCAAGGGATGCAGTCAGTGTATTCTAGGTTTTGTTGTCAGGATGATTTACAGTTTAGAGATCTTTTGTATGAACAAACATGAAAAAAAAAAAAAAGTTCTAGCTCAATCAATTTCATTAGATAATCAGATAACTGCACATAAGTTTACATATACTAATATGCTAAAAACTCTTGTCAATAAGTTAATTTATAGAAAAGTACTGGTTGCATTTCTTAGATATGAAAACCAATAGAGAAAATTATCAGATTTTAGGAGACAAGCTTCTTGGTAGATTTGAGTTCCTTGTGTGCGTGTATGTATATTATATATATATATATATATATATATGCATGCACACAATATTTTTTTTAATCATTTCACCTCAAGCAAGGTGATAAAGTCACTATGATGTGAGGGGTTACTAAGTGTGAAAGAAACTGAGAAAACATTGAGGAGCAAAGACACTAAAAGTGAAAGAGAATGTGAAAACTGCAAATGGGGAGGATTGAGGAAAGGACAAAAAAAAAAAAAAAGGAACAGGGTTCAAGAAGACAGAAAAAGGGTTCAAGAAGACAGAAAATGGTGATTGACATTGCATTTAAATTTTTGAATATTGTAGTTTTCAGGGAAGCAAGAAATTCAGAGAGAGTTCCACAGATAAGAAGTGCAAGAAAAGAAACTGTTAGAATAGTAATGGCAGTTGCATCTAGCTAGTTCGACAGTAAAAATGTCGAGACCTAGTTACCAACCTAGTAGCACTCTTAAATTCATTAAGTTTGGACACCAGGGACAAAAAAAAAAGATCACCAGGAGAGTTGCCATGAAAATATTTGTAGAAAAAGCCATCTTATGTCAGTGAGAAAGTGACTGAAATCAAGATGCCTGGTCAGGATTGATTACATTACAGACCCTTTGAATTTTGTCAAGAATCTCAAGAGTACAGCAGGAGGAGAACTAGGCCAGATATAGCGGCAATATTCAATGCAAGGATGAATGGTAGATTTATAAAATGTGCAAGATGAATTTTGACAAGATAATGTTTTGGCACAACACAGCAAACCAACTTTCCTTGCAGTAGATGAAACAATCAAGTCAACTTATTAAACTAAATATGTAAAAATCTAATCATGACATTTAACAAGTTTCAATGTTTATTTTCAGATGAAATGATACATGAATTTATTCTTTCTTCCTGCCCTGAAAGTTTTAAATTATTTTTAATAAAACCTAATCAATTAAAAGCATAAGCTTAAGAGTCAATTTGTTTTCTAGCATTCTGTATGCTCCTGTAATATCCAGATCCCAGCAAGCAACATGTCTAACAGATTTGTAATATAATCAACGCAAAAATCCTGGCTTTATATCCGTGATTAGACACTGAATACAAGCATTTGTGGGGAAATAACCCAATTGACTCGCACATTTTCTGTCATGATTTCAACAAGGATTATTAGACAATTCAAACCAACCAGAATTATTTTGACAGATAACAAAATACAGATTCATTAAATATCAAGCAATTTAGAATGAGTGGCTTTTGTTATCAATATTTTTGTTTGACAACAACAAAAAGATAACTTAAAACTGACTTCCAGCTGTTGTGACAAATGAACACAGAATAATTGGGGAGGGTTT
Organism: Acanthosepion lycidas; assembly: GCA_963932145.1. Lineage (NCBI taxonomy): Eukaryota > Metazoa > Mollusca > Cephalopoda > Sepiida > Sepiidae > Acanthosepion > Acanthosepion lycidas. The sequence goes on along the minus strand of OZ010614.1, from coordinate 29,121,936 downwards.
TTTTTTATTTTTCTATTTAGCCCATAGTGTTTTTTTTCTACAGAATATTTGAACAAAAGAATAAAAAAAAAAAAGGCCTGGGCATAATCAAGATCATAAAGTCATTGCAAACTACACAATCCTTTTTTTAGCTGCATAGTATCTGCTTTGCCAGGATTACATAAGGTTTTGAATTCAGAGTTGTCCTCTGGCTGCCAACCAAAGCTGAAGATCCTAGTCTGTTCTACTATTTAACTCATAGCTGGAGGGAGAATATGTAGATTTAAACCTTTCCCCAAAGGTATTTGCATATAAGTGAACATAATGAACCCAATTGGAAATTGAACTCGGGTTTCTCATTCTGAGCCACTATCCATGATATCACCAGTATATTCACTAAAAGTCCCATTGATACCTTGACTTTCAGCATGCTAGGCATTGCTGCCTGCTGTGGTGTCAATTGCAAGTAGTAAATTTTTATGGAGTGGCATTACTAGATCCATGCCCAAATGGTTTTGTATTCAGAGTTGTCCCTCTAGATTGGTTACCAAGCACAGCTAATGAGTTCAGTTTACCCTATTATTTAACCCATATATATGGGGAAAAGCAATGAATTCAACTGAAATTCAAACTTAGTTACTCAAATTCTTATTTAAAGTCACTATCCATTACACCACATGCACATACCCCACACCCAAATAATAATAATAAACAGGACTTATTCTCTTTACACTATTTATATCATTCAGACTGTTGTCCTCATTTTTGACATATTCACAAGATTTTGGCCATTATATGCTCTGGCCTTCTTCAGGTGATATACGTTGGTATTTCAAACTGAACCCTTTATTTAGTCCACAGGGGTAAACAGTTCTAATTCCACATGCCATGTCATTTTTGGATATCTCAGTTTGAGTTAATTCTCTTTTGTAACTCAATTCTTATTCCCTCTGCTGTGGCCAGGTATTGAACTCAACTTTTTTTTTTACTTTAACCAACGCATTTATCTACTGGGTCATGAAGAAGGCCGGGGGATACAACAGTCGAAACATCATGAATATGGCAATAAAGATGAGGACAACAGTCAGAATTATGTAAATAGTGTAGTTACAATAGCACAGAAATATAGACAAATGATTTATTCTCATTAATTAATCAATATTTTTAGCCAATAGTTTTCATAGCATGTTAATGTTTGTGTAAGGATGCTAAGCTGACTAGTTTGTGCAATGCAAGTAATGGAAACACAACTGACCAGCTATTCTGAACGCTTATCCTCCTAGTGTCAGTTTCAACTGACACCTTTGAGATTATATATATATATATATATATATATATATATATAAAATGTGTGTGTGATGGACTCTGCCGTTGTTTTCGACGTATGAGTGTCTTTCAGTTCAGTTTTTATGCTTATGTTTTGTATGAGACATCAATCCTGCCAACAAGTCCATATGAGAGACATGCTGAAGGGTTGACCATCATATGGGGTGATATATTGGCCCATGATTTACTGTTGGTTCTTAATTCTCTCAGATGGTTGAGATGACTCTTTTCTTATATATATATATATACACACACACACAGTGTCCTTGACATGTCTGAGATCTGTTCCTACGGTACAATGTAACCTGATTTTCAGCATAGATTGGAACTTGCCTATATAAGTACCCAGGAGTCTGCCTTACGCTTGGGAGTCATAATGAAGCTCAAAAAGCTCCCCCCCAAAATGACAAATGAGAGATAGCAAATGTAACACAATTCAATATGGTGTTGAAGAAAAAATGCAGTCTTCCTCAAATAGTATTGCAATTTAATTCAAGAACAATATTTTACAAGTTCACATTCTAGCCTATTTTTCCAATCCTCACTTCAACCTTTTTTCATTACTTTCAAAACTGGCTTCCAAAGCCTTGATTCTTATCAGAGATAAGAATGTGTTTTCTGACCAATGGAGGGGCCAGTAAATTTGTATAACAATTTTGGAGGAAAAAATCCCTGATCCTTCTGAGGCTCCAAAATCTCCTTAAATTTGGAGGATCTTTACCTAAATAGGCAGTGAGAATTCAGCCCACCATCTGTAAAGTCGGCAATAGGGAGCACCAGTCAACTTTGGAACCACTTTCAACCAAAGAACTACTACCTACTAAAGGGCTGTTGAGAACAAACATTGGCCCACAAAGACCAGTTGAAAGCTGCCTTCCTTACACCTACAAGACTTTCTCGTAAACCTATGAACTTACTCATCTGCAGAATTCCTATATCTACCAACATTTTCCTACTCTGCAAGTGTTTCTAACCATTAACAACCTTCTACTCGCTTAAAGAACCTTTAGGCGCACAGAGAAATATTTTGAGCCAACCTTTTTTCTGTTATGAACATTTTTCTCTTCTTTTAAAGGACATTTTCTTTTCCCTTTCTCTCCTAATTCTCTTTATCCCTTTACCCATTTTTTTTTTTTTGTATATGTAAATAAACACTTTCTTCTTTTATTGTTACACACCGAGCAGGAGATTTTCTTTAATCGTCCACACCTAAAAGCGAGTTTCTGTTCTAATCTTGCTGTTTTTATTCACGTTTTGTTGCAATTTTTTAACCTCAACCCTTTGATGCAGGAAAGGTGGGACAAATTTCCCTACAATAGCACCACATGATGATGTGGTATAGGAGATGGCACCATAACCATGAAACACCATACACTGGGTCTGGTGTAACCCAAGGACCTTCTGCATATTATGACAATTTTGCTTAAAGCTTGTATGTTCTTGATTTCAAATAAAGACTTGGAAAGTTTCCAATATATTTCAGTGAAATTTTAACTTTTTGAAATTATAGTTTACATATATAGAAACAAGAGGATATGTTTTTAATCTGATGTTAAGAGGATATGTGTTAATACACCTGCACAGTGGATTTACAAAATCATGAAAGTAGGCAAAGGAAATTTGTTATCAAATATTTTCATCTTTTATACCATTAACAATTCAACTATTAAAAAAGATAGTGTCATTAGTGAATGTTTTAATATATGAACCCCTACAAAAAGAAACGTATGTCATACTAATGTCCATTTTAAAATGATAAAGGATAAAAATAGAAAGACAAAAAAAAAGAAACAAAGAAAAAGAAAACAAGAGACATGGCAGTAAAAGAAAGAGGACTGGGGGATCAAAGAAAGATGGGAGCACAGAGATGGGGGGGGGTGAAAGAAAGAAAGCAAGAGCAGCAGAGAGAGTGAGGAAAAGAAAGATAGTGAGAGAAAGGGAAAATGTGAAGGGGAAAGCATGGGGGAGTGGGGAGAAAATTAATGAAAAAAGATATCAGTAAAACAGGAAAAAACAAACAAAAAGAAATAAACAAAAATTTGAGTAAAAGTTTAAAGAAAGAAAAGATTATAAAACAAATTGGAAAAGGGAACAACAAAACAAAAAACTCACCGTAAGAAATGGTTCTAAATTTAATCTCCATGATGAATTTTTGATTTTTTGAGGGGCCCACATGATGAAATGTTTTGGAGGCTGTGGATCTTACACAACCTACAGTGATCTAAGAGGACTAAATTAAAGAAAGAGAAAAAAGTATTTTGTATATTGAAATACTATCAGTAAATGGGAGAGAGTTGAGGGTAAAGGAAGTTTCTTTGTGATTAAATTAAAGTAAACATAGCTAATTAGAAATTAATTGTAGAAGTGCCTAAGAGAAAATATCAGAATATTTAAGCAGGACAGCAAAGGCTGCAAGCAAATATCAAGTTCTTTTGAAAGTTAAAAAGAAACTGAAGGGATTATGAATAATGCTAGTCACACTGGCTGTACTTGTGAATTAGTTTCCGAGAAGCAAATTCCTGTCACGTGACATTCCACTTTGATTCGACAATATGTCGCTTTCTGTTAACTTTACACCACAGTAAGTGATTGGCAGAAAACAAGCTGTAAATATTTGTTTAAGCAAGTGAAAAAAGGGGAGAGAGAAGAAAAGAGAGAAGAAAAGAGAGAAGAAAAGGGGAGAGAGAAGAAAAGAGAGAAGAAAAGGGAGAAGAAAAGGGGAGAGAGAAGAAAAGAGAGAAGAAAAGGGGAGAGAGAAGAAAAGAGAGAAGAAAAGGGGAGAGAGAAGAAAAGAGAGAAGAAAAGGGGAGAGAGAAGAAAAGAGAGAAGAAAAGGGGAGAGAGAAGAAAAGAGAGAAGAAAAGGGGAGAGAGAAGAAAAGAGAGAAGAAAAGGGGAGAGAGAAGAAAAGAGAGAAGAAAAGGGGAGAGAGAAGAAAAGAGAGAAGAAAAGGGGAGAGAGAAGAAAAGAGAGAAGAAAAGGGGAGAGAAAGAGGAAAAGAGAGAAGGGGAGAGAAAGAGGAAAAGAGAGAAGGGGAGAGAAAGAGGAAAAGAGAGAAGGGGAGAGAAAGAGGGAAAGAGAGGGGGAGAGAAAGAGGAAAAAGAAAGAAGGAGAGAAAGAGGAAAAAGAAAGAAGGAGAGAAAGAGGAAAAAGAAAGAAGGAGAGAAAGAGGAAAAAGAAAGAAGGAGAGAAAGAGGAAAAAGAAAGAAGGAGAGGGGGGGAAAGGGGAATAGAAGAAAAAAGGGGGAAGAGAGAAAAAAAGAATATTTTTTATTAAAAACATTAAGAGAGGATAATAATATCCTTTCAGTGTACAGAATATTTGTACTAATCTTCACAATTAGTGCTTGCTTTGAAAATCATTCATTGCCCCTACTGCTTTTGTTTTTCAGTTAATCTTAAAAAAAAATGATTAAATCGTTTTTACTGATTATTTGAAGGTTTTTTGGCATATATAAATTTATCTTCCAAGTGGAAATGGCCAACTTGCCTTGAAAATTAGCATTCATTGTCCTAAATTTTAGCTGATCTAAAAAAAAACATCAGCAACAGAGTGAAATATGCAACTACTTCAAACCATCAACCCGGGCCTGGAAGGAAGAAACTGTTCTACAAGTTATTATTCTACCTTTATTACGGTAATGTATGCTTGTAGTACATTAAATGGTATAGTCACATGTAAATCTCTTACACACAGCACAAATGATTAATTGACTTGTTTTCCACAGCTTATCAACCCATTGCAGGTTATTTAAAGCCAGAAAATATTTTTTATAAGAACTTTTTTTGAGATAATAATGATTCAGAGATACAATTTTACTAAGTAAACCAAAACTGGGAGGGAAAGAGGTGGATTCATACCTTTCCCCAAGGTTATTTGCATGTAAGTAAATATAACAAACAGAACTGGAATTGGAAGTCAGCTCCCCAATTAGGATTCAGAGCCATTATCCATTACACCATCCACACATTCAAGCTTACAGCAGCTGGTATTCCCAAGCAGTCACCCATCTAGGTACTGATCAAGTTCGACAGTTTAAATCTGGTGGTCATATGGGAATTGTACACACAATACAGGCATAGGCATATACATTGCATATGGGCATACAAAGTCACACGCAGACAGTATGTGTGATGGACAGAGAATCAGGTCTTTTATAATATATAGCTTTTATGCACAGGCAAAATTTAACTTGTACCCAATGACAACCAAATCAAAGAAATTGAATCTGATTGTTAAGCAGCCCATTTTATAAAAAGGTGTATTATTAATTAGTAACTATTGATAACAATAGTGTCTACTTACTTACGTAATGTCTTTATAAAATTTACTTAGATAGATCAATATGTCTGCTGCCTAATGATGAAAAAAACAAAACCAAAAGCATTTATTTTACTCAATATTTATATATTTTCAATATAACTTTCTTTTCAAGTGTCCAATATGTTGTCAAACATAATTCTTTGTACCAATGACAACCAAACTAGAGAAATTTGGTCTGTTAAATGGTCCATTTTGAAATGAGATGTAATATGAATTTGTAGCTTTGTATATGAACAAACAAGGATATAGCTAAAAATAATACTTTAAAGAGTCTGAAAAACTTAAAACATGCAAAAACTGCAATGTCATTTTTAAAAGAAAAATACAGATAGTTGCAGAATTAACAAGTTGAAGTGTTTCAGTGCAAATAACAATTAAAAACTAAGAACACTTTCACGTGGCTTTTTCCACTTATTGTAGATACTCTATTGGTCAAATGAACAATATTTCAAAAGCTATTTTCACCCCTCATTGCTGGAATTAAATGTACATTGAATTGCTATAAATTATAGACTTTTGTTTTAGGTCTATTTTTTTTTTTTTTTTTTTTTATTTTACCATGTCTCCTTGACTATTTTAACTTAAAAAGAAAAAAAGAAATTAAAGAGTAACATTTCAAGTCATGTTCTAGAAATGATTTAAATATAACCATGAATTTCTGATGGAAAATATTTTCTCGCTTTTCAATCAACCGTTAATGACAATTTTTAACCTATTAATATCCACAATTATAGATTATAATAATAATCCTGTATTAATTATAGGTTTCTTATAAAAAATATCCTGTATCAATCTTAGGCTAAGAAAAAAAAAGTTTCTTAAATAAAGTAAAAATAAAAAGCATTATTAAATATATCAAGTTGCTACATAAATTTAATTTTTTTATAATTTATTTAATATTTATTACTTATTAATAGTTCTGATGAATCATTCATTGCTTACAAGCTCTTATCAATGATCCACTGTTTAGTGCCTTGATAGAAATTAATGCTTTGACTCAAAAATTTCATCAAACTATGTTTTAAGCTCCACATCCGTGTTGAACAAAACACCCCTCAAATTGTTAGAAAGTAACTGAAAAAGGCAGTAGTCTGAAGGGTCTAAATCAGAAGAATATGGTAGTTGTGGCAGAGCTTCCTAACTGAAGTCTTTCTTTGTATCTACAGGTAGCCTGAGGTTGAGTAAACTGATGGCAATAGAGGAGTGCTGGAGTTTGTTTCTCTTGGTCAATGCATGTGGTACCCATGTGCTATGTTTCTGGACTTTACCCACTGAGTATAGGTGAGACAAAACAGTATGACAAGAGCTTGCCATCTTCTGAGCCAATTCCCTTGGGGTCTGGTGCAGTTCTTAAATCAGCATGTGCAATTGTTTTTCATCAAACTGAACAGGTCAATCAGAATGTGGAGATTGTTGGTGTTCAAACTTACCCTCCTTTAAATGAGAAAAGTATTTCTGTGCCATTCTGTCAGTAATGAAGTTATCTCCATACACAGCACAGATGCTTTGAGTAAGTTTGGCAGCTTTTGAGACCTTGATTAAAAGCAAAGAGATGATGCTGAACTTGCTCATTCTTGTTTACTTAGCATTCCATATCAAAAGAGGGTCTAATCTGAAATAAAATTTCAGTAACGTTTGACAGCAGTGTCATAGGATGACCAGAGTTACTAAGAAGCAAAAAAATACTACAAAAGATTATTCAAGATTGTACACAGGATATCAGAAAAAAATGAACAAATATATATTCCAACCTAACAGATATTTAAAAAAAAAAAAAAAAAAAGATTTGGTTTGGTTTATTTTGCAGCATATCAACCTTAATAGGAAACAGTTTCATTGGCATACTTTTGTAAAGAGGGTTGTTGTTGAGAGTCTGCTTTCATTGATGTATTCTTTTCAGATACACAGTTTGTAGAGGAATTGATTTTGACATTCTCACTTGGTTTATAATTTTTGGTAGAGTCCTACCATTTTGAGAAATGATATTATATCATCCACTTTTACTTTCTCAAACAACTCATACATATTCTTTATATTATAATATTTTTGTCTTGAGATAGTAAGATCCAAGCACTCGGTTAATATGTTTAATAGTATATGCCATTTTATATGCTTGGCATACTGGTTGATCTTCTTTGTTTCGTAAGTACGAGTGGGTTATTCTCATATGGCCAATGCATACACAGGCCAGTACCACTTCTTCGTTGTGAGATTTTCTGGGAGCTGACTTCCATTCTCCTAGTTTGGGTTGGATTGCAAAGAGTTCATTGTGTGGATTATTGTCCCAGTACAGTTGTCATTCCTTTTGAATTTATTTATTAATAACCCTCTTTAAAATCTGTGTATAGGATTTTCACATCTAAAGCCAATTTAGATGCTAAATCTATTTCATTATTACCATTAACTCCGATGTGGCTAGGAATCCAGCTTTATGCTTGTTAACATTGCTCATTTTGCATATTTTCATAATAAATGGGTTCTTAGATTTTTTCTTCAAAGCCAAGAGGACAAATAGTGTGTCCGAAAAAAATGAAAAAAATTTTTTGTTTGCTTTCTGAGATAATGTTGAGAGCTAGCCCGATTACATAAGACTCTGCAGTGAAAATAGAGCTTCCATTTGGGAGGCAACCATTTTTTGGTAATATTTTTGCTCACTGCTGCACATCCTATCTTGTCCTCACATTTTGACCTGTCTGTATAGATGGATGTATGGTTAGGGAAGTTTGCCAATATCTCTTGAAACTTGTCCTAGAATGTGAGTGGGTACATTTTTTTTGTTTGGAGAGATTATGTAATTCTAGCAGAAGTTCGGGTTGCTTGATAGTCCATGGTGGAATATTGGCTGCAGTCATTTCTTGTATATTTGAGAGTGTGGTACCTAACTCTTCAACAATGGATTTTATCCTGAATACGTTTGGTTGTATAGCATTATCTTTTTGTTAGAATAGATTGCAGTAATTCAGTTCAAAGATAGTGCTGTAAGCTGGGTTAGTAGAGCAGGATTTTATTTTTACATAGTACTGTAGTGCCAGTTTAGAGTGTCGTAAATGTGGGAGTGTTTTATTAGCTTCTGTGTATAAGCTCTCCACTGGGATGTTCTAAAAGCCCCGAGTACTAATCTGAGGCCTTGATGAGAGGTTGAATTAAGAATTTTTAGGTATGCCTTTCTGGACACCCCATATATGAAACTAGCATGATCCAGTTTTGAGTGAAGTAGTGATTTGTATAATTTGATCAATGTTAGTTGATCTGTTCCCCATTCAGTATGGGCCACTACATGCAGAAGTTGTAGGGCTTTGCTACATTTTGTTTTCAAATATTTTAGATGGGTAATAAATCCTAATTTTTTTTTTAATCAAAAATAATGCCTAGAAACTTGTATTGTTTCACTAATGGGATTTCTGCTCTGTCTAATTTTAAACATGGGTCATTGTGCAATTTTCTTAATTTGCAGAAATACAGGCATTTGGTTTTTGTTTTGGAAAATGTAAACTCATTTTCAGTGGCCCATTTGTGTATTTTATTGAGAGATTGTTGAAGTTCTTTCAATAGTATTCATATGTCATGATCAGTACATAAGAAAATCATCAACATATGAAGAGCTTCTCACTCCTTGGCTTAGGGTTTTAACTATGGAGTTAATTTTATGCAAAATAGCGTCACTGAAAAAATACTTCCTTGTGGAACCACTTCTTGATCTTGTAATGCCGATAACCTGTATGTACTTGAAACCTCCGGTCTTTCAGGAAATTTCCTTTGAATTGAATCAGCATTCCTTTTAGACCCAGTTCATGCAAATCTTTCAAGATACCAAATTTCCATGTTGTATCATATGCCTTTCCCAAGTCAAAAAATACTGCCACAAGATGTACTTTCTTAATGAAGGCTTCCCTTACAAAGGTTTTTAGGCATACTAAGTAATCCATGGTACTTCTTTTTTCCTAAAAGCACATTGGTAATCACTGATTAGGTCATTAGTTTCCAGGTACCAAGTGAACCTGTTGCTGATCATTCTCTCCATAGCTTTACATAGACAACTTAATGCTGTTGGCCTGTAGCTTTCAGGGTCTGTGTCATCCTTTCCAGGTTTTGGAATAGGGATGATGAATCTGGGAAGTGGCCACTCATCCATATTTTGTTATACAGATTTAGTAACAGATGTAATGATTTGTTGGGCAACTGTTTTATGAATTGATAGTGGATATCATCTGGTCCTACAGCTTTCTTTAAAGATTCATTTAGTTCCTTTATAGTAAATGGTAGCTTATAGCTCTCAGCGTTATTTGATTTAAAGTTTAATTTTTGTTTTCCCGCTTTTTGTTTGAGATTCAGAAATTGTTGGCTACGATTCTTGGCAGACGAGTTTTTGGAGATTGTTTTGGTTAATTGATCAACAATATCCATTTTGGTGGTTACTTTGTAATTATTTATTGAGATATTTTATAGCATTAGTATGATGTTTACCAGGTATTTTTCTTATTATATCCAATAAAGATTTTGTTTTTGTGTTAGAATTAAATCTGCTGACAGTTTTTCCAACATTCTTTTTTGCTTTCTTTAATTATTTTCTACACTTTTGCTCAAAGTCACTTAAATTATAACAAATTAGAGATTGAAGGCTGTTGAAATCTCTCAAAGTTCATCTTCTGCTCCTGATAGCTTCCTTACACTCATCACTGAACCAAGGTCTATGATGATTTTGTTTTTTTTTTTTGTACTGAACTTTTTGGAATGCATTCCTTTGTTATAGAAAAGGATTTCTGTAAACTGTTCCAAGTCCTTGATGCATTTATCTTCAGCTAGTTTATCAGAACATTGGTTTTTAAATTTGTCCCAGTTCACTCTGCCTAATTTCCAATCAAGAGGATCTTTATCATTGTTCTGAATTTTGCAGAACAATTGGCAAGTGATCACTACTGCATGTGTCCACCAGAACCTTCCAAGATTGATTGACCACATGTGGATAAATCTATTGCACAGTAGGTACCAGTAAATGGATTTATGTAGGTTGGAACTTTGTTATAAATACATAAATCATTGTTGTTTATAATTGTTTCTTTTGGTTTGTGTCTTTGCAGCCCCATATGGTGCTGTGACATTTAAAGTCCCCTAGTATCATAAAGGGTGCAGAGAGTTGCCTTATAATTTCATGAATTATGGCTTCATTTACTCATTCATTGGGTGGGATATATACCAAACAAATGTTTATTGGCCTATTTAGAGTCACTTTAATAGCAGTTGGCTGTAAAGTAGTTGTCAAATTTATTTTACTTTGGGGGTACATCATTCCTAACTAGGACAGATGTACTGCCAGATGCACAAAGCCCAGTGTCATGTCTATGGTTTTATTGCTTGTATTCTTTTATTCTTGGTAACCTTGCTTAAGGAATGTTTCCTGAAGACAAACAACTGCCGGTGACAGGTCTGTTATTGACAGAAGAAGTTCATTTGTATTTACCTTTATTCCATAGTAGTTCCATTGAATTATCTTATGTATGTCTGTTTAAACATTTCTGGTCTTTAGCTTATGTGGCTTTGATTTCTTTTTCTTAGGTTTTCATTTTGGATGTTTTAGCCATTTGAGGGTTCTGGCTTTCCACCTCTATCTTTTCTAGTTTGTCAAATTGGTTTTGCATAGGAACTTGGTTGTTGTGGATTACTGGCTTTTGTTTGGCTGATTCTGCTCTTTTGGGAAATGAGCTTTTCAGTTTGTCTTTCCTGGGTTTTAGTGTACACATAGGAGATCGTTGTAAAATTTGTTTAGTAGATTTGGTATTTTTGGTAGGAGTGTTTTGTGTTTGAGTTGTTGTTTTGCTATTTGTTTTTTCTTTATTATTTCAGTTTTTTCATTGTCCTCCTTTTGCTGTTCTGCCTGCACCATTTCCTTGGAATATAGACTTTTTAGGTAAGTTTTGAAATTTGGGCCAATCATTTGGTCCCAAGTGTACGAGCTTCTCAATGAGGGCTCTGTATTTGTCAGGCTAACCAACATTATTTGTTGTCTTACTTTCCATTATTTTTGTGTAGGAAAGGCTTTTTATGTAAACTTCTACTACTTACCTTGCTTCTGAAAATGAGAAGTTTCTTTTATATTTTACTTCAACAATTTCCCTTTCCTTTTTCCATGTTTTTGAGTATGCTGACTGGCATTCCTGGCAGTTAGCACATCCTATTTCATTATGGCATTCTTCTTCAGTATGGCCTGAATCCGAATCCCTTTGACCATATTTTCCACATGTTGGATGACTCCTAGAGCTATCTCTATGATGTCCAAATTTTTGGCACCTGAAGCATCTTAATGGAGCAGGTATATATTGTTCCACTGGCTCAATATTATATCCTATTTTTATTTTTTGGAGGAATTTCAGGTGTGCCAAAAGTAAGGATATATGTGTCAGTTATAATTATTTCCCTTTTTCTTTTAATTGAGATCTATGGTAATTTCTGATACCTTGGCTTCCTAAAGCAGATGTAATTTTCTTGGGTGTGGCCAAAGACAACCCTTTACTTCTAATAACTCCCTTAGAAGTATTCAGCCTTGCATGAGGGAAGGTTTTAATTTTGATATTATATTTTCTGCATTTTCCCTATGTTTCACCTCTAACAGCAAATTGCCATCTCTCAACTTTCTGTTTTAAGATTAATCCTACTGAATAGTACCTTTTCAATCAAGAAATAGGAAAGTTTTGCCAGCAGAGTTTCCTTTAGGGACGCGAGCACAAAAAATCTTGGAAATTCCATATTAATTTCTTTTTCAGAATCAGAGTCTGAAAGACATCTCTTGGGCGTCTTTATTTTGATTATTTGTAATTTTTGTGTATTAAGATTCACTGTCTGTGCTCCCCATCCACCGTGGAGCCTAACATTGGGATGTCAAGGAGGAAACCCAGTCACCTTGACAGGTCAGGGCTACACAAACCAGTATACTCGTATTCAAGAGAGACTGACTCTGAGCACCTGTTACATTTCCCAAATATGTGTTTACAAACTGGCATGTTCACAGCTATAAGTCTAGATTTCTTTGAACTGATCCACCCTCGGTCATCGCCTTCTAATGCCTATAATTGGATAGAGATGGTATTTTATCCGGGTGTATATTTAGGGTATTGTATTTAGTTATAAAAGTACTTCATAAATTGATATAGTTATAGGTGCTCGGGATTGTCAGGACCAGCTGACTGATTGGATCAGGCCTCTCTGACTGCCTGTGTAGTCCAAGTAAGGGCCAAAGTGGTGTGTTAGGAATAAGAAGTAACTAACCCTGACTCCTGAAGCTCTCAACCACCATGGTCCCATCCCCAGACATTACTGGTAACTATCCACGGCAAACAGGTGGCCTCATTTGCTGCAGAGGTGCAGTCGGCATATTCTGAAGCCCCATCCAACAGAGCACAAAAAGATCTGGTATTCTGGTGTTAATTACAGATTTTAACCTGTAACCTATTAATAAATTAAAGTTACGCCCCCCACACACACACTTTTAAAATTGTTTGTTGAGCAAGGTTTTTGAAACAATTTTAATGTTAAATATTGATAGATAAGGAAAATCATTTCCAGTCATAATATTTTAAAATGGATGTAATTACGAAGTAAAATTAAAATAAGATCAACTGCAGTTTCTGAAGATTTGTTAAATATTTCCCTAAGAATGGGTGTGTGTGGTTTTTTTTGTTTTTGGCGGGTGGGGGGGAATCAACACACAATAGAAAAGGTCATCTCAAACATAAGTATTTTTGGTTATTTAAAGTAACTGCTACATAACACCAGAAAGATACCTTTTGAAAAATGTGTACCATCAATTTTTAAAACAGTTTCAATGATCAAAATTTTCCTAGCACATTTTGCTTCTGAAATCAATATAATGATTAAATAATGCAAAATATTAGGTTGGTGCAAAAATAATGACGTAATAATCTCGTTTTTTTGACGTATTTTTTAACGTCAAAAAACGACAATATTACGTAATTATTTTTGCACCAACCTAATAGAAAAGAATCTATGTAACATTTTTGTCCTTTAAAAGGTGTTCATGAGATTAAAATAATGTTTTTATTGATTGTGTGTCTGTGTGTGTATATATGAGCTGTTTTGCTTAGTGTCTTGACTATATGAATTTAAACACGCTACTAGATTGTCAACTAGATCTCACAGTTGGACTAGTTAGATACAACCATCAGTTCTATTCTAATAATTTTATTTCTTGCACTTCTCGTCTGTGGAACTCTTCCAATTTCTCATTTCCCTACAACCTGCAATCTTCAAAAATTTAAATGCAATGTCAATCACCTTCTGTCTTCTGTTGTTTTATTGTCCTTTTTCCTAACTAAAGTCTTCTATTCTCTTTTACTCCCTGTAACCCCTTGCATCCTAGTGGCATTATTGCTTTGCTTTCGGGTGAAATAATTATATATATATATATATATATATATATATATATATATAGATAGATATGTGTGTGTGAAAGATGCAGCACCAAGATCCAATAGATCCAAGTAGCATCCCAAAAGCTAAGCAGGGTTCTAAGAAAAGATTTCATTAGAAACAAAGAAAATAATGCTGGATTGCTATGTGATAACCATCCTCTTATTTAATAGACAATCTCCCCACAGATGAGGAGAAAACTAGAGACAGTAGAAATGTAGTTCTACAGAAGGATACTGAGAATTCCATGGATGAAGCAAGTAAGCAATGAGGAAACTTGACAGAAAATGGTAACAGAAAGAACACATACTAGAATCAGGAAGAGACAGATGAAGTTCTTTGGACATATAATGAGGAAGGAAAGTTTGGAAAACTTAACCCTCACAGGTCATATTGATGGCAAGAGGGATAGAAGAAGGCAGAAAGGCACTTACCTGATGAGCTTGTGTGAATAGATGGCAGAATGAAGAGCCTTAGCAAAGGGAGAAAACCTGCTAAGGGCCATAAGGGATAGGAAGTTGTGGAGAGTCATGGTCACCTATCTTGAAGGGACATGGCACATAGAAATTAAATATCTCTATTTGGCAGATGTGCAGTCAGCAGAAATTGGATGAATAAAGAAGTCTAAAATCATAATCCAATTGTGTGGGTGTCTAAAACACATAAATTTTACATCATACACTTGCCAACTCTGCAATAGTCACTGTCCATATTTTGATTAATCTGATTCTTCAAAATTAGAAAAATATGTTTGGTTCAAGTTAAATAGCCACAGGCAGACATCTAAATGCATCCCACTGCTAGAAAACCGATTTCTGTACAAATGGTTGATTAGCTGGCTGTTTTTGATCAGTGACATTTTATCTTGTCCTATATTGACATGTTTGTTTTTATAGCATTAATTACAAGTCATTTTATTTAAAACTTGTAGTGTAATTACTTATCTATATTCAGCGATAATTCATTAAAAACAAACAAAAACAAAAACTATGAACACTAAGAATAGGTTAAATGATTGGTATCCATGCCTACTCAAGCAGAATATGACACAGGTAATGATTCTAGCCACCTCCTATAGGCAAGGTATTTGCATAGAGGTCTGTGATGTATGCATGAAAATTATACATAATATAAAGATCTCTTACCTCATGAAAGTATTAGTTACAATTTTATAATGGGTTTTTATTGTAACCTTACTACACACATATACACACACATATATATATATATATATATATATATATATATATTGTATTTATTTATTAGGTTTATGATTTTTTTTTGTAAACCTATGTTTCTGTGTCATAAATCATTGAACTTTTGAACAAAAGTATTGAAAAAGGCATTACTTTATTTGACTTCTTGAAAAAAGTCACCCCCAATCAAAAATTAAATTTTACCATATATGCAATAGGGATAAGAAATAAAAATATTTCAGAAGCTTTATTTTTCAATTTGCTAATGATGTAACTGGATGGTACTTATGTATTTTTTTTTTATTAATTTAACAGTTTATACCTATATCATAACATACAAACTTACAAATAGCCATAGTACTACTATACTTTTGTTGGGTTTAGCCCAAGTGAGTCAACATTCAAGTATATCTATTTCAAAGTAACAAAAATCTTCATAGTGCATCATTTTCATTCTTCACTTCAGCTGGATCCAAAATTAATTGTTTTAACTGTTATACCTCAAAATATTGACTAAAATACATTCCGTTGATATTGTTCATAATAAAGAAGAAAGAAAAACAAACAAACAAAGTAAATAAAAAAAGAATGAAATAAAATTAACGTGTCTAGTTGGGATGCATAGATCTGAGCTCTATCAGGCTGGAGACATACTTAATAGGCAACATATTTCTTGCTTTAATTTTATAAATAATCTTTTAAAAATCTGTAATGACTTCTATGTTCTGTTTTTCAAAGAACAGATTTTTATTTCAACATATTTCTTTCAAATGTTCATTTTAAGTAATTTATCCTGTACAGTATGTTTTTAGTGGAATGTATCATTTGAAAGAAGGGCAAATTAAATTTAGCCTGACTTAAAGTCAGCAAAAAAAAGTGTCAGCCTTAACTTGTTGACTGGAGGGTTGCTATGAGGAGTGTGACTGGGGTGCTGTTGAGGAAATATGATATCTATTCTTATCTACCATCAGTGACTTGATAACCAGGCTATAAAACAATAAAAAATGGAAAGGGGACAATAAACAAACTTATCAAATACTTTGTTCTCATTCTTTTTTTCTTACATGTCTGGAAAATTTTTTTAAATAAATGTTTATTTTTATAGAATTATTACAGTTAATATTAAAATACCAAAATGTGTTTAACTTCATACATAGAGATTTTTTAAAATTATATATTTTAGAGTAAAAGAATCATTTTAGCATCCAAGTTATACCAATAGTATATTTTGTTAAAGATTGTAATGAGCCCTGACAAACATTGATGAAATAGAGTTGCCACTGATATATATGATGATGATGGCTGTTTCCTTGATTTCAAGCATGACCACTTCTTTAAATTTTCTTTTGCTTTGCTCTTTCATAAGGTCTCAAATTGCTTCCTAGACCTGCATTTGTTTTGGCAAGAAGTGTGTGTGTGTGCCTCTTTTTTTTAATGTCTGTAACATATAGTAAAGAAACATGTCTTGTGTTGGCCAAAACATTCATTCTGTATTTTATGGCATTAAGAATATTTAGATTATTTTGATTGTATTATCAGAAATGTGAATTTTTAAAAATTTTATCAAAATTGGCTTATTTTTGTTTACTGATTCTAATATCAACAATAAAAAAAAAGCAACATTATTATGCATTTTTATTTTAAGAAACATAAAAATGCAAGTCAAACACAAATAAGGATTTGTGCAGTTTATGAAGAAGTTTGTGTGAATGATCAAACATGTTAAAAGTGGTTTGTAAAATTTTGTGCAAGAGGTTTCTTGTTAAATGATACTCCATGAGTGGATAAAGGAGTCAAAGTTAACAGCAAGAGATTACTTGACATAATATGGGAGATAAACAACATACTATAAATATTCAAACCAAGTACTGAAAATTTAACCAAAATTCATGACTTAAATGCCAAAAAAATGGTTTTGAAACAAATTGCAACAAGGAATCAAAAGTGAACACCTCAAAGCTATATAAAAGGCAAGAGATCATGGGAAATAGACCAACACCATGCCAAACATTTTTTTTTTATCCAAATGTAATGCTTTGCATCTGGTAGGTTTAGAATAAAGTTTTCTACTATGATATCCTTCTGGAGAAGCAAAGGATCAATTCAAACACATAAATGTTTCCAGTTAGATCAATTGAAGCCAATAAAGCATCTAGAATTAGTTTACTGGGAGGGTATAATAAATCATCATGATAATGTGACCACATTTCATAACAAAAAAAACATTATAGCTTGGCTTGGGAGGCTTTTATCCACCATATTCACTTTCATGTTGATATTTATTCTATTTATAGTATTCTTTACAGAATTCTCCTTAAAAGAACTCCCTGGAAGAGTGCAAAAGGCATCTAGAGCAGTTCCTTGCTGAGAATAATAAAAAGTTGGAAATGGGCTGAAAGACGGTTGAAGATTGAGGTGCAAAACAGTAAAATTCAATAAAGTTAATGCCAAAAAATGCTTAATTTTTTTTTTAATCTCTTACTTAATAAACCAAATAAAATTTACATTACCTGAGAAAAAAAAAAAAAAAAAAAAAAAAAAAGAATCAAGTTACAAATGCTAAATTGATGTATTTGATTAGCTTTGTCTTGTCTACCTACAGTTAATGATTTAATTGCGCCTGTGAGTACATTAAATGAATTTAGTATCATTAAAGAGTGTTAAGAGTATAGAGAAGGTATGGGGGTGAGGGAATTGGTTCAATTGTTATAATACAATGTATCAATGTAAATAAACATAGTGACAAAAAGGAAAAGTTTTATATACAAAAACAAGGTGAAAATAATTAAGCTATTAATCTGAAGGTAAATGCTAGAATTGTGAAACATACATGCATACATTTGGGCAGTTTGACATGGTGTAATGGTCAGCAAGCTTGTCTCACTAGATCAATTACAACTGAGTAGTGTATTTGATCCTCACTGGGTGCCCCATATTTTCAGCCTTGTGCCATTTCTAAGCTATGAAAAAAATCACCATAAATTGTTATTTCAAAAGCTATTTTTAATAGATGCCAGTATTTGAGTAGATGTTCAGTTTTACTTAAAACAGTATTTATTTCATCTACTGGCCAGCACACTTGAGGAAACTTATCAAAGAAATCCAGTAGATTAAATACTGTTTAAAATAAAATGGTACTGAAATATGAGTATCCCCTAATAAATAGCATTTGATGTTATATAAAGTGTAAATATAAACTAAATAAGGAGATATTAGCAACTGCATATTCATATAATTAAAAAAATATTTCTCATTTTGTAAAACCCAAACAAAATTGCTCCTTTTGATTATTAGAGAAAAAGTTAAAAATGAGTTGGATTCATATTTTGCTTCAAAACCTCAGGAATTTTACAGGCATGGCATTTATAAGCTTGTTGGCAGATGGAATTATGTTCTAGAAAGCAAAGGAGCTTATGTTAATGAATAAATATTTTCATAATCATGGGCTTTTTCATTTTTAATATAGACCTTGAAATCAGACATTACTTTTGCCTGATAGATAGGGGGAGAGCACACTTCTCACCCCCCCCCTCACTATAGATAGAGATAACATAAGCAAAGGACATTGAGTGGTCTTAAACCAAAATTGCATAAATTAAAATCTGCCTACATATGTACTGTGAGTAAAAGAGCACCATGATGCGAAAGTTGGAAATGGCATGCTGTACTGCTTGGCATTTATGGCAGAATCTCCAATACAAACATTTCAGAGAGTGTTTGTATGTCAATCTGAGATAGTTCCATGCATTCAGAAACAATTGGATGAGACTAATGGTGAATATGAAGGTGTTTGCAGTGATCACTAGTGATAGTGACATTATGCCTCCATTCATCTTCCCACAAAGCCTCAGACTTGATTATATCAAGTGTCTTGTGGAGGTAGTGCTGTCCTGGGACAAGAGTGGCTGCTGGAAGAGCCTATGTCTGGCATCAGGACTCTGTATCATGGAGAACCCAGTCATGGCTGTCATACAATTTCTGTGACCAAATCACCCCTTACATCTGGCCACCTAACTCCCCACACTGCATCACTCTTGATTATTGTGTGTGGGGAACAGTTGAGTGGGAGACCAATAAAACTCCTTGTAACACCAAAGATGAACTGAAGGCAAGGATTATGGCAGCATTCACTAACTTAAACAAGGAGAGCATCCAGAAGAGTTGCAAGAGATTCCGAAGTCGTCAGGAGGCTGTGGTTGAATAAGAATTTCAAATTGAACACTCTTCAATTCACTGGGTGGAAAAACAATCCTTTGAGTGAGAGACTAACAAAACTCCTTGTAATACCAAAGATGAACTGAAGGCAAGGATTATGGCAGCATTCACCAACTTAAACAAGGAGAGCATCCAGAAGAGTTGCAGGAGATTCCAAATTCATCTGGAGGCTGTGGTTGAAGCCAATGGAGATTTTACTGAATAAATTTACTTTTTAGTATTTCAAGATAATTTTGTGTAATTTTGGTAAATATATCTGTTAAAATGAGTTATTTTCATTTTTGCCTAATTTAGATGACAATTTATCACACCATATATATATATAAAAAATACAAATATATAATTCGTCACTTAGCTGATTGATATTGATGTTACTTTCTCTAGTTTCATAGATAAACTCTCTAGCAATAGCTCCAACCACTCATCAGAAGATACCAGCAATTGACTGTTTATTTTCTCATTTTTCATCACTTTCATATGGAGTTAAAAAAATAATTTATGCACTTTTCATTTTTTCTTCTTTCATTGTGTGTGTGTGTGTGTGTGTGTACGTACACACACCTACTCATTTGTACGTGTAGAATGTTGTGATCATTTCCCCTTTTCATCCTTTTTCTTGTCTTTATACTCTCTCCTTATTGATTTTATACCTTTTCCTCTCTATACACATACATTCATAGTCATGGGTCTGTAATAAATGTAGCATGTCTTTTAAAACATTTTTTTAACAATGACGCTTGAAATAGAAAAACAAATTGCCTGACCCACTCCCCAAATGACCAAATAGAATTTTTGGAATACATGCCTGAAGGCTGAGGAGCTGCCCTCTGCTCCTAGACAAGTGAGTCAGTGAGTGACACTATGATTATAGGCACAGAATGCAGATGCTCTGAGATAGATGTACCAATTCATAGATAAATAATCGCATCATTTTTGATGGGTACTATACCAGTCAGTGTATATTATTAAAATGAAATAGGAAATGACGATGACTAGGTTTTCATACTGATACAAACATTGGTATTAGTCTACCATAGGCAGGTTAGACCCGAATGAGATACAGCATCAATAAAATCACAGTTAAACTATAATTGACATTTTTAAATTACAAATAGGTTGACCTTTCAGAATCTAATTTTGGCATGCTGTCAGTTTGTGATCCATTGTGGATCCAAAATTATTTCTGTCAATTGAAATTTTCTCTATAATTATAGATATTCCAAAGCTTAATTTATTTTTGTTACTTTTACACTTACAGAATGCTTTATGCTATCTTTTCTGTATTATAAAATTGACAGA
This sequence comes from Acanthosepion lycidas, assembly GCA_963932145.1. NCBI lineage: Eukaryota > Metazoa > Mollusca > Cephalopoda > Sepiida > Sepiidae > Acanthosepion > Acanthosepion lycidas. The sequence continues at coordinate 29,101,178 of OZ010614.1, read as the reverse complement.
CATCATGTTCTGATTCCAGAAATGAGATCATAAAATAAAGTTTTCTAAAATGCTGAACAAAGAATATATAACACTATAGTGAACTCTCTGGTCAATTTTTTTTTCCTTAGAATTCAGAGTTTTCCTTTTCCCTCACTGGTTACCAACCAAGAGAAGGGAGGACAGTCTGCACTGCTATTTAAGCCTGAGCTGTGTGGATAGGAGACAGCTTCATATCTTTCCTAAGTGAATGTAGAAAACTGAGAGAATTTAAACTCAGGTTTTCCTAAGCTGCTTACCATTACTCCAGTGTTTTTCAAACTTTTTTTTTTTTTACTTCAGTCAGTCAGTTATGTGCCATGCGTGATACATGTGTAGGCAATCATGTATCTTTTGATACATGACTGACGAGGCAAATTTTTTCCCACAGTAGGTTGCCATTTCTTTCTGTGGTAAACCAGTTGACATCCAAGTCTACAGAACCCGGTCTGTCCTGCTATTTACCCATAGTTGGGGGGGAGGAGGAAGAAGAAGAGGATTAATACTGTTCTCCAAGGGTATTAGCACATAAGTGAATATAATGAATTCAACTGGAATTTGAACTCAACTCTTCAATTTCTCAATCCGAGCCACTACCCATTACTCCGCCATCTTGTAAAATAACTAAACTTCTGGGGTATACTTTTAATTTTAATAAGGAAAATTAGTCAGGAAATTTGAAAATACAGAATTTTAGTTTAGTACTCTGAAAGAAGATTAGTGGTACAGTTTTCATTTAAAGGGATTTATGAAGAATCTACTATTATATTTTTAGAGGTCAAAAATGACTGATCTAAATCTCTTGAGGAAGACAAAAATAAAGATTTTTTAAATATAGAAATAACTCATAAATTACTCTTAAATTAATATGAGGTACATATGACTATCTTTCAGGGCATTATTAGTGCACACCAGTGGATGAGAAATGCATTACTCTGTCATCATACATGAACATACACATCTCGGGTGGATCAATAGGTCAGTAGCTTGACATGGAGTTATCAGTAGACTTTTGATCTGAAATTTTCACAGTACAGTGTCCAATTCCTATGATTAATATTCATGATTCAATTAAGGAAAAAGATTATGCTGAAAAATACATATTTATGTAACACAGATGCTTTCTCCAGAATTAACTTTTTTTGTTTGATTTTGTTTAAAGGCATATCAACCTTTATGGGTTATTTAATGCTGAAATCTAAATATTTTGAAAACAATTTCATGGATTCAACTACAGATAAAATGTATTGTTGGTCATTTTGCTATAAAACTTATTCTTGGTAATTCTCCTTTAAAAATGTATTTTATACTTTTAAAGGGTTTTATTTTTGTTTGGGGGTTCACTTTTTGGCTTTAGCTGGGACCATAACAGGTGCTACCACCACAGATCAGAGTGAACCTGAGAACAGTAATTAAGAGGTGGTTCCACACTCCTCAAAACCTCCAATCTTTCTGCTGGATATAGTTTATCATCACCATAATTAAGCTACAGACTTATTGATGTACTTAGATAAAATAACCCAATCACATATTAATTCTTGATCAATAAAAGTCCAATTATATTGTAAAATTATTTTTTCTGTAATAAAATCATTAAATAAATATTATACATCTAAAAAACACAATATTCGTATAAATTCTTGCATTAATTCTGGACCACTGATAATCCTTTTTTTCCTAATTTTCTGAGCATATTATGATAAAATCATTGGCAATGTATTTACATTATACATATAATCAGCCAATTCTGCCAGTAATTCTTACATTAATTCCTGACCACTGACAATCCTATTCTTTGTGATTTTCATGATATAAAATTAGTACTGAAACTTGCTTAAACAAATTTTAGATTAAAAATAGCTAAAAGCTGGATTGAGGAGTAGCAGAGAAACAGTCAAGTCATTAGGACATAAATAAGACAAGCTGAAGTCTTGTCTACATATAATAGGTTCAAAATGATCAGGACTAAAACACAAGTGTAATTATTGTTTCATTTCTGCACAGACTACTACCAGAATTGTTGTATCACAATATATAGGAAATAATTAGCATGCAAAGTTTTTGACATATCTATTCAATAAATTCAAGCCATGATAATCAAATATTATATATACAACATGTATTAAATATTTGCTGCGCATTTCTCCAGGCAAACTCCTTTGCAATGCATTTCTCTATAAGATGCTATATCATCGGTCATAAAAATCACAAGTACATTTTCCGTTACACTAAAAAATAATGCATAATTGCATTTGTTCTTTAAATCTCAGAATATTTTCTCCTGATCTGTTCTTTGAAATACATCTACTTACCATAAGTTTTATTTGAAGAATACTACTTTCATTAAAAGTAAAAGATGAAAATGCATAGAAAGTGTTTTAATCGATAGATCATCCACAGTAAATTTACATCCAGGTTCTTACAACACGTCACCTTTCTTGGCAGATCTTCAATTATCACAATGTGGGATATTTACTAACAAAAATGATAAAGTCATAAACAAAAAGAAAACAAAACTAAATGAAATCAGCTAGACTATATACCCAAAACAGATAAAGCAATTTACTAAGCCAAAAGTGTATAAGAAGTGTTTTAATTGATAGATCATCAACAGTAAATTTAAGTCCAGGTTCTTACAACATTTCATCTTTCTTGGTAGATCTTCTATTATCACAATGTGGGACATTTAATAACAAAAGTGATAAAGTGATAAACAAAAAAACTAAATGAAATCAGCTAGATTATATACCCAAACACATAAAAAAAAAAAAATTAAAACATTTAAAATTTCAACATCCCCTCTCCTCCATGTAATCACAACAATGTAAACATCATTTTAGTTTGATGAAGTCCTAAATGATGAAGCAAAACATGAAAAAGTTTTTCCACTTTGTCAAAGATTTTTGTACTTGCAAATACATGTAGGAGATTGCACCAATAAGTTTGGGGCTTGACATGTTAACTATGTTTGCGACCATGATTTTTCACTATAATTTTGAACCTATGTGATTAAATTACCCCACTGTGCATTGACAAAGTAGAGTATTATGTAGAAAAATATGTTATGCAAAAATTAATGCATTTTGTCATAAAAGGCTATATACTTACTGATATACATGTATATACATACTATTTATATTTCCTAAACCAATGCCATATGATGGCAAGTTTGTTCTCATTAATAACACTGTTATCTATTTGTATCTCATAAATGAAAAATTGAGATGTATCTCATATATGAAGAGTGTCTCAAAAATGCATACACTTTTTGAAGCTTTCACAGAAACAATTCAAGCAGCTAGAATCAACTATATCTAATTTAAATAAGGCAAAGAGTATTTATTATAAATGCATGCTCTTAAAATTTTGTTGTTGCATGTTTTCAAATTGATGTCCATTATGATCCAGACATTTCTGACAATGCAACACAATAGAATCACAAGCAGCAATCAATATTTCAGTATGTATTTGACTTGCTCTATGGAAAATTTAATTTCAGCAATTGTTGCGGGTTTTGTAGCATAAACTTTATCTTTTAAGTATCCCCACAAAAAAACATGTGAACCTCATCTTCTGATACATCCGTTTGGCAAGAATTTATTCAGGTACAATTGCACATCATGATGGTAGTGTGGTGAAAATAAAATGCCGAAACATTACTAACAAAAGAAGAGTAATCAGGAAGACAGTAGATAGCAGTTGACATTGGATTTAAATTTTTGAAGGGGCATCAGAAAGAAAATCATAAAATGAGTCTCAATCAGTATGTTGGTAACAGAAATAGGTCTTGTGAGTAACGGGTTCCTATTTAATAGAAGATTGGAATGAAATATCAAGAAGACTGTGCTGCAAAGCTCAATGAACTACATTCAAATAATAAATCATTTTAAAGCACAAATTTTGCACTCATGATTCAATGGCTTTCTTTTCACATTTTATCCTCATTTATTTTAGGCTTTTAAAGATTGAGGTGGGGGGAGCAAATTCAAATTATTTTATTATCTGACTACAAAATGGGACCTGAAGCAGTGGAAACTGCTCACAACATCAACCAAGCATTTCATCAGATCATCAATAAATATAAAGCTCAAAATTGGTTCAAAAAATTTTTTTAATAGAGACGATATTCAAGATGAGTGTTATGGTTGGCATTCTATAATTGATGACAACTAATTGGGGCCCATTATTGAAGTTGAAACATACAAAACAACTTTAGGTTGTGGAAGAACTCCACATTAAGCATTTAATAGTTATTCAATATTTGCATCATATTGGAAAAAAAAAAAAAAAAAAATCAAAGAAACTTGAGCAAAAATAAGAATTTATCATGAAAAGTCTGCTCTGTGCTTCGTTTGCAAAACAAAAATGATCCATTTCTTGATCATATTCTGATATGACGAAAAGTGGAATCACTACAGCAACTGGCCTCATTTTGCACAGCAGTTTGACCAAAGGGAAATACTAATATTGCATTTATACAAAGTTATGATGACTGAGTCAACAACTTATATCCTCTACTACAACTTCTTGAATTTTGACACAACCATTGCAACAGGAAATTGACAAGATGTACCAAGAACCACAATGTTTACATCAAACATGGATCAATGAAGAAAGAATCATTTCTTCATATTGAACAAACCGAGTTATGAAACTCTACCTCACCCTGCTTACAAACCAGGCCACTCTCTGATCAGCTACCAGTTTTTCAAGCACCTTGACAACAATAAACCAGTAGCATAAAATGCCTTCAAAGAATTTATCAGTACAAGGATGCCAGAATTCTATGCACTCAGAATACACAGACTTGCTTATTATTAACAACAATGTGCACATTCTAATGGTTCTCATTTTAAGAAATTTTATTCTAAGCTGAAATATACGGTTTTAGATTTGATTAAAAAACAAAAACGAAAAGAACAAAAAACGAAAAAAAAAAAAAAACAATTATTTTTGTACCATCCTAATATATATTCACACACACTAGATAGATAGGTTAGAACAGGGTTGTCCAACCCTTTATCCTAATCGAGCAAATTAGAAATTTAGGTACAAAAGTACTTTATATAAATATGCTTTTCAAAAAGTTCAAAACATTGTGAATATCAAATTTTAATAACAGATTTATATATAATTACAAAAAATACTGTATTATTGACAGAAAAAAAATAATTATACATACACAAAATAAATTCAATGTAATTTTTGACATTGGTTTTTATTTTATAATATTGTCAGTATCTGCTTTTATGGTACTAGTTTTTATTCTGAGAATGTTAGTTAAATAGGAATCACTCAGTCTATTTCTTTCAGCAGTTTTGATAATTTTATGCACAAAAAGAATTGTTCAGAGCAGTATGCCCACAAACATAATAGTTTTCTAGATAAATTGACAATTTCATCAAATTCATTGAAAGAATGAACCTCTGTATAAAGTTCAAGAAGAGACTGTTCTCTGATAAGTTTTCAAAGATTTCCTGCTTTGAGGCTCAATGTGTTATAACTTGGTATTCAGTTAGTACTTCCACATAATTAAACAATTTTAATTTAGTTTCTATTTTTCTGAGGTCAGAAAATCTGGTTAACAAAACTTCATAATTTACTGTATTTTTCAAAGTTCCCAGAAAATTCTCCTTTTCTTTTTAATAAACTCTGAAATTGCACAATTTCACTGGCTTTCGATTGTGTTATCAAAAATTCTAACTTCTTAGCAAAACCTATTATTCACTCAAACATTGACTAACATAACTGGTCTTTTCCTTGTAAATGCAAATTAAGTTTAGAGAACATTTCAGTGATATCTACTAAGAAGGAAAGATCATTCAAACATTCTTTGTCTTCTAAAAAAAATCTACATTTTGTTTCTTGCTTTGCATGAACTCTTATTTCAGGTAACAATAATTGAAATCTTTCCAAAGTTGCTGTTTTAGTGAGCCATCTGACTTTTGAGAAATAAATAACATCTTCATACTCACTGTCAACTTCTTCCAAGTATTTTTTGAACTCATGATCATTCAGGCCTTGAGTTCTGATAGGATTCACAACATCTGTCATCAACTAATTCATATTTAACTTTTGAGCACATAATTGCTGTTAATGAATCAAGCAATTAATTCAACATCTATTAGTGGTCTGGCCTTCCAAGTCAATTTTTCAGCTATTGAATAGATAACTTTTGTACATGTATCGGTTTTAACAACAGATTTTTGGAGAATGTTTTGTTGAGAAATAAACTGCTTCTTTAATTCATCTATTTTCATTTTTCTTCTTCATTTATTATATTTCAAATCATGCTTGACAGCATAGTGATGCTTAATATTCTATTCCTTGATGATTTTATCATGACAAATGGGGTAGATAATATTACTGCATGTTTCAATTACAAAATATTTTTGTCCATAGGATATTGAATTTTCTCTATCATTTTCTTAGCATTAGATGCCATAACCAAATGCTGGGTTATTAAAAATATAAATTTAAAGTTAACTAAATAATTATGAATATAATTAGAATGCATTGAAAGTATTTAAATTATTACGTTAACAAAAGAATATATAGATAAACCTATGTCTGTATTATATACCTGAAACTAGAAAGAAATAAAGAATAAATTTAAATTAGCCCATTCCACTTGGCATTAGACCTAGCCTCAAGTCACTAAAAATGCCTGACACTCTTAGAAAAAAAAAAGAAAGGAAAATGAGTCTTTTTCATCCACCTGATTAAAGGTTCCCATTCTTTATCACTAATAACCAAACACTGATACTATCTTTTCTGAATCCCTCTGCGGGGGTTTCAAGTCACTATCCCTTGACTTTTTTTAAAAGAAATGCCCACAAAATTTTTCATTGTTTAATCCAAAATTGACACCATTTACATCATTACAACATCAAAGTATATCCTTTTATTTATTACTGTCCCATTAACAGAAAATTTGACACAAGGTCAGTTTAACATTAGAGGTTCAAGCAGGAGTTCACCACATGACAGAACAAAAAAAAAAAAAACAAAAAAAACAAAAAACAAACATAAGTTAAATAATTTTTATTTATTGCTGGTTCTCACCCCATACACCAGCCAGTGTATCTCAGCAAAGGCCTTTGTCCTCTTCCCCCTTTTAGTGTAATGGGGAAGTGAACTATCTGAGAATAATTTTCTCAGCATATCTTACTAAAGTAAATGAAACTATGCCTAAAGATTTTAGGGTACAGTGGGCTGCATAAAAATATTAAGTGGGCCCGTGGGTTGGACATCCCTGGGTTAGAACATTAACATTCTGACTATGTGAACCAGGTTTGAGCCTCACTATGGTTGATTTATAAAATAAGTGACTTACTGATAATATTGACCCAGGGAGAAGATCCCAGCATGTGGCAATGTTGGGAATGACCTGAACACTATGCCATGGTTTAACCCACACCTTCTGAGTGAAATTGGGTAGACGAAACTATGGACACTGTCAATGGCTGTGCTAGCACAAAGTCACAAGTCATTTTAACTGAGAGTCTTAGTTCAACAACTCATCATGCCAGATCATGTGCTCTCTCTCTCCCCTTCCCAGAAGCTGTAACTAAGGTCTGCTCATCATCATAACATTAGCTAGAAGGTGACTCTGCTTGTTGAGCAAACAAGTGTGTCAAGAGGGTTCTGCAAACAGATTAGCTAACCACCCAAGCAGAAACAAGCAACTAACCATTATTACACCTGTACATGTATGTAGATTCATATATTTGTATAAACATATCAACTTCTACATCCATATACTTAAACACTTAGCATTCAGAAATTTTTAAAAACATACATATTTAACCGTGAGATAACAATATTTAAATTTTTATATATCAATAACAATATTGGGGAAAAATGCATGACAAAGTAGAAAAAGTTTTTTGTGTTTTGACCTTTAGGATTTTATTGAACGAAACACAAAAACTTTTTTCATTTTGTCATACATTTTTTCTCATATCTAAAATGAAATAAAATCAATAAGTAAAATAATAATAATAAATAATAATAAAAAAAATAAAAAGAAATACATTTTCCCATGATTCTAGTAATAAAGGAGCTGAAAACTTTATTATTCTCACTTGGCTTCATCAAATGCCCAGTAGGTGGGACTGTTTAAGTCTATAAAAAGACAAACATTTTCCTTCCACTTTCTCCCTTTTGCTTTAAAATGTATTAGCACATGGAAAGAAGATGTTCCCCCTGGGGTGTGTGTGTGTGTGTGTGTGTGTGTGAATCAGATCAGAGATTACTTCCTGATGCTGATTCAATGCAATCCTATACAACTTCTTGCATAGCTGAAGAGGAGTTGGACACCACCATGTAATTTCTATTGTCCTGAGAAATGTCATAAAAGACCAAGTATGATAACCCAATGATCTGTCTTAGCAAGATTTTTAGGTCATTTTCATTTACTTTACTGGGCTATGGAATTTTTTCATTTTATTGTAATTAAAGCAATTTTTTAAGTTTAAAATGTTTCTAGTCATTAGTTTCATATACTGCATATAACAATATTAGGATTTATGATATTTACTAGATTTTCAAAATAAGCCATGTCAACAACTTATATATATATATATATATATATATATATATATAATAAAAAGGCTTAAACAGTAATATTCCATGGAATATTAGTGCTTAAGCCTTTTTATTATATCCTTACTCTGTCCTGGACATTGAGTTCTACCTGGATTCTATCCTCTTAGATTTATTTTTTATGCAAATATATATGCATGTGTATGTATGTATATATATTTATATATTTTAGATATATGATTGCATATGTGTATATTTACCACTGATATATATTATATATATATATATATATATATATAAAATTATACATAGAAAGAGAGGGACACAGACACACACACGCACACAGAGAAAAATATACAGTAGTGAGTGAATACAGATTATCTGGTAATCTTTTTGAGAGCTCATTCTAACAATACTTGCATAGTCCTCATGCCTCCACCAATGTAACACGATATAAATTAAAAATGTAGAGAGAGGAGCAAAGAAATTATTTGTGAAATGCAGGAAGTACCACTGCCAAAAGTATGCTGAAGTATAAAACACCAGAAGATGATGACAGCATAAAACATTACACTGAAAGTTAATGTAAATTTAAATGTAAGCCCATGCATGTACATACTATTATAGACTTATTTGAATTGTTGTCTGCATCTTGATTGTTATAGTCACATTTTGTCTATTGTATCCTGCAGTGTTCTTCATGTGCCTATGATACTTGGTAACATTTTTATTATTTTATTCAACCCATGGAGGTAAACAACTGTTCTCATTAATCTGTCCATGCTAAGGGATAATCTTTTATGCCTTCTTGCTATTCCCTCCTTTTTATTAATTTTCCACATTACTCCAGAAACAAAATTTGGAAGTAATCTCCAGTCAATAAAGAAAGCTATAACTGTTATTGAGCTTTACATTTTTTTAAATTTCAACCAACGATAACGTTAACTGTTCAATCAATGGATGCTGAATGTTTCTTGTATGGAAACGGCTAATTTCACCATAACCATTACCTGAAGAAGACCAGAAGGTACAATGGATGAAATGTAACTGTAATAACCCAGATGGGTATAACAGTTCAAATAAAACAGTAGATAATAATAATAATAATAATAATAATTCCTCCTCTCACAAATGGTGGTTGGTGGATTTTGTTTAATGGCATATCAACCTCTATGGTTTATTTTATGCCAAAATGTAAATATTTTGAAGGCAATTTTATAAGCTTCAACTAAATATATTTTGAATGCAATTGTATACCTTCAATTGCAGATAAAATGTATTGCTGGTCATTTTACTATAAATAGGTATTGTTGGTAATTTTACTATATAAAAATACATTGCTGGTATTTTTACTATAAAAATGTATTTCTATACTTTCATAGGGTTTTTTTTTTGGGGGGGGGGGATTCACATTTTGACCATAGCTAGGACTTTAATAGGTGCTACCTGAGAACAACAGCAATTAAGATGTGGTTCCACACTCCTCAAATAGGGTGGACCTGGGAACAACCTCAAGAGGTGGTTCCAACCTCCTCAAAAACTCCAATCTCACATCAGTTGGTGGTATTTTTGTTATAAAAATATATTGCTTGTATTTTTATACTTTTATCATGTTTTGTTTTTGTTTGGGGATGTTCACTATTTGCCCATAGATGGGACCCTAATAGGTGCTACCACCCCCAGAAACAGCAACAATTAAGAGGTAGTTGCATGCTCTTCAAAGCCTTTGATCTCCCAATCAGTGGACTTGCTGCTAAATGTAGTTTATCATCATATCCTGAACTACTTCTCACAAATTAAGACAGAAACAAACACAGGCTCACATATATACATAGATGCAAGGATATATATTGCAATGACTGAATTTAAAGATTAAAATTAATTATGAAAAGACTGATATGACAATGAATGAGTAAGCTGGTTGACACATTTTTGTGCTTATTGTTGATATTATGAAGTTTACTGAAAAAATATCAAACCATTTTGAATATCTTGAGATTATATAGTCTTGATGTAAGTTGGCAAACAGTCAAAAGAGACCTTACCATGCATGCATGAACAGGGACTCTCCCATGGAGTTATTCAGTCAGCAGTGAGACAACATTAAGTGAGTTTGTTTGCTGCATGACTGTCTCATCATAACAACACACCTGCCCTTCCTTCATATCTTGTGCAGGGCTTTGGAAAAAACATCACATGTCAGCACTACTATAGCCCGGATTTAACTGCCTGTGACTTCTGGCTTTTCCCAAAAGTCAAATCACTATTAAAAGGGAGAGTTCAGATCGTGGACGAGATTAAAGAGAATGTGACAAAATAGCTTACGATGATCCCAAAAGATGACGTTGCCTACCATTTTAGAAAGTGAAAGTGACACTGGAATAGCAAATGTGAGGTTCAAAGTAGAGTATTTTGATGAGGATTGAAGTACTATTGCCCTAAATAGGTGTTGCTTCTTTTTTTTTGTGTATGTTTGTGTGTGTTTTATTGATTGATCAATTCATTTTCTATGGCTTAACCCTTCACAGGTTATTTAAAGCTAAAGCATATTTTGGGATTGTAAGAATTTTATGGAGATAATAATGATTTTCTGATACAAGGTTTACAATTTAACCCATAGCTGGGAGGAGAAGAGGTGGATTCATACTTTCCCTAAGGGTGTTTGCACATAAGTGAATATAACAAACTTGACTGGAATTCAAACTGATTTCTCATTCTGAGCTTTTATTTATTACACCATACACACATCCAAGCTTAGAACACCTACTATTTCTCAGTGGTCACCCATCTAGGTACTGACCAGGTTCAACGTTGTTTAACTTTGGTGTTTCAATGAGATACAGACATAATTATCACTGTTTGCATGGCTTCCTGTGTTACTTGCAATGATGTCATCATATATTATGGTAGAATATACATGGGGCAGGTTACAGCAGGTTGAAGATTGACAGCCAATATTTACGGGGTGGGTTTGGCGTGTTGAATGTTATCATTAAATCTACTCTTTCTGGTACTAACATTGCTGCTGCTTGTCATGCTTGACTATATTCACCATGGGTTTTGTATTTCTAACTATATTATCATCACAATATTCAGCCGTTGTGCCCTCCAGCCTTCATCGGGTTCTTGCCAATATAGGCAACTTACAGGGATTTTTAACTGATCCCTTTATTTAATCTACAAGAGTAGATTGTTTTCATAAATCCTTGCGATACCTTGTTCTTATTTAATACTGCTCAATTATTGATCACCTGGTTTCAACTGAGACTACCCAACCTAGGAATTGAACTCACAATTAACAGGTCACCAAATCCACAAACCAATACTTTTTATCCACTATGTTATTGTCCTATGGAACAATCCTGAGTCTAGAATTTTGAGCCTTAACCCTGTAACATTCAACAAACTCAAACCCACTCCATAAATATCCACTCTCAAAGTCTCACTGTTTGTGGCCAAAGTTTCACTGCTTGCCTGACTTCCTATGTTATTTGTGATGAGGTCATCATATTATGGCAGAGTATATATGAGACAGGTTACAGTAGGTTGTACATTAACAGCTGATATTTTGCAAATTGAATACTAAAGGGTTATATATATATATATATATATATTTATGTGTGTGTGTGTGTGTGTATGTGTGTGTAAACATAGCAATGATTATAAGACGATACAATAATTAAAATTTTGTTTTAAATAAAAAACAGTGACAACTCAAAGCAGACAATGATATAATGAACAATCAAACAGGTTTTAAAATGAATAATAGAAGTAAATAGGTTTGGCTCTGAAACAGGAGTTAACTTTTGTACTCGAAGTGAAGTAAACATTTCTCCTCAGTACCTTTCTCATTGCAGTAAGAGAGGTAGGGTTGGTGTAATATCAATGCCAGCGTGACAATGCTCATGAGGCCTAGGCAAAAATTTTTGTCTTTGAACTGTATATATGTGTATGTCACTCCTCACGTTAAAACTACCTTGTATCACCTCTTGCCTTAGCAGGGAGGCCAGGTAATTATACCCATTGTCTGGTTCACACACCTCCCTTGTCTTTTGAACAGAGGTTTATCCCTTGTTTCCTGTTTAGGATCGGCTTTCCAGTTCCTTCTAAAGACATCTTGTTGTGGGTTGTTACTATAATGTTCGGGTAAAACTAAGCCACCAATTTGTTGTGGGATTTTAGATAGGAGTGTGTGGTCAGTTTATAGTAACTATTTATGGGTTCCTGGAAAATTTGTCCCACAAACAATATTAGTGGACTCATGCGAGTCTGGTTAAAAATAAAAACCGCAAAACAATGAATCTAAAACAAAGGACAAATGCATGTATTAAAAAAAGTATTTGCATGTGTACCAAGATATACTTGATTTGTACACAATTGTAATGAAAGGGAAAAAAACATTAAAACTAGCTATAATAATGTGCTTGTTTGTGTATGTGTGTGAAATGTGCATGTGTGCGAGAGAGTTGAAAAGTCAACAGAGGATCAAGTAAGCAAACACGCTCTGTCAACAACATTCTTATTCTATGTTCGACTACATCTGAAAGCAAGAGTTAAAAAGAGCTAGAGAGAGAGAGAGAACATGTTTGCCTATTTATAAACTTAAAGAGTGGCCCGTAACAAGCGCTTTTAGCAGAATAAAGTGGGGTATGCCATATTCTCATTCTCTTTCACACCCTTGTGTCTTAGTAACATCATCGCCTTGCTTGGGTTGAAATGATTAAAAAAGAATTAAATGGCTTTAATAAGTCTGTATATATTTTTAAAGATCTTTATTCTCTGGTACAATGCAGACCCCACCCAATCCTGGCCTTTGGGCTGGTAGAAAAGTACAGTATTTATTCTTTCTTTTCAACAATGCTACCAGAATGTGGAAAAAACAAAAAAACAAGGTAAGACTCCAACCCTAAGGCAAGACTTCTTCATTGCACAAAAGGAGAGGGTTAGAGTATATTGCCCCCTTTGCAACACTGATCATGAGGACTGGGAAATTTAAACTGATCATGTATCACGTCCTACTCTCATGGAGTTGGAATTTTCAGCTGTCTACTGAGTCTACATAGATGAATGAGCTTATGACTACCTTGCTAAGCTGTACTGATTAGTAAGTTAAACCATTACTACTATGTTGAGTGCATTCTCACAGGGTGTCCTACATTTGTAGCCTGGTATCAGACTAACTGTGGACATTTTGCTATGAAGCAATGGCTTAAGAAGCTAGTCTAGCAAATTATTACAATGTTGTAGTCAGCTTAATACTCACTAGGTGTCCTATACTTGTATCCTTGTGCCAGACTATGAGCATTTTGCCATGAATAACCTAGTCTAGCAAACCATTGTAATAAATTTAATTCTCACAATGTCACCAGAGATTTGTAGATCTGTGCCAGACAACGTTAAACTCAGTAAACAAATAAACAAATTAAAGAAAATTAATGTCTATGTTTTGAGCTTGATGTTATTACCATTACTTTTACCATTAACATAAGGCTGCTTTTGCTGAATACCAATGCAAAATCAAACTCACTAATAAAGGCTTGTGACTATTTACACTATTTGGACTGTTGTCCTCATCTTTGTTGTCATATTTATGATGTTTTAGTTGTTGTACACTCCAGCCATCTTCAGGTGATTGGAATTTTGAATTGAACCCTTTATTCCATCCACCAGGGTAGATTGATCTAGTTCTACATGCCATGCCTCTTCTGGATATCTCAGTTTCAGTTATTTTCCTTTAGTAACTCAAATCTCCAAGTTTTTGTTCATCCCTGTAGCCAGGTATTGAACTCACAACTCTTTGAGTCAAGTCCCTGGATTACTTGAACTAATCCACTGGGTTTGTGAGATGAGCAGAGTATAAAAATGTTGCTATTTGAACTGTAATTTCTGGATAAACAATAATTTAATTACTAATAAAGATTGACCACTACCACCACTACACACACACAAATAAAAAAAAAACTGTCAGGATACTATTTTATTTTTTTTAAATCATTTCACATCAAGCAAGGTGATCAAACCGCTCAGACACAGGGGGGTTACTGAGTGTGAAAACATGAGAAAAAAATGAATTATTAAGGAAAGGATAAGAAAAGAACAGGAATGAAGAAGACGGAAGATGACAATTGACACTGTATTTAAATTTTTGAAGATCAAAGTTGACAGGAAAGCAAGAGGCCAGAAGAGAGTTCCATAAGCAAAAAGTGTGAGAGAAGAAACAGTTATCATAGAACTTATAGTTACATCTAACAATTTCAACAGTAAAATCAGGAGACCTAGCTGCCAACCTATCACTGTGCTTAAATTTGTAAAGTCAATGTACCAAAAAGGAAAGCCAATTACCATGGAAATATTTATAAGAAAGAGACAGGAAAGTTACATTATGGTGGTGGGAAAGTGACTGAAGATGAGATGCCAGGTTAGGACTGATAATATTACAGATTCTTCATTGGATTTTATAAAACAATCTTGAAATAAATAGCTGAAGCACCAAACCAGATGTGGCAACAATATTCAATACATGTACAAATGGTAGAGTTATAAAAATGTAAGATAAATTATAGCAAAAAAAATTGTCTAGCATGAATACATTGAACCAACTTTCCCAGCAGTAGATGTAGCAATTGATTCAATATAATCATCCCACTTCATGTCAGTGGGAAACATTAGCCCTAGAAGGTATAATGAGCCACTATCCCGGAGGTTAGCATCAGCCGCACTGATAGAAGACAAAAAAGATTTTCTAAAATGATTGAAAGAGAGCAGTTTTATTTTGGAAGTGTTAAAATTAATGAGCTATCTTTTGACCCCATATAACAAAAGGTCATTTTTGAGATCAGCTTCTAACTTGACCTTATTGAACTGATTAGACTTACCACTAAGACAACAGTAAATACTTATGCCATCAGGATAGATATCAAAAATGTAAATTCATTCTATATGCTCCCTTTCATAGGTTGAGCACTTTGGAAGAAAGGGAATTTGTCGACTACTACTGATTAATGCTAAAAGCTCTTCACTATTAATTGAGCCCTCTGGTAGTCAGTAATATTGTATATAATGCGTTAAAAATTCCCTTTCTCCATAGCAATGCACTGATGGCCTAAGGGCGAGAGTCTCCAACTGATATCAAATCAGTTGGGTTCTGATCCCGGCTTGAAGCAATCACATGTCTAGCCACACTGATGACCTGTGATATAGTGAAACAGTCTGTGTATATATATGAAAAATTTAAATTCATTATATATATAAGTATGTATTTTTTATATGCATGGTACTTAGTGGAAAGTGCTCCGTATCCGTGATAGAGCTAACACATTCAGTTGCAGGGATAGTAGTTTGTAACCCTGGGTTTCACACTTTTGCAATCATCAGATATTCCATAGAATGAATTTATATATTTATATATATAATAAAAAGACTTAAACACTAATATAATTTATTACATTGAAATCGTAATTACAATCCAATTCATCAGACCTACAAATTCAAAAAGAAATCAGAAAAAAAAACTCCGGGAATAAAACCTAAAATTTAGTGAGAGTATGTATGAGAGTGGGGGATGAAAGTGAGAGGTAAATAAAAGCTCTAGAGATGGGGGTAACAGATGAAAGAAGAACAGGAAGGCCTAAAAGTGAAGGTGGGGATTAAAATTTAACAGAGAGAAGTTTTAAATAGAAGAGCTAAATGACAGTTTACATGAGTAAGATGCAGATAAATATGAATTATTTTCCGATGCATAATTCATTACAGAATCGCTGACCTAAATTAAATTAAAAACCGACAACAGAAATGGGTGAATACATTTGTGGTGACACTACACACAATAAAGGACGATATAATCTAAACTTAAAAATCAGAAGTTGAGAGAGAGACAGAGAAAAAAGAAAAGAAAAAAGGGGGAAGATTGGGGGCGCAAATAAATTTCTTTTCTTTTTTCACTCTCTCATCTTCTGATTTGAAAAGTGAAAAGAATAAATAAAAATGATAAACAAAAACAAGTAAAATAAATTAGTCCCAAATAAAAGTAAATA
Organism: Acanthosepion lycidas; assembly: GCA_963932145.1. NCBI lineage: Eukaryota > Metazoa > Mollusca > Cephalopoda > Sepiida > Sepiidae > Acanthosepion > Acanthosepion lycidas. Next base: position 29,084,580 of record OZ010614.1, on the reverse strand, counting down.
AACAAATTAGTAAAGTACTCCTGCCAAAATAACTGTTAGACTACCCACAATGCATCACTGACCCGTATATATAGTCGAGAAAAAACAACAGATATGGACTGATGATTGTGTTTAACATGAAACAGTCTGTCACTTCTGAGTGTTGACTTCAATGTCTTATATATATATATATAACTGATATTTCTTAAAGCTGGGAATCAAATTTCTCTGATCTAATAAACAAGAATGACCGATTATGAAAACCAATTAAGTGGCAAATGCTGGTATGACCAATTATCAATTAACCCAATTAATCAGTGCAATCTTAGTAGATATTTAAAGCTGATAACAAGCCTGACACCAAATAGGAAATGAAGATCCTACTTCAAACAGCTTGTAATCAGTGCTAAATCTTTTTTTTTTTTTAATCTACTTTAAAATATTTATGTTTTGTACAGAAGAATTCCCCCTCAACTTTGATGACAGTATCAGTATTCTGTCTCAAATGGGAGGTAGGCTGATGTCAACTGCTCCAACTGTTACACTGTTATCTATTCTGGCTTGGATACAACAAGAATCTTGTTCTCTTTATATCCAGGGTCAATTGATATCTATTCTACTTGTCATTATAATACTATCTTACTTCCCCTTTCAACAATTTCACTCAATAACCCTCTACCTTGAGTGGCTTTTGTGAACTATCAGAAAATGGAAATAAAAAGGACATTTATACTGAAGTTCAGAAAAAGACTATTGAAATTCCTAGGGCACATAATGAGGAAAGAGAACTTGGAAAATTTGATACTCACAAGACAAATTGAAGGCAAGAGGAAAACAACGCTAACCTACCTAATGAGCTTGAGTAAATGGATGGCAGAACAGGTTTTAGGAGAGATAAGAAAAAAAAGCAAAATTTATTAAGAGCTACAAAGGACAGGAAATTGTGGAGTGCCATGATCACCTACATTCTGAGGTGATAGGAAAGGACAAACACATTTCAAACTGTTGTTTGCAATTATAGCTGGCTTGGACAAATACATTATATGCTGGATGGGAGGATTCCGAAGGCTGTTCTGGCCACCAGAAAGAAGACACAAGAGTGACTTCATCTTCACTTCAAGGATGTCTGAAAAGAGCGATGGACATGGAGAGGTGGGAAAACATTGTTAATGATCATTCACACTGGAGACACAATTTGCTGCTGGGGGAAGTGTGCTTGATGGAAAAAAAACAAGGTAATATCAGGGGAGAGTGTCTTCACATGCATTCATTGCAATCAAAACTGTTACTCCTGCATGGGCCTGTACAGCCATAACAGATGCTGCACCACTATCAGCAGCTGAGGCATAACTCTTTGAGTGCAGATCCAAGGTTCCTCAAGACCGATGGATGCCACACACAAAGTTATATTAAACTTTGTCTGTCATGAAACCATCATTGTGCGGGGGCAACCACTGAAGATCAATAGAGTTTTATATGGTCTGTAATAAGGTCACACCACCTGCCATGGCTCTATCTTTACATATAGGACAAAAATGGAAAGTTGCTACCATCTTCTGGGCTGGAGCTAGCCAATACTCTTTCCATGTTTGACAGTTCAAAACCATTTACATGACCTTGTGGGCGATGATTTATTTTCTACTCTACAATCCCTCTCACATAAATGCAATGTTTCAAGCCTCTCGTGATGGTACTTCCTTTTTTCCTGTAGTGTAAACTATGAGTAATGAATGACATTTATTATTTTAACCTTTATCACTCTGTATTTGACTGATCCCTGAACAATAGTGTGTTTGAATTTTATTGATGTGTTGTCATATCCTGTTAAGGCAACAAAACAACTGTGTGAAATTAACAATAAGGATACTGCAATTGAAAGCCCTTGAAAAAAGAGTGTAGTGGGAAGTAATATTAATAATGCAGAGTGCTAATGGTTAAAAAAGAAAAAATATATCAGACACATCCGTTTATTATTTCAAATAAGATAAAAAGATAATCACAAAAATTATCTTAAAATTTTTTTTCTAAAAATATATTCATTGTAAATAAATTGCAATTTTAAATTTTAACATTATTGAACGTTTCTTTTTTTTAATTGTGACGATGATGAATTATTTTATTTACCAACGCCGCTGTGTAAATTTTTATGCAAAATGTCAAACTGTAAAAAAAATATTTTAATTTATGTATAAAAATAAAAGGAAAAAAAAAAAAAATTCCGAATACTTCAAGATTAAATTTTATATTTTATTTTTTTCAGTTTTTCATCCTGAAAATTCATTTCTTGTTTGAGAGACTTTCTCGTTTGAGTTTTTTTCCCGACGAAGTTTTAGTAATCTATCTGTCCCATAAGTGTTATTTTTGCATACACATTTCACACACACTATGTCACAACAATTATGGGACAGAGGTTTATTTTGCTTTGTTTGTTTTTTTTATGTGTCTTTGTTTTTTGGTGGGGTGGGGGGGGATTTTTTTTTTTTTTTTAATGGTTTAATTTCTGTTGTCAGAAAGAAGGTTTCGGTCGCTGTAACTGGCAAACACCCGAAGAAGTCCGCAGAGAACACTGGCCGAAAAAAAATACAATAGAGACGGAGAGACATAAAGAAAGCCTTTTTTAGTTTTTAGTAATAAAAATTAAAAATGTAACTTTCTGTTTTGGTTTTCTCTTGACATTTAAAAAAAAAAAATTATATACACGCTGTGACACGTTTTATTCAAAAATCGATTTCGCTACCTCCCCACCAAATGCAAACAAAAGAAAAAATGTCAAGTTTGTAAACATCAGTTTTTTTCTTTCCTTTTTAACGTCATTTTTTTTGTATAAAAATAAATTCCTTTTTTTAAGTGACAAAAAAAGCCACTGATTTTAAAATACATCAAAAAAAAAAAAAAAAAAAAAAAAAATTCTAAGCAAAATAAGAAAAAAAAAAAATGCCGAAAATTTTTCCGAGAAAAAAAAAAAATAAAAAAATAGAAAGAAACGGAATTTCAAACTAAGTAGAAAATAAATATTCAACATTTTCGTTTGGTTCTTTCAAAAAAGAAAAAAAAAAAAAAAAATGAATGATGCGCACATTTTTCTAAAAATTCATATTCCCCTCTCAGACCAAAATAAGGATCTAAGAAAAACCTAATTTTATAGATTTTAATTAAAATTATTTAATAGTAGTAACATACCAACTGACATTATTATGATGTCAATGAATTTGGATAGAAAATACATTTTTAAAACATTTTTACATCATCACCTAAAATAAAAACAGCTCTTTTTTACGGCAATAAAAAGACGTAAATTTTTTAGCAAAACAAGACGAAAATGAATCGGGTAAAAAAAAAAAGGGTGGGTGTCTTGAATATAGGACAACACAAACGAAGACGATAATTGCCAATAATTGTATCATTTCGATTATTGTAGCAATGAAGAATTCAATAATAATTATATTTTTTTTTCTTAAAAAGAAATAAATTACTCACCTTTAGAGACACTTGAGGTGGCTCCATAGTCGTAATTTGTAAGCAGTCGCTTGTTATAATCACGTGAGTACACAGCTCTCTGACATTTAACTGCACTACAAAGAATTAATAACCAACATCCTACATTGGATACTTAGCCGAACCAGAAAAATATTTAAAAAAAAATTAAAAATTGAATAGTAAATTTATCACAAACTTAGCATAATTTTGCATTGCTAAATCCGATATTATTATAACTTTTTTTTGCTATTGCAGACATTTCTCATTTTCTGAGGAAAGTTTAAATTAAGGGTGAACAAAAATTCAGAAATTTAATAGAAAATGAATTGTTTAAATTTACTCTCAATTTCCAATATTATATTTATTGGGTGTTGGGAAAGTAATTACATTTTACCAAAAAGGATGTAAAAACAAATGTAAGTTACACTTCTGTTTGAATTTCTGGGATGAAGAGCTATCATTATTTACACTATGGCCAAAGTTAGATGGGTTTCAGATGTATAGACAGAATTTGACTTTTATTTATTTAAGAGAAGATACGAGAGAAATTTGTCATATTTTGGTGGAAATAATAAAACCTGACACCTCCAAATAAAATTATTGTCCCTAAGTTTTTTTAATAAGGTTATATATATACTGCTCTCATTTAATCATCACAGAGAACCTTTTCTGCCTGCCATCAATATGGCTGATGTTAGACACCTAGAGAGTAACACACTGCACCTTCTTGGCCTCAACATTTTCAACTGATGAAGTGGAGTAACTACATCAAATCAATAGCTGCATCTGCTGTAAAGAAAGTTAGGTCACTGTGTTGTGCCAGAAAATTTTTCTTGTCAGAGTCCATCTTGCACATTTACAAATCTACTATTAATCCATGCATTGAATACTTCTGTCATATCTGGTCTGGTGTTCCTGCTATTCATCTTGAGGTTATTGAAAAAATCCAAAAGATCTGAAATGTCCTGACTTGACATCTTGACTTCAGTCATTTTCTCACCAAAGTAGCATGGCTTCCCTCTGTCTTTTCTACAAATATTTTCATAGAAACTGCTCTGAGAAGCTTTTTCTCTTCGTGTCTCGACTACAAAAATCTAAGCATGCTACTAGATTGGCATCTAGGTCCCACCTTTTTACTGCTGAAATAGTTAAATGCAACTGCCACTTCTATGCCAACATTTTCTTTTCTCATACTTCCCACCTGTGGAACTCTCTTCCATTTACTTGCTTCCCTGATAACTACATCTTCTGCCTTCTTAAATCCTGTTCATCATTTATCTTTTCCTGAATCCTCCCTCTACTCAGTCTTTCCTATCACTTTCACTCCCTGTAACCACCTGTGTACTAGTGGCATTCCTGCCTTACTTGGGGTGTAATGATTAAAAAAAGTATGTCTTGAAAATCTTACCAAAATCAGCTGGTTAGTATTAATTTTATTAAACCATTATCATATTAATTTACTTGTGTCTAATACCTTTGTGACTTACAAGTAAAAGATAACTGAAGTTTTTATCATTTTGAATCTATTTACAAATTTTATGTTGTTTGTTAAAATAAATACTTCTCTCTGTGAATGTTACCCATATAGACAGACAACCAAAGAAGGGTGGAGAGTATAATGGCTGAAATATTATGATAGCGTTACGGGTAGTAACTGAGTGAAAATGTATCAGAAGGTGATTTATGTAAGGCAAACATTATGCGTGCTTATTATGCATTATCCCACAACATATAGATCAAATAAAGAATATAAAGACAATTTGCATTGCAAGAAATTACTAAAAACACAGTGGTTAGAGATCCAACAATAAAGAGATTTTTATATATACAATAGATATACATTCAAGGATAACAGAATGTTTGTTGATTGTGGCAAGTGAGACAAGGTTATGAAGAATGTTAATGGAGAAATTTGGTCAATAAAAGTTAATGGTTTTGATTTGTTAGTGAAATTAAAATAATTTGGTTTCTGCAAGGAAAAATCTCAAATGTGTTCATTCAAATAATAGTGTGTATGCATGTGTTACTTGTTAGTTAGAATTTAAGTTCTGAAGAGTTGTTTGCCTTTAACTGTTTGGCTAAATTGATGAATTGTACAATTACTGTTTGTGTAGTGAAAACGTTCGATTTTTAAGTCAATTGTAATTTGATTACCACACGGACAATGGTCGATTGAGTGCTGTGTTGAGTTTGTTGAGAATTTTGAAGTGATGAATTGACACACGTGGAGTTTGGTAGCATCTCACGAAACTCGATGACTGACTTGAAATGAGTCATGTGGCTGTTTATATAGACTTTGGTGTTTAAAAATCGGCTCCAGGGAGCTTCGGCAGGAAAAAGAATCTGTTTCAACTTTGCTACAGTTTAGTGTTTCTTAACCAATAGAAAATTGAATTTACTGAAACAAAGTGATGATTGGTTAAGGCTTTTTTTATGGAAGAATACATCTCTCTGAAAGGGGTGGAAGGCTAATGTGGAAGATTCCACAATAGTAACAACAAAGATGAAAGTGTGGGGATTACCCCCACCTTGTCTGCCAAGATGTTCACTACATAGTGTAACAATCGCTGCTATAAAATGGAAAAACTCACTCCCTCTCTTTTTGTTCATGCTGAAACAGGAAACAGCAAGTAGCAGACATGTCCAGTCTTCTCCTCTGGAGATATTTAGCCACCCAGCAGTGGACTACCTAAATTTCAAACTAACCATATGGCACACATCACACATGTGCACACACACACACATAGTACATAAATGTTTTCTTTCCTTTTTTTTTATTTTACTCATTTAAATATATTTTTCTCTTTCTCTTTTTTGTGATTTATGTTCTTTATAAAAAATATATGCATTAATAATAAAATTCAAAGGAAAGAAAAAGGGAACAGGAAAATTATGAGAATTTAACATATTTTTAGATCTGCAGAATTTCAAGAGATAACTAGAGCTATAATATTCAATATGTAGTGGCTTAATAAACATTATCAGCAGCAGCCCGGAGGTATAAAAACAGGTGAACCCTTAAGTAACTCTCTCTTTTTGCTGTTTTTCCTCCTTTCGAAGTGTGTGCCATCAACTTTTCACACTGAAGCAAAAAAGGGCCGTGGACACTTCACACACAAACACACCTACACAGGTAAGTCAAACCCAAATACATTAACAATTTTTCATTGTGTATTCCATTTATTTCTAATTAAAGAAATCTTAAACTCTCCTTTTGTTATTTTTATTATATAAATGTTATCTTCAGTATCTGTCTATATTTCTGAGATGAGGTATTATGTAAACTATTTACATTATTTGGATTATTGTCCTCATCTTTGTTGCCATATTTATTACAATGTTTCGGCTGTTGTATGCTCCGGCCTTCTTCAGGTGGTTGAAATATCAAACCGAACCCTTTATTTTACTCACTGGGGTAGACTGTTCTAGTTCCACGTACCATGACTAATGGATGTCAGTTATCAGTTATCTCCTGATAACACAGTGGATAAAGGCATTAGTTAGATCCAGTGACAGGACAAAAAGAGTGTGAGTTTAATACCTGGTTAAGGCAATGGAGAACTTGGAGAGGGGAATTTATAGGAGAAAATTTCTATAAGGTTCTAATTCATAAAAAAGAAATGACAGAATGGTTTGTGATGAAAATTTTTTAAAATTCATATAAATTAAGATTTCGTGAAATGAACAAATTAGTTCCAAATGATAGTGGGTATATTAGAACACATTCTATTAATTAATAAACTTTCTGCAAAAAAAAACAAAAACATTTTCACAATCAAAATTATTGATAAGATGCAATATCCCTGTTTAGTTAATATCAACTTTAAATAAAACTTAATTAATGTACAATTTACAGAAAAAAATGAAAATAGCATTTAAAACATATATCTAAAAAGATTCAGCTTTTAAGGGTATATTAAGATGTAAGGATACAGAAGGCACTTATCTCCTTCTTGTGGGTCACATGATAGCTGCTTAGTGACATCACTCCATACAATGATGAAAGCAGCAGCCAAACAAGTTTCTTTACAGCAACCAAACAGAGAGATTGCTTTCTTTAGCTTGGGTAGAGGCTAAATCTGCCTCTTCAGCAGCTTACAATCCTTGGTGCCATTTCCCTTTGGGAATATATCTTTCCAGGTATAGAAAGAAACTCCAACTCAGTCTCAATATGGGAAAACCCAAGACTTGCTGTTTCCTCTTCATGCAATATGTCCTCACCTTGGACATATATGAATCTGGTCTGTTTGAATCTGGAGTTCTACAGAAGCTGAAGAAGCCTAACACAGAACTCAAATTGCAATACAACTCTTGAGTGACCTGAACCTGAAGGAAAAATATATAGACAATGTGAAAAGAAAATATGACTGACAAAATGGATATGGAAACTTGAAATGGGATATACTAAGAGAAGATTTAGTGACATCAACAAATGATATTATCCCAAGTGACAATGGATGAAGAAGAAAAAATGAATGGATCACAGATTAGATTCTTGACATGATGCCAAAGAGCCAGAAAACTTTGCCAAGATATCGAACGGAATATTTCCTTTCCCTTTCCTTTGTGAATGAGCTGAATATTTTTAAAAAACCAAATTTTCATGCCCTCAAGCTTCCACAGACTTTACCATGATGTTTTAAATTTTCTGCATTAAGATTTGTTAAAATAAATTAAAAATTTTCACATTTTTCAATTTCTCATGCAGCTATGTTATTTTATCTCAATTTATCTATGTATATGCAAATTAGAAGTTAGCTGAATTTAAATTGGAAAAGGATATCATGTATTTCTATTCAACCATTCAGAAAACCCTATTTTAAGTGCATTTCTAATATTAAAGTCCTTTATAATGCTTTCATATAGTAAAATTATTTCCAATGCATTCCTAATTCTAAAATTATTTGCAATATATTCCTATAGTTAACATATTTACAACACACTCCTAGAGTGAAAACATTTGCAATGCATTCTTAATAGTAAAATTATTTTTCAGTGAATTCCCATATAAAAATAATTTCTAATGCATTCCTAATAGTAAAATCGTTTTCAATGCATTCCAATAATAAAATCACTCCCAATGCATTTCTATATTAAAATTCTTTTCAATTAGGGTTGCCAGATTCACCAAATTGAAATAGATGTCCTGTCAAAATTCAAATTCAAATGATATATATATTTTAGTTTCTAAGTTTGTCTCAGACAAAAATATTATTTTGTTTTCAGCTTATTTTTATTAGAAATAATTTAAATTGAAATTCAATTCAAATAGGGTATTTAGCCATTCCTTCAATTTGTGTGATAGTGAAAATTATTAAATTTTTCCACCTTAGTAACACTCAATATTGATCTTAGACTTTTTCATCTAAGTGATGTTTTCTAGAAATGGCGTCAAATTATACCCCACCCCCAAAAAAAGCGAGAAAAAGTATTGGTAAACTAAACTGAAAACTCGTATTAGGAAATGCATACTGCTGTGTAAAACAAGTACTCAAAAAAATTGCAAAGGATCACTAAACTTTGAATAGAAGAACAAAAGGCCAAATAGTACAAGGTAACAAGAAGGTCCTGTTGTATTGGTATTTCAAATACATTAAAATTCAGCATTCGAAATCTTATCTTTTAAGTAAGCTGAAACGCCGTGAAGTTAACTAACTAACCAAAGAGATTCACGAAAGAATTTCAGTTTTAAGAAAATGTTCAAGGGAAGTCACTCTGCGTGAACTAACTTATTCAAGGGCAATAACTAAGTAGGTAGTTACTTTTATTGCTGTTTCTTCGAAGTACTATTTTTTAAATTCCTGAAAGAACGCATTATTCATTATTAATCACATATTGGACATTAAACCAAGTGATGTTTATATATTGTCGTTCGGTACTGCAATGACTCTTTGGAAAAGAATTATTCATAATTCTAAAATTTCTGAAGAATTAATGGATTTTTTAAATAATCCAACACCAACATATTTTTACTTTCAAAAATAGATCCGTATTTGAATAAAACGCCCTGTTTTAATTAAACAGTATTTTATATTGTCTACCAGCCTGTACATTCCAGAAAACTTATTAAAGAAAATGCACTCTCCGACAGAATTCAAACTTGTGTTCCCCTTTGCAGTAAATAAATTTAAAGTCAAATAAAACCTTGCATGATTATGAAGCTCTTCATAGCTGTGTGGTCAAAGAATGTCAGATCAAACATCGGTTTCTCCTGCAAATACATTTAATAACTTTAATAAAACTAGTTGAAACTACCTAAAAATTTAACTCAGGTTTTGTTGTGACATCTTGTAGTGGAGAAAAACAATTTACACATAGTTAGAGATAACAAATTAAAACCAAATTTATACAGTCTGTCAGGTTACCTCCTCCAAATTTTCAAAACTGCTCCTAGAAGATGCTCTCTGGACTATAAATACTTGGTGATATTTTTTATCACTCTCTTCTGATCTTATTTGCCAATATGTATCCTTTTGCAGAGAACACATTTCTTTTTTATGAAATGCAAAAAATTATACACACACACATGTACATATGTACATTCACTCACTACACATACTTTGCACCCCCAAAAGTCTTCACATTCATTTGTTACACACATTATTGTCTTGTTGCTTGTATACCTTTGTTAATACATTATCATTTGTTTGCACATATATATTGGTTCTTGTCGTTTTTTTCTTCAATTATTTATGTGGACTCACATCCCAAGTCTGCCATGTTTGTTGTAGACATTTCAGGAGACACACATGTTTATTTCTCAACCCTAACACCAATTTTACTAATGTCTGCAATAAGTTAGGAAACGCATACACTGGCCTGCAACAAATTATTGGAAAACATATATCTCTAACCAATTTTCATCTAGCTAAGTCACACACATGCCACACTCTACTCAAAACATACAAATATACCAGAGTGCTGGCCATTATTGAGACAACTCTTGTTTGCCACAGATGCCTACAAATGTCTGTGCATTTCCCTTGTATAGGCTATAAGAAGAGCTGGACAGCAGAACAGTGAATGGAGAGAGAGAGAGAGAGAGGGAGAGAGAGAGAGAGAGAATGCATGCATTGTAACTATAGAGGCTACCTGAAGCACAGCTGACTGCCAATCCAATTATTAGGCTGTGAAAATGACCTCCTGTGAGCACAAAAAAAGGACTACTATCAATGCGACAAGCCCAAACCAATAACTACCAAGCAATCAGCTGAGTTAAGCATACTCCTTTTTCACACTTTTATTTCACACCTCATACACCACACATTTGAAGACTACGGTATACCACTTTTCAGAGACATTTTCATACCTTGTAAATGAAAGTAAGTCTTTGGTCATTTCTCCAAACCAGCATCTAAGTTTGTTTTTCTTCTCCAAACAACGTCTACCTCAAATCAACAGTCTAAATTAATAGTTTAAAATTTGACAAAAAAGTTACAAAGCAAATCCCAGTTATTGATCTTTATGTAATTTGCATAACAACTTCAGATGAAATGCATATAGGTTAGTATGTATATATGTATATTTTGTGATATTAGCTAACAATGAAGTTCAGCTCAAACCTGGAAAAAGCATACCACTGGCACCTTATAACCAACTGCTTCAGATAAATAGAGCTTGTCCACTCAGAAAGGCAGTCCATCGATAGGAAGGAAAACCCTGATTTTAAAGCTTCACTACCTTGTGGTCATATCCAAGCATGGAAAAGGTTATAGGAGTAAATCCAAACAGAAAATCTGCTGTTGATCCTGTGATAGCAGGCAGCATGCATTTGTATTGATTAGGATGGCTTGGCTTGTACATGGGAGAGATAAGACACAAGGTGTATATAAGAAGACATCTTTTATTAACTGGGACTTTCTACATCTCTTTCTGCTAGAGGAGGTAACACAACAAGTAGTTCCAGTGACAGAGCCCTAAAGGCAGTTAGCTGTCAATGCTGGCAACCTTCTACAACCAAAATGGCCCCAAATGTTACATCCTTTGAATCTTGTTGATACTATGTCTGAGAGGGGGTCATGTGGTCTGGACGGTGCACAGCCTCTATATACTATCACGCAAGCCTGAACCCTGAAGAGGTAACTCCAGACTTTCAATCAAACATGGTACTACCATTACGTTGCAAAATAAACAAATACCTCCTACTATACAGATATTAAAAAAGTATTTTAACTGGTTCTAAATTTGAATTTATGATCACTGAAGTTAAGCAACATTGAGCCTGGTTAGTACCTTGATGAGTGACCAACTGCTTGGATGTGCAGGTGTAATGGATAATGGCTTGGAATTGTTAGTTGGAGAGCCAAGTTCCAATTCCTGTTGGCTTTATTATATCCACTTATGCACAAATACTCTTGGGAAAGGTATGAATTCACCTCTCCTCCCTTCAGCTATGGGTTAATTAGTAAGACATGTATTGCTAAATCATTATTATCACAAAAAATTGTTACAATCTAAAAACATTTTCTTGTTTTAAATAATTTGCAAAGGGTTGATAAGCTGTAGCAAATGAATCAACCAACCAAATCTAAATTTGAATGTTGTTTCATTTTTAATGAACTTCTAATGTGTTAACAATATCAATTTTGAAATTCATGATTAGTGTTCCTTTTGAGAAATATAAATCTGAAATCTGATAATATTTTCAATGGATTTATCAAACATCTGACCCTGAAGAGCATTTTAACATGAAACTCTGGAGTCTGTTGATTAGATAAGTCCATTGAACTTTTCTTGATTTATTGAATATAAAAATATATATATGTAAAATTTCTTGATGTTCAAGACATCGAGGAATTTTACATTTACTTTGAAAGTTTTACACCTCAGCTGCAAAAAGTAGTAACTCCTCTTACTACAAATTGGAGACCAACAACAGCCTCATTTATTTCAAATCTGTAGCACCCTTCACTACAACCTTATAGCTATAGATTTATTAGCCATTTTCTGCACTAACATGATTAAATGACTAGCACCAAAATTTATTATATTCAACCTTGAAGCAAGACAAACAAAACATTATAAAACTTTAAGTTTCACCACTATTTTTTGGCCTGGGGTAAAGGAATATTTACTCTTTAGCACTGCATTATTAATATTACTTCCCTTTATACTGAATTCTTTTTCAAGGCCTCTCAATTGCAGTATTGTTATTGTTAATTTCCCTCAAAGTTATTTTCTGTTGCCATAGCAGGATATGATAACACAACTATGAAATTCAAACTTACTATTATTCAGGGATCAGAATCATATTCAGTGACAGGATAACCATTCTGTATATTAAATGAAGTCACATACAAAGTGATACAGGTTAATACAGCTTCTTACCTAGAACTGTTACAATAGGGAAGGACACCTGTGGAAATGCTTCCCTAGTCACTACACTTAACCTCTTCAAGTCTTAGTTTATCCATTATCTATTCTACATATCCTCATAATTCTTGCTCTCTTCCTATACGCTTCTACATCTCTATTTAGGAACCCTCTACCTTGAGTTCTGCTTAGGCCTTGTATTGGGTGAACAATAGTGTAAAATAACTTACATCAATGATTTATAGTGGTGATAGATAGAGCATGCAGCATAATCAGACTGGAAATAGGACAAGAGCAGTATGAGTTCATCAAAGACACTGGAACAAGGAACACAATATTTATGCTCACAATGTTGTCAGAAAAAGCAATACAAATACAGCATGTGTACCTGTGTTTTATAGATTACACAAAGGCATTCGATAAATATAATGTAAGCTGAAACAGGTTGTGTGCTGATGAGTGAAACTGAACTTAATTTAGTTCAGAATAAAAATAAACAAACAAAAGATGTTAACAGAGGAAGGATTTATTTTTATTAAAGCAATGTTAGTTGTTGAGGAAAATATACTGCTGTTGCTGCTAAATCTCATTCCATGAAAGCATTAAGCCATAAGAGCCACCTTGTCCCTCCAGCTTTTATGGTCTTGGCAGAATGTCAGAACATTTTCCAGCATCAGATTAATTTATTAAAGGTGCTGGCAGACAATGTCCTTCCAACAGCTGTGTGGTCTCCTGTTGCAGATGGTAGATTAAATGTGCAGATGACTCTGATAGGGTGGTCATTGGTGTGTACTACTTCCTGAACCACCCAATCAGGTATGGTGTCAAGCCTGATTGGGGATCCCAGGCAGTGCTTTGTGACCCTTGCTATCTTATCAAATTTGCTTTTTTTTCTACCTACATTTATATACATTACAAATTAAATTAAGCGCAACTGACTATTAAAGGATGAAAAATTTTTGAAGATTTTAATGTAATTCTAGGCTTTTCTTTTTTTTGTTCATCCAAATCTGTGAATATGTTTTGCTCATGCTAAGTCTTGAAAAAACATGAAATAAAATTCACTATTTTTTATTCATAATGTTGAATGTGTTAAAATTATTCAACTTTTTAAAAAGAAAAATCTCAAGTTCATGTTAAAAATTGCTGCAAAATAACATTGTTGGTTTATTTAAGATTAACAGCCATACCTAGCTGTTCAAAGCATTCAATTAGAATGGAGCAAAAACAGCATTATGTTTAGATGTAACAGCATTTATCTTCTTCAATTACTTTAAAGTACTTTCATTAAAAAACATTTTGAATTAATGCAGTTACTGATATAACAGAAGTCGTCTGTATTTATTCAATTGAAGTTAGCCAAGGACATGAAGGGTTAAACGGGCAACATGAAGACCCACTTCAGACCACAATTATTTTGGAGTTTTTGAAATTCAATTTGTCAGTGTGCTAACAGGGAAAAAGGATACATTTATAAAGCAATTGTTAAGTCTGATGAAAATTGGTTGAAAGATCAACAAAAAATAAGAATAAAACCAGTAAAAATTGCCATTTTTCACTATTTTATGCAGGTTTTTGCTATATGGGTGGACTCAGTTATCAAATTAAGTGACTATTAAACAATCAACTTATTGTTGGCTACAACTGAGTGAAGTTAGTATTAGATTGCTTGAAAATTGAAGGAGTTTTTAGTTTAAAATTTGTGTTGAAATCAATTTTTCATTTTTCGTGATTTTCCATGTTTTTTTGCTGAATGCAGTGGTGTAGAAATAAAAATGATGTATCATTGAACTTATGATGTAATTAACCTACATACTGAGTTTGAATGAGATTGGAGGAAAAAAACTGAAATTCTTGATTTTTGATTGGCTTTATCAATTTTTATTATTGATTTTTTAAAATTATCAATTTTTTATGCTAAGACCCTGTCTCTTACATTGTACAATCTATTTGCCAAGTTTAGTCAGAATCGGTTGGATGGATCTCAAATGAAAAGGTATCACACTGACATGCTCTGTTTTATATATATATAGATAGATAGAATGGTCTGTTATGGTATGTCTCTAATTTGTATTTAGATACATTGTTTTTTTTTGTTTTTTTTTAAGCATTTCACCCCAAGCAAGGCGGGAAGCCACTAGGACGCAAGGGGTTACAGAAAATTTAGAGCAAGATCAGATAGGAGTGATAGAAGAAAGGATGAGGAGAAGGGTAGTGGATAGATCAAGGCAATTGGAGATGTTGATTGACATTACACTTGAATAGCTGGAGATTATAGCTCTCAGGGAAACTGGAATAGGGAAGGGAGTTCCACAGATGAGAGATGCGAGACATGAAGCTATTGGAGTAGAAGAGATGGCTACATTTAGGAGTTTCGACAGTGAAGGGGTAAGAGCGGGATGCCAGCCTCGTAGGGCGCTTGAATGCATGAAGTCTGGAAACCAGCGAATGCAACTCCTTGGAGCAATTTCCATGAAAGTATTTGTAGAACAGACAGAGAGAGGCGACGACACGTCTGTGAGAAAGTGACTGTAGACGAGATGCCAGAGCAGGGCCAATTATATTGCATATGTGCCTCTGGAGCCTATCAAGAACCCCCAGGCAAATTTTTCTAGTTGATTTATTCACCTATATTGCATATGATCCATTATTCTGCATAATTAGGTATTTGTTTTTTCTATGAATATTACCTTATGAGAATTGAGATGTAGTAGATTCAGGGGAAGATGAGACTCTTCCATTGGTCTGTAGATGGGTTCTCTCTTGAGAATACCAGCTACTGTAAGACCCTACCAACAAGCATTGGGTCAGTAGGGTTAATGGCAAATGGAAAGTTCTGGCCTACATCTAACAAAAGACTTTCCCAGGTTGATTAAAAAGAAAAAAAAAACATAGTATTTATTATGCTAAATGTATTGCCTATGATTTTACTATAGAAATACATTGAAAATCCAGAAAGCAATTTACTTTCATTGCAGGCAAATTAAAGCAACTATGACTGGTTATATTACTATGTCTATAATGAATAAGTTGGTGTTGGTTGGGATCATGAATCAGCCTCTTCACTATCTGGAAGTTGTGGTGAGAGGGATGGAAATTGGAGGAGAGGATAAAAAAAAAAAAAAAAACAGAAACAGGAAGAAGACTGAAAATTGTACTTTCAACTTTATTAGATTACCAAATTATAGTGATTTGAATCTCTTTCCTGTAGACCAGGACTTGTTGGGCATTTAACAACTTTATTCATGCTTCATTGACTGCTTTAAATAAAGGAAATGTTAGATTTAAAAGAATATATGTAGATTCAGTGTCTGTTGGGTGAGACAGACAAGTGTTAGCAGGATATGTTCAGCAAAGAGCTGCTACAGATTTGTACTGGATGAGGTTATGGTTGATCACCAGTTTGTAGTTGAAGGAATGACAACTTTTTATGGCTGAAATGGAAAACTCAGTAAATGAAGTCAACATTTTCAAAAGAAATGAATTTCAACATAAAATGAAATTCGAGATATATATTTATATAAAGAACAATATAGCTCACAAAAGAAGAGAAAGAGGAAATTATGTGTGTGCAGATAGCTTAAAATAAAGGAAAGGAAACATTTATGTACATAGCCATAGTGTGTGAGGGGACCTTGATGTGGTGTAATAGTTAGCAAGCTTGTCTCTCTAGAACAATTACAACTGAGTAGTGAGTTAAATCTTTACTGGTTGTCCCATACTTTCAGCCTTGTGCCACATTTAAGCTGTGCTTAGAAAATCACCATAGTGTGTGTGTGTGTGTGTGTGAGAGAGAAAAAGAAAAGAGATAACATAGTTCAAAAAAAAAAGAGAAAGAAAAAATATATTATGTGCATACAGAAAGGTTAAAGAAAAGAAAGAAAACATTTATGTACATAGCCATAGTGTGTGTGTGTGTGAGAAAGAGAGAGAGAGAGAGAGAACAACATAGTTCAGAAAAGAAGAGAAAATTATATTTATCTGTATACAGATATCTCAAAAAAAGGGTTAAAAAAACATTTATGGGATTAACATGGTGTGCACATATATATGTGTCTCTGATGTCTACATGGTTGAGTTGAAATGAAGTAGTTAGTTGCCCAGGGAATGTCTCCCAGTGGAGAAGAATACTGTGTTGTTGCTACTACATCCTGGAACAAAAACAGAGAGTAATTCCTTTATTCTTATACCATTGATTGTCATGCTGTCTAGTGGGCATTAAGTAAAGTCCATTGGCAGACAAGTTGCGGGTGGGGGTAATCCCCACAGACAAAATTTGCTTTCAAATGAGAGAAGAGTATTTATAGGACCTGATAAACAAAATTTTTTTTTCCTTTTTGACAGCATAGAATAAATTCTTAGGATTTCTTACTCTTGTGCATTCAACATACAACTGGTCATGTGTAAATATTACTTTCTAGAGCCAAATTCCAAATTTTTGAAGCATTGACCTTGTGATTTGTTTATAGATCTTACAAATGCAGGGCAAATTGGAAATTGAATTCTTGTATATAAAAGCTTAAAGAAAAAGATATGCAAAAAACAATATTGGATATTTATTAAATAAGTATTTATTTTAATCATTAAATTGTTTTTAAAATGGAAGTATTTTGTATGTTAAATAATAAAACTTTTAGCCTTTCCCCCAAAATAATGAAAATTTATTATACTTAGCTACACACCCTAGTAAAACAAACTTTACTTCGTACCCACCTTACCTGTCTGCACTTCTCCCCCAAATTTGGTTTTGATTGGTCAATATGCAGTTATTTTAGAGGGTGTGACAGATGGATAGACTAATGGAAGTCACAGAATTAATATTATATATATATATATATATATATATATACACACACACACACACACATACACACAGATATATATATATAGATAGGTAGATAGATTAAATTGTTTTTAAAATAGTGGGAATAAATAATATGTATGTTAAATAATAAAACTTTTAATCTTTCCCCCCCCAAAATTAATGAAAATTTATTGTACTAAGCTATGCACCCTAGTGAAACCAAATGTAGTTTGTACCCACTTACCTGTTTGCACTTCTGCCCAAAATTTGTATTCAATTGGTTAATGTATGGCTATCTTAGAGGGTGTGATGTACAGATGGAAGTCACAGAATCTTACTTATTATAAAACGCAGATTGTATGTGTGTGTGTGTGTCTGTACGTTTATATATTGGATCAGATTTCCTACATTTTTCAACCGATTTCAACAAAACTTCACAGGACTACGTAAAATTACCTTGCGGTGGTTCAAACAGCGCCAAAAATTGGAAAAACACAATTGTTTTTGCACAAAATCAATTTGAAAACATGATTAAGAAGCATTAATGAAAGGGGGACAACTCATATCGAGTTATACTTATTATAAAACCCAGGTTGGTTGTTTGTGTGTGTGTGTTCGTTTATATATGGGATCGGATTGCCTACATTTTTCAACTGATTTCAACAAAACTTCACTTTTTTTGGCAGGTAGTGTTTCTTATTGTCTTGCACACTTTTTTCTTTATTTTTACATTTAGAATGCTTTACAAATTACATTTACAAGACAATTGTTTATAATAAAATTCTATTCAATCGGTAGACTCATAACAATTGAAAACAATGTTTTTGTTTGAGTTTGGGTTTGACCAATTCATAAAAAAAAAACAAAACAAAACTAATTAAGACATGCGTGTCCGTCAATCTTAAACAATAATCTTTGTCAATTTTATTTTTCAGTCTTTATGATGGTCGATACTTGATCTATCTCTTACTGTTACATCCCTGGGCAATGCCGGGCTCTACTGCTAGTTTTATATATAAATAGATAGTTTGATCAGAGAAAGTGTATATATACAGCAAACTCTGAATGAATTTAGTGTCATGTATGACATCCATATTCTTTCTTTCTCAGTAATACCTTACATGTACTGTGGTTTTGTAAGTAAATATACATTGGCTGGCCCTCACACAGTCCTGCACCAACTGGATAAATCACTTTATGTTGTGTTTTGCTTCGCATTTCTGCAGATATGCGCAAAAACTGGAAAAAAGCCTATTGTATGTACACAAAGGAAAGGAAGGTGAATTAACATCATGAATCCCATACGTTTCCAATATGTTTGGTTATTTATTCACTGATTCACATTCCATTCTGGGTGCAGGTAGGTGATACTTGAGACAACTTCACTGCTATAACCATCATGAAAGACTAACAGACTAGATCTTCCCTTTAGCCAGTGAGAACTCAGATTTTGTTCATAACTTGCTAATGGGTGGTTTACCTATTTTGGGGCGAAATGATTAAAAAATAAAAATAAGTAAAAAAATAAATTTCTCATAACTAATGATAGACAAGAAATACATGGTATTTATTTTGATTTATACAAAACTTTGGCACATCGCAAAAATTGGTAAATGGTATCATGGTCTTCATTGTCCTAACATTAACTTAGCTAGCCAGATCTCCTGACATAACTGTTATAGTGGAACACCCCTATTCTATAGTTAATAGACTCTCCCACCTATAATAAGTAGGAGTAGTAAGAGTAACAAGGGAGTCGCTCAGTGAGTTGGTCAATCAGTCGATGTCGGACGACCAGTAGTCGGATATTAAAGTATCAGCCACCACAACTGGATTACTGCGTCATTACCTATTATATCAAGTTCCTAATGTTTTATACGTCAAACCTATTTTAGGACCAACTTAGTACAAATACAAGCCTCCACTGTGAAACCACTACATAACAATAACCATTCTTTATTTCTTTCATCTATGGCTTTGTATTTAAATGCCTTGGGCAATCTTGAAGTAGTCGACACGCACATGCTAAATATTAGATGCTCTGAATCCCTAAATCTTCAAGGTTATTTAGATAAAGAATCCTTGATCTCATTAGCACAGAAACTTACCAGATCCTTGATTCTCACATATATATTTTATTATGAAATGAATATACAATCAACAAAGAAAATAACTGCATAGAACAAAAAAGATCAATGTCTATATCAGTATAATCATTTTTCTCTTTCTAATTTCTTCATTTCAAATCCAGTCACTATGATAACAAGAAATTTCATCCTCCCCATTTAGTCTGTGATCATAAAGAATTAAAATGTTGATTTTTATCCTGCATTTTCTTTGTATACAGAAATCTATCCTGATTTGAAAAGCAAGATGGCAACTTGTCCAAGGTAGAAATAAATTAAATGCTTAGTCTCATGAGTGACATAACTGCCAAAATTACATCCCA
This sequence comes from Acanthosepion lycidas, assembly GCA_963932145.1. Taxonomy (NCBI): domain Eukaryota; kingdom Metazoa; phylum Mollusca; class Cephalopoda; order Sepiida; family Sepiidae; genus Acanthosepion; species Acanthosepion lycidas. The sequence goes on along the minus strand of OZ010614.1, from coordinate 29,064,559 downwards.
CAATGCAATGCCATGTTGGGTTGAACTTCTTATCAAACTCCTTCTTTATGTATGCAGCAATGTCCTTTTCAATGTTGAACTTCTCCAAAGCCTGCGTCGCACATTCAATTGCATCTGTCTGCATATCTTCAGACATATCAGCCTTCTTGATGACAGCTTTTCATTCAGACATCTTGGTCTGGAAGAAAAAGGAAGTAACTGAAAACGTGAATTTACATAAAATATTTATCATCAACTTTTTTAGTGAACTTATTTCTTTATAGTTTTTGTAATCATAAGTCAGCCTGTAATTGCTCTTCAGATCTAAAAGCAAAATATTTTTCTTTCATTAAATATAACAAGCAAACCAGAGTTATTTCCCTTTGTTAAATCATTTTCAAATTATGTCAGTGTGTTTTGAAGTGTCATTCATTATACAATCTACATTTAAGATTTCAAATTACTTTTTACAAGTCATTTTATTTTAATATACTTAACTATGAAGCTTGTGTTAATGTTAGAAATGAATCCATATTTTCCTGGTGTCAGTTTAAACTGACTTTCTTTTTTCAATATATTGCAACTATTTTACTGAAAATTTGTATTTTCATCTGAAAATTTGGAAATTTTCTAACAAATTACAGTAAAATTTTCACTTTCCAAAATTATAGTTTATAATTATAGTTTAGATATATGGGAAGAAAAGAAGTTTTCAATTTAAACTGATGTCATGAGAATATGCCCTAAATTTATTTAATACTAACTTAAAAGCTGTACTCTATGTAACCTTTAAAGCTAGCTCCTGTGGAGGGCTAATTGAAAAGAGACCTCTGGTCCTGTTTAGAAAACAGCAATGATAATTTTGAAGAAATAACTTTGAATTCCTCAATTCACTCTGTGGAACTTCAAGAGATCACTTTTTAAATCTGATTTAGGCTATGAGTGCAATTCCAATCAAAAGATTGGGCTGAAATTCTATTTTGGGCCCAAATTCAAATTCAAGCTGAGAATTGAGTTTTTCAAATCACAAGCTCCATGGAACTTCAATTGAGTTGAGTTCATTGAATAACAAATTCTGTGGAAATTGAAAACCTCACATCATGAAACGTCTCTTTTTAACTCTGATTCCTTGGCATTTTGAGAAAATAAAACTGATTTCCTCAATTCACAAAGTTTTGAAGATATTTTAAACTGAATTTAAAATAAAAATTTTTAAATTCACAAAGTTTATTTCTTATTTTAAACTCAATATAAATTTAAAACTTTTAAAATCACTAATTTATTTCAGTTATTTTAAAATTTGAATTTTTACCTGTTGCCTCCTCATCTGGACATAAATCCCAATGCTGGATGTTCAAGCACCAGATGAAGGGCAGATTTTCAATCCTGGGATCATCCTGACTCCAAAAAAGTTTAATGTGTCTATGTGTGTCCTAGGTTAGAGGAGTTTCAAACACATGGTTGGACAGACAGAATTTTCCATTTATTTAGTTAGATTTAGTATTTATTTTAGCATTTTTCAACATCTTTTCTCTTATGGAAACCTTGAAATAGCTTTCATGTCTCAGGGAACTTCTGCACAAAATTTTTTATATACCATTATTAATATTTATCTCGTTTACATTTTTCTTGTAGTTCAGGTTGCAATATATAGATACTTGTCCTATACTTAAGTGAGTCACTCAATGATATACAAATCCTATCCACTAACCAGTGAAGGCGGTTTCACATTGACGCCAAATAGGCATTGCTAAATACATTTCCTATGATTATTATACTTTTAAATATAAGATATTGAAATCTTTATTATAATAACCAAGTATTTTGCAATAATATGCCATATGCATATAGTAAAATTTAGAATATAAAATTAAACAAATTTTTTTTTTTTTAAATCAAGTTCACTCCAAGCAAGACAGTAAAGCAACTAAGACACAAGGTATGGAAGAATTAGAAAACAGAAACAGTGAGAAGAAAATAAGAGTAATCAGGAGGACAGGTGATAGTGACTGACATTGCATTTAAATTTTTAAAGATTAAAGTTGGCTGGAAAGCATGGAGTCGGAAGGGAGTTCCACATGCGAGAAAAGGAACTGTTAGCATAGTTATAGTTACATCTATCCAATTCAACTGTAAATTGATGTGATCTCAATCCTAGTCTAGTACTGCACTTAAATTCAAAAAGTTTACATACCATCAACTATAACCAATAATAGTTGTATTTTCCTATGATTCTCACTATGACAAAAAATCAAAGGTGACTCCTTAACTTTTGTGTATTAATTGATGAATGATTATAAAACATTTAATATTATCAGATATAGATTAAATAGCAGGATAGACTGCTGTCTAGCCTTGGGTGAGAGCTAGTCAAGGAGAAGGAGTAATCTGAATGCCAAACCATGAAGAAGACAAAGGGAAACCATTCCAAAAGCTTTCCAAAGAAGTCATGGTAATTTGCAGAGAATACAGAAATGGAATCTATAGGAATTAAATCCTGTATCTATTTTTCAACCAATAAAATCCCATCAGAAGATTTGTTTGATAAAGGGCAAATACTGCCAAAACACTTGCAGACATAGTTGCAGATCTACCCCATGTTATTTTTTAACCATTTAGAAAATAATAATAATTCCCTTCACCACTTCCACAAATTCGAGAAAAAGATTTTTGTGAGCCAGTGTGAAATTATTTTCTAACCAATGAAAACCTTGTATTCAGAAAGAGTGAAATTAGATTTTGAATCCTCTTACAGATATAAAAATGGATGCATACTTCTTCTTGAGGTTCAAAACAATTACAGAGTTTAGTTTGATCTACATATGCATACACACACTCACAATGGAAAAAAGACAGCCAGCAACCGATGACTAAGGCCTTGTCCATGCACACAATAGAAAGGATTAACCAGCAACCAGCGATTAAGCCTTTGTCTCTGAACTCACTAACACATTAAGCTAACTTAAGTAGGTCTGTTCACAAATTTCACACTGCACTACAATTAATTACTTTGTAAAAAACTTTCACTACATGACAAACTGAACATTTTATTGCTATTGTATATTTCTGAAAAGAATATATAAGTGTTGTTATAACTGACGTTCTGCTTCTAATTTTCCTTCAGAAAATAACCATTTTCGTGTTTCATTTAAAAGAAGTGTTGTTGTTGTTGTTGTTGCTATTAAATATTTGGGATCCTGACACTTAGATAAAAACAAAAACCTGGGTACAAGGATCCCAACAATTCTACGGAGAGTAATGATTGTTCTGAACAGATATGGCACTAAAAAAAAAGAAAAATTACCAAAACAAGAATTTCCAAAATAGATCCGAAGTATTTCTGATTAACATGTTAAGAACATTTCTAAAGTGTTATAATAATAATATATGTAATATATAATAATATATAATATGTAATATTATAATATAATATGTATATGTAATATATAATAATATATGTAATATATAATAATATATATAATAATAATAATAATATGCATCTTGGTAGATTGTTTTGATTGATTTATTCGCTTTCTACATCTTATCAATCCATTGCAGGTTATTTAAAGCCACAATATATTTTAAGATTCTCAGAATTTTGGTGGGGGGATAGTAATGATTTAGTGAAACAATTCTTACTAATTAACCCATAACTGAGGGAGAAGAGGTGTATTCATATATAATCAGACAAACAAGAAATTATAATGTGGATATAAAGTGGGGGAAAAATTTTATATTAAAATCAATATATAAACCGATTACTCACTTTGTGGCCATGACAGTTTCTATATAATTATATTAAAGAGAATATAAATAAATCTAAAATGCCTGTGGAGCTAATCAGCATTTGATTGATTGAGTGATGCATTTTCTATGAGTTATTAACCCTTTGCAGGTTATTTAAAGCCATAAAATATTTTTAGACTAGCTTAAAAGCTACCCTATCAGTCAGCATCTAAGCTAGCTCCTGCAGAGGGCTCTTGATTGGGCCTTCATCACAATAGGTAGGGAGGGGTAGATGCAACAGGCAACAGTTAACTACAGAGTAAAAAGTTTCAAGATAATTCTTTTACCACCACTTAATTTAAAGACAATTTGATGTATGTAGGTCCTTACTTTCCATACAAACATATTTTATGGGCGGCTTTTGCTGGATTTCGCAATTAATTTTGATTATTTCCAAATTTATTTCCCAGTCATAAGAACTGTTATCATACAAAAAATTTATTTCAAAAAGTCATGTAAAAAAAAATTGACAAAAACAATCGCTGTAATGAAAATTTGGGAATCCAATATTTCAGGATCTGGCCCATAATATTTTTAATTTACTCACAGAGTCAGCCTGATTCCAAAATGTTATGATATGTGGGGCTACAGTCTCTAGGAGTAAAGTTGAACATCGAACAATTTTATTTTGAAACACTGTAATTTGAGAACAGTAATTTTTTTATTTGAACATGAGCTATTGAAAGTTAAAAAGTTGTGTCCCTTTAATTGTTTTTATTGGCAGAAGCCAATATAGTGGAATCTGAAAACAATTACAGTAATAAAAACTTGGAAATCCAAAATGTCAGGATTGCAGGTCCTGATCCAGCCTGGAATGTTTTTAATTTGCTTACAGAGTCAGCCTGATTCCAAAATGGTATATGTTGGGATACAGCCTCTAGGAGTAAAGTCGAAAAAGTGTTAGACACTGACATTTGCATTTATTATATAGATTGTAAGAATTTTATTTTTTAGATAGTAATGATTTAGTGAAACAAGTCTTACTAATTAACTTAGTTGAATGAAATGTTTGTTTGGTCTGCTTATACAAAATTTCAGGTAATCTAAACAGTACATATGAACCAAATTGAGTATAGATTTTTGCTGTGAATTTCTGTGACCCAGGTGTGAAAAGATTAAGCAAGCTGAGAAGCCATGTCCTTCATAGATATTAGAGCGGGTAATATTTTTCATATGTGTATGTAGTATAACATTTATCAGCACAGAAAGTGGAATTGGTTAGCCAAGCTAGTCTGTTGCATTCGCTTGGGAAAGATAATAATCCGTCTTTTTTCCTCCTTAGCTATGGGTTAAATAGCAGGACAGACTGGGCTATTTAAATTTGGTTCTAAGAGAAAGAACTCTGAATTTCAAACCATTGAAAAGACAATGGGAAATCACTTCACTGTCTTTCCCAGGAAGACATGGCAATTTACATATAATAAAGAAAAGGAATCTGTGGAGAGTCATGATCACATATGATATGAAGTGATATGCCATGAATAAAACCTTACCATTAGGTTCATGAGGCATTTAGTAGTTTGAAAAGGGCAAGGCAATTCACAGATAATAAAAAAAAGGAATGTGTGGAGAGACATGACCATCTATGTTCTGAAGGAATAAAACCTTATCACCAGACTTATGAGGTACTAGCAGTAGAGCCCGGCATTGCCCGGGGTGGTAACAGTAAGAGATAGATCAAGTATCGACCATCATAAAGAATGAAAAATAAAATTGACAAAGATTATTGTTTAAGGTTGATGGACACGCATGTCTTAATTAGTTTTTTTTTACGAATTGTTCGAACCCAAACTCAGACAAAAACATTGTTTTCAATCATTATGAGTCTACCGATTGAATAGAATTTTATTATAAACAATTGTCTTTTAAATGGAATTTTTAAAGCATTCAGAATGTAAAAATAAAGAAAAAAGTGTGCAAGACAATAAGAAACACTACCTGCCAAAAAAAAAAGTGTAGTTTTGTTGAAATCGGTTGAAAAATGTAGGAAATCTGATCCCATATATAAACGTACAGACACACACATACACAACTTGGGTTTTATAATAAGTATGATTTGCTAATCTGAAAAGGGTGTGTCAATTCACAGATAATAAAGAAAAGGAATCTATAGGGAGTCAAGATTACCTATATCTTGAAGGAACATGATATTAAAAAAAAGGAAAAAAAAAATTTTTTTGATGAAATACCATGAATATTTTGGTAGTAATGCATATTTTACTTAAATAAAAGTCAAGATTTTAGATGCTGATTTTCAAGGTATGTAGTCCTTCCTACTATAACAATCTTTCTACCCCGATTTTTCCTTGTGTTATCGTAAGCTTAGCTAAGTAAATATTCATTACTTTACATTTTGCTCAGTGGCCAGAAAATTTGGTATGAAAAAAAAATCAAGTTTCTATTTTAAATGTTTTTGTCAACAGGACTTAGAATATGTTAACTGAATCCTCAGTAGAGAATCAAGAACCCTTCCTCTCAAAAGGGGCATCAACTGGTCCAATGTCTACCTTTAGACTCAAATAAAAGCTGAAACATGTCTACTTTTTGATTCAGATATAAACCAGATCTATATCTACTTATCTATTAATTCATTGTGACTTTTGTCCTTTAAGAAAGCCGCTCATAAACAACTGGAACAGAACATAGACTACAGGCCAACTGTAACCACTGCGACTTCAGTCAACCAACCTAACACACAGATTCTCGAGATCCAACCACCTCCAAAAACCGACACCAGGCCCAAGAGACATTCCACTGATATTCTCTGATTCCACATTCATGGTGAACATCAAGCTTCACTAATCCACTCCACACCTATCTTGACATCACCACTATGACTTAGGTCAACCGACCTGACAAATGCATCATCTCCAGGTTTTACGAACTTCACCTTCCTACAAATCGCCACATCTCACCCACGTAGAGACATTTCGCTTGAGTCTGCTGTATCATCAATACAAAAAAAAAAAATTATATTTACTATTCTTATATTCTTTTCCTTTCACTTCATTATTTTGTTTGTTCTTCCATAGTACGACACGCATGTTTATAACAGAATCAATTATCCTTCTTGAAGACTTGCCGACAACCAAGGCTAGAAAGTTCAGGCTTCCCTGCTATTTTCCTATAACTAGAGGGAGAAAATGAATTCATAACTTTTTGAAGCCTTTTAATATGAAATGAATACCAACTGATTTGGCTGGAATTCAAACCAATATTGCTGGTTTTATTATTTACAGTAAAAACAACATAAAGAATAGAACAACACTTGAAAAAAGTGCATACACATCTGTGAATTAGTTACACTTATAAGTGTGGGTTACTTAACTTGGCTTTGCCAAACGCTTGTTAGGTGACGCTGTTTCCTTCCTCTTCATTTTTCTGTCTCTTGCTCCAAGATGTAGTAGTTTGTAGATGAGAACATCCCTGCTGGGGCACATTCATTTTCCCAGTCAACTGAACTCTCACACACATGGACATGCACATATGCAAACAAGGACATTCTTAATAGCCTACTTTTTAATGTTTTTTCCTTTCCTTTCCACACATATATGTAATTTCTTTTTGTTAATACATGCATTGTTTATTTAAAATCCAAGCTCTTATTTTTACCCAAACTCACATGAGGCCACCAAATATTGTTTGTGGGACAAATAAATTAAATATTTACTGAAAAACGTCCACACCTAGTGGTTAACTGATTTATTTTTTAAATGCTTTGGTTTTTCAGGATACATGGTCTCCAAAGATATTTTTTTTTATTATCTGCAAATTACCATGTATGGGTTTTCTGTTGCCTTCTTCATGGTTTTTGAATTCAGAATTTTCTTTCTCTTAGACCTAAGGCAAGTGAGCATTGACTGCTATTTAATCCATAGCTGGGGGGAAAGTAGAAATTCGTTTCTTTCTTCAGTTATGGAGTAAATAGCTAAACAGACTTGGCTCCCAAGCAACCAGTCTGGAAAGATTACTTTAAATTTAAAACTATGGAGAAGGCAATGGTTAACCTCTCCACTATCTTTCTGCTATATTCTGTGCTAATAGGAATATATACTTGAAAAACAAGGTGGATAAAATAAGTAAAGGTTTATTGTAAAACCAGAAAAATAAGAAATAAGGTAACAGTTATGTGCACAATCATCACAAGTCAATCCAGTAGTGAGTGCTACTATTGGAAGGTCCGTAGTTCTCGCGTAAGTCTAAGTTGTACTCCACAGATCCCAGCTCGACTCCTGTAGTCCATTGCCTTATGGATACTTATAAGTAGTTACTACCTATAGTGTAGTTACTCATGGGGGTGACAGGTTATTCCATTACATCACTTTCCCAAGAAGTCATGGCAACTTACAAATATTTGTTTTATATACATATATTGTACACCAGAACTCAGTGATGTCTATTCTGGGGTCATAAAAAGTTTCAGACCTCCATGACATCAGACTTTCTCTCCCATTGGCCAGCTGAGAGCGATCATTTCTTGACTAGCATGGTCACTTCAATATGGTGTAATGGTTAGCAAGCTTGTCTCACTAAATCATTTACAACTGAATAGTGTGTTCAATACTCATTAGTACCCCATACTTTTGTCATTGTACCACATCTAAGCTATGTATAGAAAATCATTTGGGCACCTCAACGTGCTGTAAGGGTTAGCAAGCTTGTCTTGCTAGAACAACTGTGACTAAGCAGTGATTTTGATTTTCCCTGGGTGCCCCATACTTTCAACCTTGTGTTACATCTAAACTATGCTTTAAAAAAAAATCACGATTTCTTGACTGGTATTCTGGCATAGCTTCTACATGATTGCAAGAAATGTAGATATTGAAAATTTAAAGTTGTGGAGAAGGCAATGGTAAGCCACTCTACTATATTTCCCAAGAAGTCATAGCAATTTACAAATATTAAATAGAGAGAAGCTGTGGAGAGCCATGACTATCTATGTCCTAAAGAGATTTGACGTTTGAAAAAAAAAGAAAAAAAAGAAAATTCTAAAATTTAGACATTGATACAAATGGTTTAAAATGTCAACAGCTACCCAGGGTACCAATCTTAACTAAAAATGAATTTTGTTCATTTGAAATAAATACTCTCAATGTCAATCAGTTAAGAGACGTGATACACGGTTGGGCGATCATGTATATTATGATATATGACTGATGAGGCAGATTTTTTTCCCACAGTAGGTTGTGATTTCTTTCTGTGGTAGACTGGTTGCCAACCAAGACTAAAGAACCTATCCTGCTATTTAATCCATAGCTGGGGGAGAGAAGATGGATTCATATCTTTCCTAAGGGTATTTGTGTGTAAGTGAATATAATGAACTCAACTGGAATTTGAACTCGGCTCTCCGAGTTCTCACTCCAAGCCGATTACATTACCCCACAACACACATCTAATGTCAATAAGGGATCTATTTTGATTTTTGAATGAGATAAAAAAAAATAATTTAAGCCAGTCTTCTTTTTTTCCAGCTGTTCGATTCCTAAAATAAAACTTTTTTAAATGCTTTTTATAAAGAACACTTTTTAAAACTCTACTCGAGTTAAATAAATTAAATAAAAAAATCCTATTAAAAACGGGAGATTATTTTTTAATTCAATTAAAAGAAAAAAAAATTGTTTTAGTTTCATTTTCAGAAAATCACTTCCACATAAGGAAATGCCATCATTATTTTTATCAATGTGACGAATGTCAAGTAACTAATCGACCATAAAGTGGATCTGTTTAATCGCTGACTTTTTTCTTTTTTTAACACACCCAGAACAACAGTAACACTACAATTAAATCTGGAATGCGAATTTATCTTTCTTACATTTACCAACCTACATTTTTATTTCTTTTCCGGGGGCGGGGAGTGACACACTGATTGGAGTAATAAAAATATGAATAAATTAAATAAAAATAAAATAATTTACTTTTACTTTCAGTACGCTAAACCGAGTAAATGTCGATGTTCTAAGAGAAAAAAAAAAGTGTCGAAAATTCATTTTCAATTTTTTCATATTTCAAAATTTTGTCTTCTTTTACCTGAGGAAGCTGAACCCCCAAAATCTCAGACAACGATGGAAATTATTTTATTTTTATTTCAAAGAACCAAGAAGCGATCCATTCATTTATTACTCATCCTTCTTTCTTACTTTGAGTATTGGCTAAGTTAAGTTTTTCGTTTAGTTTAGTTTGCTTGCACAAAATCACAATGTCAGGTTATTCAGTGAGGATCAGTCTGACTAACGATAACGTATGGCCTGAGAGACTTGATGTGATAATCAACAGTAACACCCTAAAAAAAATTATAAGGTATTTATCCGCGCGCCCACGTCACATTCGACACGTGGTTGGAGTTTTTAAATGTGGGCTTTTGGCAAAAAAACGTAGTAGAAAACCATAAAAATTGCTCTCTCGCCTCTTCTCATTTTTGGTGACTTCTCAGCCGCCGAGTATGACCTTGGGGCCCATCCCAAAGGAGAGGTATTGCTTGGAGCTTGAGCTAATATTATTTTCAATTTACCAACCGAAATGGTAGAAAGAAAAAAGAGAGAGAAGGAAAGAGAGAGAGAGAAGGAAAGAGAGAGCGAGAAAGAAAGAAATATTGTTTATTTAGAGAGTACGTTTTTTTAACTTTTAAAAAGAAAGAAAGGTAGATAGGTTTGTCTTAAAAACAGAAAACTTATCCGAGTAACGACACCAAAGCTAAACAAAAACGATTGTGTGTATGTGTGTGGGGGTAATTACTGTGTACTAATTTGACTTGTTGATAATAAAATTTACATTTTTACACTTTTATAGCCTCTCTCATCGCGGTACGAAATAGCTTACATTTCAACCACAAAAAGGGAGACTGATAGAAAAAAAAGAAGAAAAAAAAAAAAAACGAAATAAAAGTAAAACTTTTTTCTCCTGGCTCTTCACACCAACCCTTTCTTTCTGGATTTATTTGGTTATAACCAACCCTTTTAGTGCTGCTCATATTACGGTGAACAAAATAAAGCCTCCGTAACGCTAAACATGGTTATTATATTTTTACAGTACTAGTACCAACTTACTTATGATGATATGGATAGGTTAGTTACTTTCTCCTACCCACCTCTTCCTAAAGGCGAATAAGAAAGTGTATTCGTTATCGTAAATCTGCGACAGATTTAGAACTAAGACCCGAGGGTACAAAAAGATAAAGAGCCGCAATAGACGTTCACTCGACCAACACAATATCTGTGCGTGTGTGAACATATGCGGTCCCAAAAATGGGGGCTTACTTTATGAAAGGATGTTAGGGATTGATTCCCAGGTGCGGATAACGTATGGGCGCTATTCGTCCCAGATACTCTTTTTTGTTTACTACACTACAGTTTTTACACTTTTTACAAAAACACTTAAATAAATGCAATAAGTGTAAAACTAGATCCCCACCCTATATATTTTTTATACATATGTCTTTTTTTTTCGTTTTGTTTTTTAGTGAGTTAAAAAATCACACGTGTTAAAATCAAAAGAATTCCATTTTATTTTTATTGTTTTATTGGGAGTACGTTTTTAATTAACTACAATCAATATACCTGTGTAGTGTAAATTTTCCTACCCACTTTTTTTAAATGCTACACTACAGGTGTTTTTTTGTTTCCTGTTTTTTTTTTTTTTTAATTTGTTCCTTTTATTTTCTTTTAGTTTTACAATTTACACAATGAAGACAAAAAGTGCTGTCAATCACTTTTTTAAAGTTTTCATTTTAATTGTCAATAATTTTCAGATCACCTCAGTTCTGTGGCTAAAACAAAAATAATGCATTTCCCAACCCAACGGTGTTGTAGATCGGTGTTCAAGCCCGGATAAAAGGATTTCGATTACTGAAATTGAAATTCAAGACACACAGACCCTATTAGTATTCAGATTCACTCAGCCATGAGTTGAGAGAGCAAGGGTGTACTGACTGTAACAGTAACTCAGTAACTGGTAACACAATCTTCCTCTTCTTCTCTTGGCCTTGTGTGCCGCACTAACAAATATTCGAGAACGGAAACAATGTCACAGAAAAAAATGTGACAATTTTGGCTCGGGGGAAAGTCACATTTAGTTTTTTAGTTAGTAATAAAATAAATCATTACTAAGCAAATGTTGGCGATCAAAATAAAAACAAATGATCATTTCAATTGATGCCACAAAAAATCTACAATTTCGATGTCCTATTGTAGAGCAAAAAAACGCAATTTTTTTCTTTAACTTGTCTCAAAATCTTAATTTAAAAAAATCGTTATTTAAATTTCGATGCTCTTTTATCAAGGGTCTTTTTGTAACTTTTTACTCCCAACAATCGGAATATCAAGCCAACACAATCTTATTTGCTGAAACAAACCCACACAATAAGATAAAATGTTTAGCTTAGCCTTCCATTTGCTATATTACAATATTACAATTTATAAAGAAACAAAAATAATTTTAAAAAAATGTTCTTTCCTTTTTTAGAAGGTTTAAAGTGAAATTGAAATCATGGTCAAAGAAAGAAGCATTTGTAAAAAAAAAAAAAAAATTCCTCAAAAAATCTATAAAAAACAAATAAAAAAAATAAAAACGTTTGGCGTTTACCGTTTATAAGTTTTTAAATTTTACCTTGGAACTTAATGAAAGCTATGTGTAACCAATGATGATGATAAAAGACTAAGAGTGTGATACTGATATACTGTTGGTATCATTTTTACACCCCCACCTAGCAATTTCTTTCTTTCTTTCTCTCTCTGTGTGTGTGTGTGTGTGGCGTTTGGTTATGGAGAAGGCTATGGTTTCTTTAATAATTATTTATTAAACTTTGATTAATATTGAAACTTTTTAATATTAGTTTAATTGGCTTTTTTTTATTATTCTACTTTTTCACGTGTGAAAGATGAAGTTCAAAAAGTCAGTGACAAAGATAACCATAAATAAATGAGTGAAATTGAAATAAAAAAAACTAGGAAAGCTTATTTTTGCTTTGGTAAGAAGAATAATGAGACCAAGTAACTCAGATTTTACTGTTTTACAAGTAGTACATGATGAACTCATGAATAGTTAGAACAAGTAAAAAAGATTATATTGAATTTTTTTTTTTTTTAGGTGGGGAGGTGGCTCTTGTCTGCTTTGAAAATCAGCATTTGAATTGAAATAATAATGCTGTCTTTTTTTTTAGGTTTGAACAATGAACTGAACACTAACCTCAGGTAAACTCGCAACCTTCTTCGCCACCGGCCAACCAACACCCCCAATTATTGAGAGAGAGAGGGGGGGGAGAAATTTAGTAACAGTGAGATAATGCAACAAAAGATCGTGCGAAGCCATAATTGCCCCGACACAATAATGCGTTCATTAATTTATGTATGTATGTATGTATGTGTGTCTGCTCGCTCATGTGTTATTTTTTGTGATGGTCTGGGGATGATTCAGAAGAAATCGCTCAACAACAGAATCCCTCTTTCTTTACACTATAAAAATAAAATATTGAGGCATACAAAAATAAACAACAATATAAAAAAGTAAAAACGATAAATTTTTTAAAAAGTCGATTTAAGGAAGGTGTCACACTGTGCTAAAAATCACCTCTCTTTCTTTCTTTATCTGGTATTTTCCTGACCAAATATTTAATTTGTCCATGTTTTTTTCTCCACAGGAATTTGTTCATCTGTCCTGGAAATAAGAGCTTAAGTTACCGAAAAAACACTACTACTAACAGTAACTTAACACTAACAGTAACACTAACTAACAGGTAGGACATTTTTACAAGCAACAATTTTTAGCACAGTGTGACTGTGACACCTTCCTTAAATCGACTTATAAAATAAAATATTGAGGCATACAAAAATAAACAACAATATAAAAAAGTAAAAACGATAAATTTTTTAAAAAGTTGATTTCAGGTGGAGAGAAAAACATGGACAAATATTTGGTCAGGAAAATATCAGATAAAGAAAGAAAGAGAGGTGATAGAGAGAGGGAGGGACGAAAGAAAGAAAGAGATAGAGAAAGGAGAAAGAAAGAGATAGAGAGAGGAGAAAGAAAGAAAGAGAGGGATAGAGAGAGAGAGGAGAAAGTAAGAAAGAGAGAGATAGAGAGGGAGAAAGAAAGAAACGGAGAAATGAAGTAAGGAATTTTAAGAATTGGAAATGTAAATTTAAGAAGCTAAGGGAAACTGAGGAAAAAGAAGAAAGTGAAAAGGGGAGGAAGGAAGGAAGGAAGGACGGACACAGATGGAGAAGAAATTCCTCTGAGATTTGAGTAGATGTTGAATAGTAGTACTCGTCAGTTAAGAGAGGGATGAACCTGGTGATTTAAAGTTTTGCAGTCAGTCAGTCATCGGAGTAGATATTAGCGGCGGTGGCTGGAGGGGGGGGGAAGGAAAGGCATAAAACAGCAAACAGGAGAGGAGAGATGGGTACAGTAGATTTAGTAAGAGTTTTTAAAAATTGAAAACGGAAGAAAAAGCGAAAAGGAAAAAAATAAGGACATAATTTTTGGATTAAAATAAAATTATTTCAGTTGTATAATTCAATTGTAGTGACTAGATATGGATGGCGATATGGATGAGTGACGTTTTTTAGTTAAGATTAAGAAGGTATTGATGGAGGAGGTATTTTTCATAAAACAAGACAAAATTTGACACAATGTCATGTACATTGGGGAAAAACTGAGAATTACAAGTCGCTACCACTGTTTATTAAACTTTCTAAAAAGCTACAAGTGTTGGTTACCAGGTGAGACTAGAGAGTCTATCAATGACTAGTGAAACTAACTCGGTTAAGAATTCAAATAAAGAAACAAAAACCGAGAGAGAGAACAGACTGAATCATATGAATAGTAAATTGAGATGTGAATCTAGGTAAAAGAGATTTAAACAGACTTTTTAGTTAGAAACATAGATGCAGAAATACATAGATACATAGATACATAGAAACAGACTTCAGATAAATAGATAGAAACAGAATTTAAATAAATTAGATAGAAACAGACTTTAGATAGAGAAATAGACTGAAACAGGGTTTAGATAGAAACAGATAGAAACATATTTAGAGACAGAGCTGAGATAGAAACAAACTTTAGATAGATAAAACCATACTTTAGATAAATAGATAGATAGAAACAAACTTTAGATAGATAAAACCATACTTTAGATAAATAGATAGATAGAAACATACTTTAGATAAATAGATAGATAGAAACAAATTTTAGATAGATAGACAGAACAAGACTTAAGAAATATAGAAACAGATTTTAGATAAACAGATGGCTAGACATATAGATAGAAACAGACTTTAGATAGATAAACAGATTTTAGATAGAAACAGACTTTAGTTAGCCAGATAGAAACATACTTAGAAACAGACTTTAGATATACAGGCTAGATATACAGAAACAGACTTTTGATAAACAGATAGATAGAAAGAGATTTTACATATACAGATAGAGAATTTAGATAGGCAGATAGATAGAAAGAAACTTTAACTAGATAGAAACAGATTTTAGATAGAAACAGACTTTAGATAGCAGATAGAAACATACAGAGACAGACTTGTGATAGAAACAGACTTTAGATAGATAAATAGATAGATAAACTTTAGATATATAGAAACAGACTTTTGATAAACAGATAGAAAGAGATTTTAGATAGGCAGATAGATAGAAAGAGACTTTAGATAGCCAGATAGAAACATACTTAGAGACAGACTTGAGATAGATAGGAAGAGACTTTAGATAGATAAAAATAAACTTTAGATAGATAAATAGATTAGTAGAAACAGATTTTAGATAGATAAATAGATAAAAACAGATTTTATATATATAGAGAGAGACAGACTAGATATATATAATCAGACTAGATATATAGAAACAGATATTAGATAAACAGATAGATGGATAGAAAGAGATATTAGATAGATAGACAGAAAGAGACTATAGATAAATAATAAAAGCCTTACAGATACTGCAATAAGTACCATAATTATCAGTATATTATGTACCCCCACCAATTTTTAAGCCTAAAAAGTGAGGGTGTGCATGTTATACATATGAACTAAATATTATCTTTTTTCTAGCCATGTACATCATTATATTCAGTATGATATTACCAAAAGTAAGCCCAAACTAATTAATGTTTAACAAAAAGTTTAAATCACAAGCCTAACATTGCATTTGTTTTAAAAATATATATTACTCACATTATCTAAGCATATGTTAGTTTGCTTGTCTCCTGTCCATGTCAAAGATGTTATGACAGTTTCATTTATGTTATTAGGGTAACTGAACTCTTTGTCATCTTCAGTGTCATCATTGATCACAGAGTCATCTGGTCCTTCTTCCTCAAAAAGGCACTGTCCACTTCTGCTACTAAGCCACTACAGAGAAATGGCCACTTGCCACTAGGATATATGTTAATAATTTTGTTTCTCCTTGTGTGAGCTTAGTTATGCTGTGTGTTGCATTTTTGTATAAACATGTCCATCCATCTATTCTGAATAACATATATATTGTTTCAAAACATAATGCAAACTATATAATCTTTTTTATTTTTTGTTGATCCAAACTGAACAAAAAGTTGGATAAATGTTAAATTTAGGTCAAGTTTAGCTGCTTACAAATTCTGAAGCATCATGATAAATGTTTTCTCTTTTCCAGAATTTCATAGCCCAATGTTAGGGGTGTACATAATATATAAGTACTTATTATACACAGATAATTATTATTTTTCTTGTAAAATAAAAGTAAGAATACAGTCCAAGATATATAGTGAGAGTTGATCATTTACAATAGATATTGATAAATTCAATTATTTCTTTGTAAGCATTTCACCCCAAGCAAGGCAGGAGTGCCACTAGTATGCAGGAGGTTACAGGGAGTGAAAGTGAGAGAAAAGACTGGATATAGGAGAAGGGGCTGATGAAAGGATAAAAAATAAACAGGGTTCAAATCAGTAGAAGATGGAGGTTTGTAACACCTATCCTGACCCCACTGGATCGATGTACTCTACAAGACCGAACGTGGGTCCTGTCCTGGTCCAGTATTACAGGTTCAACCAAAGTCTCTGGTTCACAATGTCGATTCAATTGCAATTTCCAGTCACGTTGTGATTTTTTTTTTGATCCTGGAGAGCAATTAACAAATCGTACATCCTAGAAGATTCAGCTGGTCTACCTGCAAGTTCGTTGGGGCAAGAATTGGGCCAAGCAGAAAAATCAAATATGAATAAGTCGATTTGATTCCAAAGAAAAATTTATGTATATAAGGAAGAAATTGATACAAAAAGAATAATGCTTCTTTTACAAGAAAGTAGTGTATATGAAATAAAGTCCAGGAAAAAAAAACAAATATTGCAAATAATTCTGAAAGGAAAGAAGTTGTTTTTGAGTTTACCCTTTTTGTTCTTAGTAGTTACCATAATTATTTTAATATCAGGATATAAGAGGATTCACTGGCAGTATTGCGTCAATATTGCAGATAACTTGAGTTCACTTCCTCCCTTATTACAGCAGCAAGCAGACATTTTCACTCTCACTGCCTATCTCTCTATCTCTCTCTCTCTCTCTCTGGCCGACTGCTTGTCAACCAACTTCACCCAGCTCCAATTCCAATTTCAACTCTGACTCTTTGTTTTTGCATAAACATGTGATTAATAAACACAGTGGTAGTAACAAAAACCTGGGGTGTTGGTAAACTTAAAATACAACCTGATTACTGACCTCCCCCCCTTCATGATTAAATGAACAGTCTCTTCTTCTCAACTGGTATTCCATAGTTCATATAAACACTATTGTTTTGAGATTTTATATTAATAATTCTGATGAAGCACAGATTCTTTGGGCACAAACTTCACCACAGATTATTTTTCCATCTATAAAAAAATTCTATATCACTATAATTATTAATATTTCAAGGGTGACCATTGCTCTCTGTCACAGGTTGACACTACATTTAAATTTTTGAAGATTGCAGTTATCAGGGAAGCAAGTTGAGAAGTGCAAAAAAAAAAAACTGTTAGAGTAGTAGTGGCAGTTACATTTAACTATTTTGACAGTAAAAGGGTGGGGCCTAGATGCCAATCTAGTAGCATGCTTAAATTCATGTAGTTGTGACACCAGGGAAAAAAGCTTGTCAGAGCAGTTGTCATGAAAAGTATTTATAGAAAAGACAGAGGGAAGCCACATCATGTATGTGAGAAAGTGACTGATGCTGAGATGCCAATTATTGACTAAGCTTTAGTTTGAGAGAAGATTGTGTGCGTGTGTGTGTGTATATATATATATATATATATATATATATATACATACATACACGCACACACACACAATCTTCTCTCAAACTAAAAAAAATATAAATTTTTTCTTCCTTTAATAAGGATACTAAGAAACTCGTCCGTAAATATGAGAGGATCCTATTAAGAATAAGTAGACAAAACTTGTCTAAATTGTTTAATGAGACATGTCTTAATATATATATATATATATTCAATCAGTTCACCCCAATCAAGGCAATAATGCAACTAAGATGCAAGGAGGTACTCATAGTGAAAGAGAATAAAAAGATTTTGGAAGACCAGAAACCTAACACTAAACAGGAACCCATAGATAATCCTCTATTCCTTCTCAAAAGACCAGGGAGGTGTGTGCACTGGACGATAGGTGAACCTATCTACTCCTATTAAATATATTTTTGCAGTATGAAGGTAGTAGTTTGAGAGGTAAAAAATCATATAAGCTGATTCTAGTCAGTGTGCTTTTTCCTATGTGCTCTATAGATCTGACCACATTCCAAATGTGATACGGTCCAACAAATATCTATAATAAATCATAAAAGGATTGTGTTCATATAAAAGAATCATTAAACAGAAAAGACAGGCAGAGTGTTAGGTAAATAAAATACTAAGTTTGTAAGTTTGGATGCATTCCATATCTTGGTGAACGATCACTGGGAAACCTCATGTTCAGCAACAGCAGCAGCTGCAGCAGTGGGTGTGTCTGGGAGTAGTGATTCTTAACATGAGTGGTAATGCCTTCATAAGGTTGAGGAGGTGAAAAATTTGGCCATGCAAAAATATTCAACTCGCCCACAAAGAAAAAGGAAAGGGAAAAAAAGAAAGATAAAATGAAAATGCAAATTTTTATATTCCAGAAATTGTTGAAATGTTTTACAAATGTTTTTCTTTTTTTAGTCAAGTTTCTTTGTATGAAGACAGTTTTCATACAACAGAAAATAGACTAGATTTTTAATGACTCCTCTTACTACTTTGACTCAGACTGTTACTCCAACTGTTACCCAGACTGACTACTTGATACATTGTCCTTTATTTATAAATAGTGCATGGATGTAGTAGCAGACATGCACATATTTAATAGGAAAATACTCAGCTCAAATATGAAAGTGTGTTACTTAAAGAGTATATAATTTCTAATAACTAACTAACTATACATGCATAAAAACTGAAACTTTGAAGATTTCTTAATGACTTCAGCTTGGACTGTTACATTTGGCTGCTACTCATATTATCATGTGAACTACTTCAACTTTGACTGATTACTTGGTACACAGTCCTTTTATTTATACCTCAAACACAGATGTAATAATAAACAAAAAAGACAAATGAATATTTAACAATTCTAATTATTTACTTGTTACTTGAAGAATATATAATTTCCAATAACAATACAGGCTTAAAAGCTGAAACTTTGTAGATTAATAATTTGATATACAATTTAAAAGCTGTATAATTTTGATCTTTCTCTGTATATTATAAAATGTTTTTTCATCATTTCACCTCCAAGGAAGACAATAAACCCACTAAGATGTAGAATATTACCGAATGTAAAAGAATATAAGAAAAAGTAAAAAATTATTGAAGGAGAAAAATAAAAAGAACAGGAAGAAGAGAGAAGATAATGATCGACATTGCATTTAAATTTTTGAAGACCAAAGTTAACTGGAAACCTGGAAAGGAGTTCCACAAGTAAGAAGTGTGAAAACAGAAACTGTTAGCATAAAACTTATGGTTACATCTAACAGTACATTTAAATTCATAAAGTCTATGTACCATAGAAGAAAGTTCATCAGAACAATTACCATGAAAGTATTTATAGAAAAAGCACAGGGAAGCTACATTAGAGAAGTGGGGAAAGACTGAAGCCCAGATGCCAGGTCAGGACCAATAACATTGCAGATTATTCTTTGAATTTTATCAAGGATCTCTAAATAAATAGCAGAAGCACTAGACCAGATGTAGCAGCAATATTCAAAGCATGACTGAATGGTAGACTTATAAATATGTAAGATAGATTCTAGCTAGAAAAATTGTATAGCACAACAAGCCAACTTTCCTAGCAGCAGACCCGGCAATTGATTCAATATAATTTTTCCACTTCATGTTAATGGGAAATGTTAGTCCAAAAATTGCAATGAGTCATTCTACTGGAGGTTAGCGTCAGTCATGCTGATGGAAGGAATAAAGAGTTCTCTCAAATGATTAATAGAGAGCAGTTTCACTTTGGAGGTGTAAAATTGGCAAACTGTTCCTTACCCCAGAACATAGATAATTTTTTAGATCAGCTGCCAATTTGATCTTATCAAACCAAGACAGGAGTAAATAGTTATCAGCATAGATACAGACTTGAGAACTGATGCCATCATTAAGGTCATTGATGAAAATTTGGAACAACACAGATTAAAATATAGATCCCTGTGGAATGCCTACATTAATGCAAAAGGATCTAGAAGAGTGGTGGTGGTGGTGGTGGTTGTGGTGTTTGTGGTATAATGGTATGGGGAATATTTTCTTGGCATACAGTGGGATTCTGGAGGCCAATAAAAAGTCATTTAAATGTTGCAGACTACCTAAATATTATTCCTGACCATGTGCCTTAATTTATGCCACTCCCAGCAAGACAATATCACAAATCAAAAATAATGGCAGATTAGCTCAGAAAACAAAGTAATGAGTTTTAAAGTGGTCTCTACAGTCACCAGTTCTTAATCCCATCGAAGGGTGCTGTGGAAAGAGAGATTCAAATCCTGGATGTGTACACAAGCAATTAGAAGCATTGCAGGATGCCATGATAACAGTATGAACACAAATTTCAAAAGAGTGGTTCAAGGTCAAGAAGAACTGAGGTGGTTCTAAAGGCAAAAGGGAGTCTAACCCAGTTCTAGAATAGTATATCTAATAAAGTGGCCGGTAAGCATATATAAGTATAAAATTTTTTAGGTCCGGAAATGTTATTATAGCTAATTTTTCTTGTTGACAAAGGTTGCAGATATTACTATGATTGTTGTAAGGTTTTGGTTTTTTAAAATCTTTCAGTTTAAAAAAAAGAAAAGATCCAATTGTAAATTGTAATTTTTATCATTTTATATGTGTATTGAGCACTTTTTAATACTACTGTTTCTTGGTCTAATTCAACTCTGACCATTAACTTTTTTATTATATATATATATGTGTGTATGGCTGATACATCAGGATGATGATCAAGTGTAAGGGGAGTGCTGGGAGTTGATATATTTTTTGTGTGGGTTTGACCAAGCTCATGGGATGTGGTCGGTGCACATGTTGGTTGATCAAGGTCATGGTGGGGGGTTGATTCGTTGGATGGTATGGCCGCAGTGATGATAGCAAAGGTTATGCCTTGTAGCGAGTCGCGTATGCCGAGGTGATGGTGGATGTTTGCTGATGTGACACATTGGTATCAACATGGCATGGTTGTTAGACCTGTTCTATGGAACGGTGATGACTGCAAAAGGAATGCCTTGTAACGAGTCAGGTAAAGGTGGTGGGTTGCCAAGATGGTGTCGCTGGTATTTGCCTAGGGGACAGTGCTGTATTGAATTTGGTTTGCCAAGGTGAGAGCATTGGTGATGATGAATGCTTGTAGCTGGGTAGTGTTGAAATTGAGATGTTATCATGTTGAAGCTGGATAGCTGAGGTGGTTGGTCAAACTTAGGAGTGGTAATGGTCATTGAGAGGAGTGGCCATGTTGAGAGGGGTTGGTGGTAACAGCAGCAGCAGCACACTGCCTGTTGGTCTGTAGCCTCCTGGCCCTCAACTGCCAGAACATTATTGAAGACCTGCTTTTAAGTGGATCTGGTAGTCCCCAGGGGTATTTTCTTTTCTGGTGGGAATGTTGACCAGTAATTGACCAGTGTCACTTTTATTGTAGGGGGCTTGCTTCATAGACTAGATGTGATAATGAATTTTTTTTTATTTCATTCCTTGTTTTCATGGCGTTCACATCTGGCCAGCATGCAGAGAGAGATTTAATTGCAACAGAGTATAACATATATATATATATATATATATTTATATATAATAGCTAGTCACTTGTATTTAGGGAAACCTGTCTACTAGGGCAGCTAGGAAATCCCAACTGAAGATGTCTGCTCAGGCACATTTGTATTTATTCCACACCTTCAGAGCCCACCTGTGGTTTATACTGCAACTATGCTGAGCAGACCTTAGTTACAGTTTCTGGGAGAGAGACTGTTATCTAGAGTGATTAGCAATTTGAATAAGGCCAGCACACTCAAACCATCAGCCATGATGACTTGTGACTTTGTGCTAACACAGCTATTGACGGCTCCAATTTCAATCACAAGGCTTGGGTCAACCCATGGCATGGTTTTCAGGCACTTTCCAAAGGTGCCACACACTGGGATTGATCGCTCCAGGCTGATAACATCAGGAAGTCTTCTTCCTGACAAATTGACCATGGTGAGATTTGAACTCGGGTCTCATGGTCAGAAAGTGAATGTTCTAACCACTCGTCCATGTGCCCATAACACACACACACACACACATATATATATATATATATATATATATAACATCGGTTTAATAATCATAAGAAAACCATCAGGGACAACAACAACAATTTTCCTGTCGCAGTGGAAAATGGGTCTAAAACTGACTGTATGGTGAAAGAAAAAAAACTAAAGTGGCTGTTTCAGTTAATTTGCAAAAGGGTGTATATAAAATTGTTTAAATCATGTTACAGCATAACTGTCCATTCCACAAAATGTTTAATAAAAAAAACACTAATTTTCTTTTTTCCACATAAGACGTTTAGCCATCTTGACACTATTTGTCTTAACAATCACTGAAAAACCCTTTGAGTTTTTCAGCTAGAAAGAGAACAGATTAAAATCATTTTGTGTTTTCCCAACTGAGTGATGGTGAGAGGATAAAGATCATTCAGGTCTTCAGTAATGGTACCAGCATTCATACTCTGGTTTCCATCTTCAAAGTCTATTCAACAACCATCAAGAGAATGGTGAATGTTTAAAAAAGTGGGAACAATACAGTGGTAAACTAGACCAGGAGGTTACAACAGCAAGAGGGATCATCATTTTAACTTAAAGCTAAAGAGATCTATTAGAAAAGATCCAACTCAATCCATAAGATGTTTGGCACATGAGAGAGGAATTTCAGCTATGACAGTCCAATGGGCAGTGAAAAAAGACTTGAAAATGAAATCATATATGAAACATGTAAAGCACCTTGTTACTCCAGGACAGAAGGTTAGAAGGCAAAGATCATCTTGAATAAGTTGGAAAATGATCCTGGAATAATATATATATATATATATATATATATATATATATATCTTTAAACTTTATATCAATCCATCATAATTAATGATGAACATATAATTTTCATTTATGATTGATTTCATCACAGTTCTTCTGTTAAGCTTATAGAGTAATTATACATTCTTATTGCTCAAAGTAGAGTCCAATAGTGTTATAAAAACCTTGGAGAATTCCAGTAAGATATCTTTAATCATTTCTAAGATACAACTGTCCAAAGCTTAATCTAATAATTGGACAATTTTGCTGTTACACGATTTGAACAATTTTGTTGCTACACCTGGTATGTAAATGTTTTATTAAATAGAATGAACAAAAAGTATCTGTTAAGCCTTTGTTGATGTTAGTGTCAAACAAGTCTTTTTTCTATTCCCTGTCCATTCTATTTAATAAATCATATGTTATTCTTATTAAACTATTAATAGTGCCTCTAGATTAATAATCATTTTAATTCCTTAGAGAAGATGAAAGTTATCTGTCAAAATATTGCTCACTTGACACAATTATTCTTTCAAGTGATTCATTAATCTTAATAAGCATCCAAGTGAAAGGAAAGTCTCAATTTAATTGGTTAATCTGAGTCATGTGACTTCACTTTCATGATTTGCTGGAATTTACAATCAGATTAGCTTGGCTTAGTCTTCCCAGTTTGAATTTTTTATTATATGTTGAAATAAAATTATTTCATGCCAATATTTGTGAATACTGAACATGGATCATGTAGGGCCTACTTTTTTTTATGTCCTATAAACCCAATATTGATCGATGTTCAAATCCTGTAAAAAGTAACATCACATTTCAAAATATAGAACTCTAATTTTATAATTTTTGAAACACACATTCGTACTGGTGAAGAAATAGAACTTAGGAAATAAGCTTTTTGGTTTGTTTTATTTTGTTTTACAGCATATCAACATCGATGGGTTATTTAATGGCAACAAGATTTTTAGGATAGATTCATATGAATAGAATATGTATTCTTCATAAGAAATCAATTTGTAGATCAGGTATTATTGATATATTTTTTTGTAGAAAAGGGTTTGTGTCAAGAGTCAAATGTAATGTTGGTAATTTTAAAAAAAATGTATTACTAGTATTTTTACTATAAAAATCTATTTTTATATATTCATAGAGTTTTAACACCAGTTTAGAGGTTGACTATTTACCTTAAGCTGGGATGCTAACAGATGCTACCACCCTGGGTCAGGGTGAACCTGGGAACAACAGCAATTAAGAGGTTCCATACTCCTCAAAACCTCCTGTTCAGAGGCCTTGCTGCTGGCTGTAGTTTATCATCATACCCTGGACAAATAAGCTTTTTAACTCAGCACAAATTATAATGGAAAATTGAGCAATTAGATTTGTGAAGAAAGATTTTAAAAATCTATATAAATTAAGTCTTGCTAAAATAAACAAATGGCAAATTCAAATTATAACTAACATGTTAAAAAATATTCTATTAATTAATCAGTTTCAGGCAAAATAAAAACATCCTTTTATCGAAAATTATTAAGATACAATATCCCTGTTGAGCAGGTACCAAATTAAAATAAATGTTAATTAAATCATAATTTATGGAGAAAGATAAAAAATAAACAGCATTTAAAACATATATCAAACTAGCTTAAAAGCCGCTCTATCAAGTGGCAATTAAACCAAAGGGCTCTTGATTGGGCTTTTGGCTTGATCAGGAATTTGAGAGTCCCTAAGTCTTTGCATATTCTCAGCATTGCAAGCTCTCCTGGTTGCCATTTGATCTTGGTTTTCATTTGCATGGGACTTTCTTTTCCTCACTGCAGCCTTGGCTCTTTTGATTGCAATCTGGTCCTCTGTTTGGCAGAGATTTCTTTTTGTGAGGTATACTGCTGCCGTATGCAATAGGCAACAATAAACTACAAAAGAACTCAAAATTGATTGCTGCATTTAAGTATTGCATTAATATTTAGGCTTACCTTTAAAAAGTTCAATGATAATTCTTCTGCCACCACTTAATTTAAAGTCATTTTGATGTACGTAGGTTCACACTTTTCATCCAAACAATTATTTTTATTATACGGGTGACTTTCACTGGATTTTGCAATTAATCTCAATTACTCCCTAATTTATTTCCAAGTTACAAAACTTGTTATTGTAAAAATATACAAAAAAAAAATGGTGCAAAAATCACGTAAAATAATCACCAAAAAAAAAAAAAAAAAAAAAAAAAAGAAGCAGTCATGAAAACTTGTGAAGCAAAAGTTTCAGGATTGCTGATCTGGATCCATTCTGGAATGTTTTTAATTTTCTCAAGGAGTTGGCCTGATTCTAAAATGGTATGATATACTGGGCTATGGCCTCTAGAAGTAAAGTTGAAAAAGTGTGACACACTGACATTCGCATTT
Organism: Acanthosepion lycidas; assembly: GCA_963932145.1. Lineage (NCBI taxonomy): Eukaryota > Metazoa > Mollusca > Cephalopoda > Sepiida > Sepiidae > Acanthosepion > Acanthosepion lycidas. The sequence goes on along the minus strand of OZ010614.1, from coordinate 29,038,835 downwards.
ATTTATATAGATTATTAATTGGAAAAGATTCAGCTTTTAAGCATGTATAGGTATTAAGTTGTTATATACTCTTCAAGTAACACACATTCAAGCTGAGCTGAGCATTTTCCTGTTAAATATGCTAGTATACATTTTATGTCTACTACTACATCTGTGCACCAAGGAAAATATATCAAGTAGGCAGTCAGTATAATAGTCTGAGTAGCAGTTGGAGTAAACAGAGTCAGTAAAATATCTTCATAGTCTATTCACTGTTATACGAAAACTGTCTCCATAAGAGAAACTGGGCCATAAAAGAAGTGAAACAATTTTTCTAAAACACCTTAAAGATTTCTGGAATATAACATTTTTTAAAGGACATGAGGATGGAATCCCACACACATGGTGGAGAGAAATACAGAAAAATGCTAGTTAAAATTTTACATTGGAAATGTTAAAAAGCTACTATTAAATTTAAATTCCAACATCCAGTGTATCTAAATATTTAGCTTATACATAGAGTTCTATAATTGTTCTAGCAGTAATACTTGTCTTAATTCCTGACAACCTCTTTTGTCTTAATTTTATTTCATTTTTATATTAAAACTATCATAAGTGTGTTTTTATTGTAAAATTATTTGCATTGATTTCTTGTAGTAAAATCATTGGTAATACATTTATATTATACTTATTATTCTACTCCATTATTAATGCTTGCCTTCATTTTTTATTATTGATAATCACTTTTTTTTCCAATTTTCACTATATTTCTGTATTAAATAAAGTATAATAATAATAATTAATAATATATATATATATATATATATATATTAAGGGGGTTGGCAAATAGGATTTTACCTATTTGTATATATTTGTTATAAGAGAATTAGAGTATAGAGTAAAGAGTCAGATGGTAGTAAATTGACTACTGATTACAATACTATGCAGCAATATAGCATTGCTGATAGGATTTTTAAGTCGCTTAGACAAACCAGAATTTGTCAAGACTTGGATCTGGTGTTTTGCATCCCAGACTAGGGCTAAAAAAATTGAAAGATAATAAGGTAAGAAGTGGAGAAAATGAAATAGCCGACCTCTTCCTAGCTTTGGCAGGTTGCGAAGCTATAATGAAAATTTCTGTTATAGCACTTAGAGAATTTGACGTTCAATGTAATTTCAGAAATGATGAAAAGAAACTTACAACCAAAAAAGAAACTTGTCATAGCAGAAAGAACCAAATTTTTGTCCATTAAACCGAAACAAGAAGAATCAATTATACAATATCTTCACAGTAGTGGAATGTAAAAAATTCATGGACTACAAGGAATAGATTTTCTATAAGTGTATACACCAAAATTAATCAATACTGTAAAATCAGAAAAAATAAAAACAGGTGTGTTAAATCGGTATAAAATGAGCATGCAAATAAATGAAAATAGTACCCCCTCCTATTTTGAATCCCATAAATTACCTATTCACCTTCTACCTTTAGTTGTTGCCAAGTTAAAGAAAATGGTAGAGGAGGGAATTTTAGAGCATGCACCTCTATGCAGAATTAAATGGGTCTCTCCCATTGTAGTTTTGTGAAAAGCAGATGTAGACAAGTGTATGTGGTGATTTTAATGTAGGTGTAAATGTTGAAACTTGACTAATGTATGGAATAATAATGCAACACAAAATGTACTTAGAACAAAATGTATTGAAACAAGAAAGTGTACACAATATTTACATATAGTCTTTTGTATATTCCTGGGAAGACCGTTCCTGGAGAATGTGTTGACTGAGTCGCAGTCGGGCAGAGTCTCTGGTTCAATCTCTCGATTCCTACCTCTGTTCCCGGTACCAACCATATTTATATGGTCGTTACTCCACTATGCAAATTAGGTGGATCCTACCACAACAGTAAATCAAAAAATATGCTCAGATTTGTTTTTTATTCTCAGTAATGAAACCACTATCTACAAATTATTGGGCATGAAATTTTTTGCAAATTTGATTTAAAATCTGCCTATAATCAAATAAAGATTGATTATAAATTCAAGTAAATTACCACAATAAACACCCGCATAGGATTATCAAGATGAACGAGAATGCCTTTTGGAGTAAAAACAGCAAGTGCTATTTTTTAGAGAGCAATGGAAAATGTGTTAATTGACAAAATTAGTAATATGATTATTTATCAAGACAACATTTGCCTTGGTGTCACCACTAAAGATGGATTAAAACAAAAACAGAACATGTGTTAAACAAGTTAAAAAATACTGGGATGTCAATATACTCAAACAAATGTGAATTTGATTGTGATATAATGTCATACTTAGGATACCAGATTTCAGATGGTATTGCACCAGATCTAAAGTTAATTAAGAAAATTTCAGTGGTACCTATACTACTAACAAAAACAATTAGAATCCTTTTTAGGTTTGGTTAATTTTTATAATAGATATCTACAAAAATACAGCAACTTAATAGAGACATTTGCTAAACTGGGTAAATAGAATAGTTTAAATGGACTCAAAGGCAAAGCTTAGTGTTTGAGGATTTAAAAAATATACTTGCAGAAAAACCCATTGTAAAAATCTTTGATTCCAAAAAAGAGGTTATATTAATTATGGATGTGAGTGAGTGAGCTGTGTCAGCAATTTTATCATAAGAAGGCCATCCAATAATGTACATTTTAAGAAGATTGATGGCAACAAAAATAAATTATTCAAAGATTAAAATTGGAAACATGGTAGCTATTATTGCAATATAAAACATATATGCATAAAATATGCAGAAATAAAAAATTTTCAACAAAGGAGAATACACTCATAGCCTAAAGAAATAGAACCATGATCTTGTGTTCATATGGATGACGCACACATTAATGGCATGGAACTATTTCTAATTTTAGCAGATACCTTTTCTGGATGGTCTGAGATCATTAAAATTAAAGATGGAAAAATGACTACAATAAATCAAATATTAAGAGTGATATTTTCTAGAAATGGGGTCCCTAAAACAGTATCAGACAATGCAACAGAATTTTTTGATGAAGATTTATGCAATTGGTCGAAGGGGATTTGCTGCTTCCCTTACAAAAAAAACAAAAAACATTGCATCACCCACATTGCAAAAAGAATGGTACTGATAGTAAAAATGGGATTGAAGACATTTTCCCCCAAATAGACATAATATAGACAGTTACTTACCAAGGTTAATGCTTAGTTATAGAATGATTCCACATGCAGACAGATTGCAAAGTCCATCAGTGTTAATGGGAAGACAAATAAGATCTCCATTTACAATGTATTACTCAACAAATGAAAAGATGTGGTATAAGAGAGACAAAGTAGCAAGTCTTGAGAGAGCTAATTTCATCATGCAAAGAGGACATAACATGGTCATTATATCAAAGAAAGGAAAACACCTAATGGCTCATTCTGATCAATTAGGACACAGAATTGAAGATGAAGATGCTGTGATGAAAGGAGATCATGATGAAGAAGAAAGGATGAGTTCTTCAGATCAGGATAATGTAATAGAAGATGAGCCTATGGATGATAGTGGGAGTGACTCAGACATAGAAGATGAGATGAGGCCAAGATCTCCATTAAAAAGAACAGGACATAAACCACAATGGGGGAGAGGAGGAAAAAGGTTGTAAAAAAAATGTTTAAGAACAACGAAAGGTATTAAACCTCTTTGGTTCAGGAAGCTGTAATAGGATTGGCAAATAGGATTTTACCTATTTGCATATGTTGGCTATGGGAGAAATAAAATATAGAGTAAAGAGTCAGACCAGAGTAAGTTGACTACTGATCACATGTTTTAGAACACTATAAAACATTATATATATATTATAATTATTTAAAAAAAAAATAGGATTCCATCGCAACACAGAAATTACTATGTTTTGAAACTTGATTCAAGTCCTAAAGTTTAATTTTAATATTAAACTTAAAATTTAGAGTACAGTTTCATTCTCAAGCAATGTTTAGAATAACTAACTAAAGAAATGTTTTACGCATTTATGGGTTGGAAATAGAGGTGTAATCTGGGGTTTTATCTTTCATTATCAAGGGCTCTCTAGTCTGATGAAAGTGTGATGTTTATTATAGTCATGTAAGGTTGGGTTGGAGGATTTTTGTCTGGCAAATCTATTGAATTATTACCAGATATCATATTCATACTCTACATAATAAACACTAATCATAGACTTCAAACAAAATTCAAATTTGTACTATGCTAGAATATATTAAGAATGTGACAATGTTTAAATAGGAAAATTCAACTTTGACTTCCTGCTAAGTGCTGGTTACAAAGAAAGAATTTTTCTTTGGTAAATCATTATAAGTAAAAATATCCAAAGGAAGCTAATAAAAGAAATAAAAAACAACATATTAGCAACCTGGTCTCATTACTTTGTAATAACATTCTATATTTTTATGTTAATATAAAATATTTTTACTTTGAGTGATATTGAGAAATGCATTGTGTTACGGAACAGTGAGACTAAGTTACATTCATGATAAATATATAAAGTCACAGTGTGTTTTATATAATGGCTGGCTGCTCAGTTCCAAGCATGCTGAGCAGACCTTAGCTACAGTTTCTAGAAGAGAGCATGTCATTTGCCATGATCAACAGTTTGAACAAAACCAATATGCTTGAACACCCAGTCATGGTGACTTGTGACTCAATGCTAGCAGAACTATCAACATACAGTTTTGTCAAACTGATTTCACTCACAAGGCTTGGGTCAACATGTGGCATCATTTTCATGTACTTTTCAATAGTATTGTAAGCTGGGATCTCTTTCCCAGACTGATAATATCAAGAAGTCACCTTCATGACAGATCAGTCATGTTGAGATTCAAACCTGGGTCTTATGGTTGGAAAGTGGACATGCTAACCATTTGATCACTCACCCATTTGTGTTTAATACATATATTATTATCATCATTTATTCAATTAGCTCATTTTGTGTCACTTTGGTTGTCACTCCCTTCTGTTGTAATTGTGGTTCATGGTGACATTCAAGGAAAAATAGTGCAATGCCTTTCCAGTCTCCTTTTGCACCAGGGATGTGAGGTTACCCTGTTCCTCCTCTCAGAAGTTCCTTCACTGACTAGTAAAGCCATTGACTTCTGAGGCACAGCACCTACCATTAGGTTGGCGACTGGCCAATGGCTGAATTGCACAGGTTGCTTGTGGAGAGGCATTTCCTTTCACTGGGTAAGTCAGGAACCCATCCACCCACCCCTATGCAGTTTAGCTGGCAGGTCAATGCTGTTGACCAGAGTGTGGTCAACACAGTGCCTGTACAACTTCTTGGAGCCATGTGTGGGAGTTGAATGTAGGCTGTGGACCATTACAATTCCACATCCTCATTCACCTGAGTAAAGCAGGGTCGGCTACTTTACTGCAAAGGTACTACCACTGACGATATGCCCCATTAAAATATATTAAGATTAAAAACTATAAAAAGATACTTTAAAAAGAATTTGATGGGCATAAAGTTTTGCATCTACATGGTGTAAGTATTTTAGTACAAAGTGCTTAAATTCTATGTGGAGGACTTTGGTCATAATCTCAAAGACACAATACTGAATGTCATAATCATGAATGCTGAAACCCCACAAGATCAGAAATTTTAAACATTGTACTTCCCTAAATCATAATCATGAAAGACCAAAATCAAGAAAGAAAATAAATAATTAAATCTCTTAAAAGATATTTTTTTTAATCAATTTGCCCCAAGCAAGGCAACAATGTCACTAAGATGCAACAGGCTCCTGGGAGTAAAAAAGAATAAAAAGATTTTAGAAGGAACTGGAAACCTGATCCTAAACCTATATTTCTGTTTAAAAAACCAGGAAGGAGTGTGAATCAAGCAATTGGCGAATATATCTACTCCTATTGGGGACAAAAATTAATTAGTAAATAAAATTTCAGAGTTCAGACAGAGACATTCGAAGTATAGGGGTGAAGTAGAAACCCAATCCTAAACAGGAAACAAGGAAACCTCTACTCCTGTTCAAAAAACTGAGAAAGAATGTGAACTGGATGATAGGTAACCCAGTCTACTCCTATTAAATTTTGTTTACAATTTTAAAATAAATTACTTGAGAAACATATAAAAGACATTTATTTGGGATAATGGGGGGGGATCCTTAAAAGTCCCCCCCCCCCAACACACACAGACCATGTCAAAAAATAGTTGCAAAACTACAGGAATAGATTATGGAGGGAGTGCTTTCATGATCATTAATGATATTTTGAAGTTTACTCCCACCACCATCACTCTAAATGTATAAACCATCAGAATATGTATTAATTACAAATTTGGCATTTTACCATTCAAATTCAACTTTTTTCTGTGAGAATTAAAGTGTTGGAGATTTCATCTTTTGATATTCTTGGTCTTTCAGCATTTAAGATCATGGTGTTAGGAATTGCAACTTTTAGAATTATGGTCAGCACTGCTATCTAGGTTGCTTTATAACAATTTTTGATACAAATACTCTGCTGCATGCTAGAGAAATGAGATTCTAGTAATCTGAGGAGGTGAAAATTTGTTGTGTATATTATATAATATTCAACTCGCCCACAAAGAAAATGGAAAAGAAAATGGAAAAGAAAAAAAAGAAAGAAGATAAAGTTTAAATCCAAGAATTTTATATTCCAGAAATTGAGGATTTTTTTTTTTACAAAAATTGTTTTTCTTTTTATAGTTCACTTCTCATGAAGAGTTTTTGTACAACAAGGAATAGACTACACACAAAAAATTCTTATTGAGTATGATTCGGATTGTTACATTCAATTGCTATTCAGACTATCTTGCAAACTCATACTGACTACTCGATTTGTTGTCCTTTTATTTATATGTCACATGTGGAGGTTACAAAATGAGACACAAAATGCATGCAAAAACTCAGCAGAAAAATGCTAAGCTTGATTTTAAAGAGTGTTACTTGAAGAGTATAAAATTTCCAATAACTTAACAATAGATGCTTAAAACTTTGCAGATTAATAAGTTAATATATGTTTTAGATGCTGTAAAGTTTTATCTTTCTCTGTAAATTATTGTAGATATTAACAAGTTTGTGGGTTTTGTATGTATATTTTAAGTGAAGGTGCCTGTTCAATATATAAACAAAGAAAATAGAAGCATACTAAAAAAACTCAAGTTTCTGCTATGGATATTTATTTCTTTTATATTGACTGTATTGAAACAAAGTTAAATGTCCCTTGAGTATGTGGGTTTTCCTTTTTGTTTCAGAAATTATCTATTGGCAGTAAGGATAAGAATGGGTAAAGATGGTCAAGCTCAAGTCAGCCTCATGCTGAGTTGAGATGGCCGAATCTCTACTTTAAGAAATTAATTTAAGAAAAATATCTTGAAAATATATCAATATTTTATATTTAATAATTTGTATAAATTAGTTTCTTTTAAAAAATGCCAATAAATGTTCTTTATTTTGTAAAAAAAAATAATTTTTAATAATGGTTTTTTGCCTTACTATCTGGTCATGCCATCTTCTGATTGGTTAGATTTGAAAGTTACTGATTTTTTTGACTGTGCAATCACCCCTTGGGTGTCTGGAGAAATATGTGTGTTTTTAGACAGAAAGGATTAGGACCTCGTGGTAGATGGGTACCCCCAAAAATTCTCTGTTGTTGAACAATGTATATTTATGATGTTGAATATTTTGAAATGGAAGAAATTTTTTGGAAACTAAGAACTTGGGACAAGTTCTGAGTTAAAAACCATTTCATTATTTATACCATTGAGTGGTAATAAGAAGGAATTTTTAAATTCCAAATTTATTTAGTTTGAGAGTAAATAAAAATGGTGTAATTTATTCCATAGCTTCTTCAGAGGAGAAACTGGCATATTTTATGAGAAGTTGATTTGAAAAATTTTTTCATTCCATGAAGTTGGCATATGTTGCTGACATCAATTCAAGTTTTATAAACCCAGCTATAGATGCCTGACTTTTCACAAACATTAATGTTACAGATATATTTTACTTTCAAAACGATGTTGAAAATATTCTGTGTCCAAATGAGAAGTATGGACAAAAAAGATGGCTGCCTCCAAGATAGTCTAGTTGAAAGTGAAGGAGACACCAGAGAGAAGACAACATCACCAGAAGATTAGGCCAATCTCCACAGGGTTGCTGAATATTTCAAAGGGAATTACTTTCAGTAAAGAAGAAATTTGAACACTTTTTATTCTTTTAGTTATCTGGAGAAAAAAGTGAAAATTGTGTATTTTTTTCTTCTCAGAAAGAATGCTAATACAAACTTTATTCATTTTATTTGTGAACATTTGAACTGTGAACTCTAAAAAAAAAAAAAAAAAAACACAATACGCATGTAAATATTGCCCTTGTAGCTTATGTAGAAAAAACCATTGTGTACTGAGGCTTTATTTTTTTTTTAAAAAACAGTAAGTGACCATTTATTTTTTTTTAAAACTTTCTGTCCTGTAAACATCTTTTTTATCTTTTTATTTGTTACCTTTCAATTGTTTATGGACTTGTATGCATTTTGACATCCTTTATTTTTAATAAAATGTTTGGAATTGTGAATATTTGTTCATTTTTGCCCTAGGCATCATTCTTTTGTTTTTTCCTATGGTAATGAAATTTTTATTTAACATTTTTTTTTTCACAAAATGTAAATCAAATGGAAATGGACCGATTTAAAATGTTCACTACTTCATGAGTAGGGATGCTGAAAATACGCATGAATGATCTTGGAAAGAGAAAGATTCTGTTCTTTCCAGAAGCGGGGGCATAAAATTGCATGTGACCAGAAACCCTGTCTGGTTTCTTTATAACTTTGCATCATGGGAAAATGATTTTTTTTTTTTTATTCTTAATTATTATTTTATTTTTTGGTTTTATTTCATTTTCCCACATTATAATTAAATTTTATTTTAATTTGGTATCCACTCAGTGGGGATATCTTATTTTTATGAATAATTTTCAATAAAAAGAAGCTATTATTTTGTTTGAGATTGATTAATAGAATATGTTCTGGCAATATTTGTTCATTTATTTTGTTTGAGATTGATTAATAGAATATGTTCTGGCAATATGTTTTGTATAATTTGAATCTGTATAATTTGTTCATTTTACCAAATCTTAATTTATAGAGAGTTTTAAAGCTTTCTCATTGTTTAATCACTTTACATGCAGTGTCGTCATTTCTGTTAAAGGAACTGACATGGTTATTATTTAATGCAAAGGGAAGAATAATGATTTAACAACACAAAAAGTCAAAACTGATGTAATAAACACCAAAAAGAAAATGGGTCAACCACAGTAATCAAGGTAATTCCAAATAGTCCACCAAGAATATTGCTGCCACATCTGGTCTGGTGCTTCTGCTAATTATTTAGAGATTCTTCATAAAAGCTATCATTATATAGCTAGAATTGATTGAGTGACTGATTTTGTTTTTTATGACTTTGTGGGTTACTTAAAGTTAAAACATATTTTGAATTTTAAGAATAATTATTTTTTTTGTTAGTGAACATTGTATTAACAATTTTTTTGAGAATGATGATTTTTTTTTCTGATAAAAATCCTTTACACAAAAGTGAATATAACAGCTCTGTTGGAATTCAATCTTGGCTATCTGATTACTATTTGAAAGCCACTATCCATTAAACCACTCACACATCCACCTATAAAGCCAGCGATTGCTTGCTTTTATAGCCAGAAAATTAGTCTATAAGAATAATTTGACTCAAAAATCAACTTAGAATAGGTTGTGCTAACCTTCAAGGTTGGTAGAGATCACAAGTCAAAATTGCTATTTTTAGCCAAACTATATATAAAAAAAAAAAAAAAAAAAAAAAAAAGACATCTGACACTACAGATACTGGAGATGTTCTAATTGTAGTTATCTATAAAAACTTATTTCTAAAATATATTGGGTGAGATGATAATGGTCAAGTAGTTAGCAACACAAAAATTATACATACCCACAAAAATAGTGTGTCAAATGGACAGATTTTAATAAATTTTAATAAACTGTGACATATGAAACTGAATTTCTCTTTGTTTGCATTCTCTTTTCTTTCTCAAGAAATGACAACAAAAGCATTAAACTCTATTCTTGTGACTAAACAGTTTAATAAATAAATAGTGGTTAACATTTTTGTTGTCAGTTCTCAAGCCAAAAAAGAAGTATACATCCAGATGCTAACAACCTATTTTAGTGATTTTATGTGGCAAAAACAAGTGAAAAAAATGACTGGAAAATTAATTTTTTCAAAATTTATAAATACAGTTAATTGTTCTTATATGTTTATTTTAATTTTCTTGTTAACAGATATATTTTAAATCTTTGAATAGAAAAAATTTGTTTTTTTAGATATTTCTTTATAATTATATTGTAGATAATAAATATTGTATTGTAGTTGGTTTACATATTTTTATAAACTTGTAGATAAAAATAATAAATAATAAAAATCGTCAAGGGAATATACAGTAACAATGGTCTTGAGAGAAGAACTGGTCTTTTGAAACAGTTGTTGTGAGTATGTATAATAAACATTACCTTGTATTCACTTTGCACTAATACCTTTGAAGTAGGAATGAATAGGAATAAATGATATTGAATAAAATAAAAATTGTTGATTAAAAAGAATTCACATGCTGTAATTATATAAATTAGTGCTCTATTTTGAAAAAAAAAAAAAATTCCCTGAAAATATTTAAAAAAAAAATTTTTTTTGGAAGAACGATTTAATTTTTAGCCCTATATCTATTTATGTCTATGTTTTTGTGAATCTTTATAAAATTAATATAAAAGCACAAAGTATATCTTATGACTCTTATATGCAAACTTGAGGTATCTGGTTGGCTAATGTTTATTCAGGCACCAGTCAAACTCCATTATCCTGTAATACTATTAGGGTGGTGCAAAAATAATGACGTAATAATGTCGTTTTTTGACGTTAAAAAAATACGTCAAAAAACGACATTATTACGTCATTATTTTTGCACCAACCTAATAAATTGTTATCTTCCTTAATCTCATAATTTTTACTTCGTACCATCTCCTCTTTCACTCATATCATACTTCATTAACTGTGACCATTTTAACAGTAATCCTCCCTTGAGTTGCTCTCGCGCCTCCTACCAATATCACGTGTGTAGCTTATTTTTATTTTAAATTAGAGAACTGTTTTTTGTTTGTTTACACAGAATTGTCATTCATTAACATACGCTTACGTCAGAGAAGCCGTGAAATTAATAAAAATTAATAATGATAATAATTTAAGATTCGAAAGATTACACATCTGTATTTAATTTCACGCAACATATTTTTAATGTCATAATTACCATAGCAACACTTACTATTTCCGCTTCCTATCCTTTCGGTTATGTACCCGAATACCCGGTTACGTTAAAATATAGCGCGTTGCATTATGGGTTGATATACGCCACTAAAGAATGCCTTAAGAGTTATCCAATCAAATCGTTTCAGCTAACCAATCAGAATTGAAGAAAAAAATTGTAAGCTTGCGCCAAACTTCATTCGCCTTGGCCATTTGTTGTTGCTAAGCAACAAGCAGACAAGGTTTTTTCCCGAAACGGTAGCGTTTCTCATAAGAAGAAGCAGAAAAAAAATATATTTTTTTAATCTTTGAAGGATTTAATTATAGGAAAAGGTAAATATTTTGGAAGTTAATTAATTTTTGTTCATGGTTCGAATCCAACTTGTTTTGTACATTTTTAATTGTGGTATATTTTATTTTTAAAGCTGCTTTTTCTTTCATATCAAATTCCAACAGGCATTGTCATTTTCGGCAAGAGACCAGACCGGTTTTGTTAGAAAGACTCTTTTTTTCTTTTTCAATTAATGGAATTTTAAGTAAATTCTTATTTAAGAAAAAAGTACTTATAGGCTTTCTTTTTTTTTTTTTTTTTTTTACCAACTCTTAAGTTTCTAAAAAACTTAAGTAGCTTACATTACGCATTGTATTTTTGAATACATTAAGTTATTTGAAATGAAAAGAAAAACGCTTTAGTTTAAAAAAAAACTAAATTACAACATCAGTGTATATTTCACTTTATACTCCCTGTTACTTACATGATTCTTATGAAGACGGGACTTTATCTGTTCATCCTATTGTCTAGAAGAAAGTAATGTTCCAGAACATACTCAGTCTTATGAAAAAGCCCAAATTTTTCCAGTCAAAGATAAAATTCTGTACATTCTTGAAGCGGTAAGAAAAAATTATCCTGTTGGGACAAGTTTTGGCCAGAGTATGTCCCTTGTGTATTGCCACCAGTTTATTGCTCTGATAAAAATCCGTGCATTTTTTTAATTTTTTTAGTATTCAAATATTAAGGTATTTTCTTGTATTAATGAGAAATACTTAAATTTTCCCGTCTTCCAATGATAACTTTAAAAGTCGAAAGATCGGAACTTGAAAAAAAATGCACTCCTTAATGATAATAAAAAAAAGGGTTTCAAATCATAAATACTCAAATTCAAATACGCTAATTTTAAAATTCCTATTGTTTTTTTTTTTTTTTTTTTTTAAAAGCTTACAGAAATTTAAAAAAAACAAAAAACACCTGGAATCTCTCTTCACATTATTGGACAAGTTATCAATTTAGTGCTTAAGTTTTAATGGTTTAAAATCTTTTGTCAGCATATTTTTCTTGCAATTCTACAAAATATAAAATCCCAAAATCTCATTCTTGTGGTTTGAATGAATGTCACTTTTCAGAAATAGTCTGAACTCCAATATTAAGATTAAGAGAAAAGGGTGTCCTTACCCAATTTGTAACGTTCTTCCTTTCCAGTTTTTTCTCTTTCCAGTTCCAAACACCAAACTCAATTCTTTATAAATCCGTTTTTAACGTGTTGCCTTTGCTCTTCCACTTCATCTCTTTTGACACCCTTTACTTTTTTTCTTTCTATAAAAAAAGACCTGAATTGACTATTAAGTGCTTCGGTCAGTCTTTTAATACATTTCACGCAAATCTCTACACATCTCGTATTGCAAATCCTCATAAATGAAATATTCCATGAACGGCTTTTGTGATCTTCCTAACTTGTCTTCTTGGTTAGCAGACCAGGTCGTGAAAACTCCTCCGCACAGCGTTAAGGTCTTTTATAAAGACTAAAAAAAAAACCCATCATCGCCAATTTGAAGATGTTCACACAAATGATTTCAAAAGCTTTTGGGGATGATGAAAAACTTGTCGCTTAATTCATTTGTTTCGATTTGCCTATATCGATTATGAAAAGATTAATACGACTAAGTTGGTCGCATTATTCTAATCAATCTTTTCAAACTCAATAGTAAAAACGTCACAAACTGAATAATCGAAAAAGTAAACTGTAAAATCAAATTATTATCAACGTCTCTAAAGACCTGTTGTTAAATGTCATTTTGTGTCGATGTAATTAACTTTTCTATTGTATTGCATGCATTACTTTTGGCTTAAATTATTTTCTATTTTTAAAAAAAATCCTATTTTAATTTATCTTAAACGGTTTAATTTGTTTTCCAAACTTAGCCAAAAAGTGTGGAAAATGACAAAAATGGTTTCTTTAGTTTAAAAAAATTTATATTTAGTTATCTTATTTAATGATCCTATCACATCCATATGGAGTGTTATTAATTAATTGAATTGTTCAAAAAGTACTAAACTTCTTAAAATTATCCGAATCTAGCACTAATTCACTAGCAATTAAATTAACTTTCGCAGGTTTCTCTGCTCCGACCTAAAAAGAACCCTTAATCTTCTAAAAAAAAAAAAAAAAAAAAACATTTTTTTTTTTTTTTTTATTGGTCAAATTTACCCTATGAAAGTTTTGGAACTTTTAAATTCAACAACAAACTAATGTGAAAAATAGACCAGGAATAACGTATTTTGATAATGCAGATTTTTAGTACCAACAATTTCTCACACTAAACATGTAAGTAAAAGAACAATTTGAGTTATTCATCCTTTTTTGGGATGCAATAATAATTATTAAATTATTACATTAATTAAATTTTAACTATTCAACTATCAATCCAGTTGATATGTAATCGAATACTTTGTGGACTTCAAATTGTTTAGTTGAATTTTTTATATGAACTAACATATTTGCCTGATTGGTGGACAGATTATTTTGACGCCCACCCCCTCTAGCTTTAGTAATGACATCCTCCCTCATTGGATTCCTTCCCTTCTATTACGAATGCTAACATAATTTGAGATTTCTTTGTTTACTGTTTGGACACTATACAAAATCTGCACATTAATATACGTCGGTATCTTGCTACTTCATTTATAAGCCTCTGGCTAGGCCTTCTTAGGAGTTATTTATATGCTAATTATTGGCCTCCTCGTTATCACAATATTTCGGCCGTTGTGCTCTCCGGCTTTCATCAACTACTTGCCGATCCGGGTAACCTTCAGGAAATTTCGAACTGAACCCTTTCATTAAGCTCCAGGGAGATCTCGTCTAGTTCGTATTTTTAGTATTTAACTAAATCACAACACTGTTGCTTTGGTTTTTAATTTTGTGATCTAATCCCTAGGCCAAGCAGTGTAGACTTAGACTTGGTGGAAACTGGATAAGTAGTACTAAATACGAACAAGGCGACATATCCCTAGACAAGGACAGCGAAACGAGAACAGTCTACCCACCTCCCCGTAGCTTAGTAAATAAAATATTCAGTTCGAAACTCCCTGCGGGTGACTCGGGTCGACTAACACATCTTCATCTTCAATCATCCATTAACTAATAAAGTTTTACACTTAAATTACTTAGCCAAACTATTTGTCAACCAAAAAGAAATCCATGCTTGCCAGAAGTTAAAATAGTGTTCAATTCTGTGATCACTGTTTGAAATTTGACTGATATTTGAAGACTAAATCAATAAAGACAAGCAGCTCTGTTAAGTTAAGCCTATAATTGTAAAATTGAATTTTTCAGATTGACATTGATAGGATTTGAAAAAGGTTTAAATGTAAATAGTGTTGGTCTTCAATAGTTATTTAATAAATTTTTTTTAATCTGGTGAGCAATTACAGGCTGATTTATGATTTTAAAAGCTACAAAGAAATAAATTCACTAGAGTTGATAATAAATATTTTATGTAAATTCACGTTTTCAGTTACTTCCTTTTTCTTCCAGACCAAGATGTCTGAACGAAAAGCTGTCATCAAGAATGCTGATATGTCTGAAGATATGCAGACAGATGCAATTGAATGTGCGACGCAGGCTTTGGAGAAGTTCAACATTGAAAAGGACATTGCTGCATACATAAAGAAGGAGTTTGATAAGAAGTTCAACCCAACATGGCATTGCATTGTGGGACGTAATTTTGGCAGTTATGTCACTCATGAGACTAAGCATTTCATTTATTTCTACCTTGGACAAGTTGCCATCTTGCTTTTCAAATCGGGATAGAAAATTTTAAAAATTTGACATTAAAAACAATTGAAAATGTGAAAAAAAAATCACAGGTTGCATGTTTTTCTTTTTCACCCCTCTTATCTCATAACCATGCCAGCCTGTGACCAGAACCAAAAATGCTATCACCTCTACACTTGATCTAACAGCAAAAACAATGACAGCAATAGCAGATAGGCTTGATTTGTACCCTCCCTACCAAATTGGTGTTAACTGGTTAAAGTGACTATTATGTTTTTAAAACCATTCTAAATGCTGCTTTCCAGTGAAGGTTTTTTATATATATATATATATATATATATATATATATATATATATATTCCCTGAGGACAAGGTAACCTCAGTGACATTTTTTGTTTTGGTGGCTGTGAAGGCTGTATACAGGAAGAAAGATGACTCCCAACCAAATTTTGGTGCAAAACATCACTTTACTTTGAAATTTAAAAAAAAAAAAAAAAAATCTTTTAAGCTAAGGATGTTTACTTTAAAATATTTTTATCTTTGGAAAAATGGAGGTTTAATGTTATTGCTTTATTGGTAAAGATCTTTCAAATTCTGACTTGTGATTCATTAAAATGATATAAATAGGTGTTGCTGGATAGATCTGAAAATAAAAGGGCAGCAAAGATAAAGTTTTGAATCTCTTTTCACTTATGGGAATGCATTATAACAGCACTTTTTAAGATGGAGTTTGTGGGTACAGTGTAAAGCCTTGACTGTACTGATTCACTTTTTAGTAACATGCATTTTTTCCTTCCCTTATGATTGTCATTCTTTGTAAACAAAATCCAGTGAAGTGCTGTAAATAAATACCAATGTGGTTAAACAGTTTCTTGGAGTTTTCTTTCTTCTATAAATCGGCAACAGTCACAAGCTCACCTGCTCTTCGTATGTTTCAAATTTCAGTATGAGGATACAGTTACTTCTTGGCTAATGAAAGCGTTTGTTTTTTTCCTTAATCTACAGTCAGAAAAAAAAAATCAGATTCTAAAGACTCGACTGTAAAGCAGTGGGTGAGGAATAGATCATTTCTTATGAAATACTGTTTATTATAGAATATTGAATTTTGAGCTGTAAAGTTTTTGCTCTCCAGAAATGATTAAAATGTTGGACACATTTTGTAGTCATTAGCTCCTAAGGAACTAAAATATGGAGTGCTCCATAAATCTAATAGTGACAATGAATATTTTTTATATCTATTGTCATGATTACTTGCAATGACTTGGCTACTGTTGGCATTGTTATTGGCATCTCTGTTGCTGTCTCATGTTTTGTAAATATAGAAATTCCAATGCTATTCTGTTTCTTGTTTTTATATCTTGTTTTTTTTTTTTTTTTTTTTTTTTTGTTTTCCAGCTGGCATTTAGAAATGTAACAATTTTTTTTAAAACATTTTAAGTTATTAGATATGTGAATTTGATAAGTTAAATTAGTTCTTGATCTTTTTTGTGTCATCAAAACTTGAAAGTTGCCCAAAAGAGATGACATTGTCAAATTGCCAAGAGTTAAATCTTTTGTGCATTAAAAACTAACATAAACCTTGGCCAAAAGCCAAGAAATGTGATCTTTGTATGTAACTTATTACTTTTCACTGCTTTTTGGGTGTTGATGTAATAGGGGAAAGTGGTTCCTCCACTTCATAATTTGTTTAAATAATGTAATTCTTTCCCACCACTAAGAGAAAGTATTTTGTAAGCTCAGTGTAGGATACCTTAAAACTCTGAACTTAACCCTCATGTTTTCTCCCATAAAATGACATTTGTAAAAATGACTAGATTTTTTAATAGCCTCTACTACCAAGACTTTTACTGCTTTAGTGTATATAGTTATTTAGCAATTGAACCAGATATCGGCTTTAATTGTAAATAGCTTGTCTTTTAAAAGAAATTAAAGATAAACTACACTGAACTGACCTTTTAAGTGAAAGGTTTTTAGATCTATATAAAATACTGTTGGTAATCACTAGCTATCTAGTGTTCAGTCATCTAAATTCTATTTATTTTTTAAGCAGATTGGGCGAAATTTTAAATTTGTAGCTTCAGTGATATTTTTATTTATTCAAATTAATGTGATGTCTATTGATGACATCAAGGCTTTATCTAGGCTAAAAAGATATTTCAATCACACCTGGTCTTTGTAATTATGTTTAAATCAGGCATCATTTGCCAAGTTTTGGTTCTTCTAATTTACGTAAACTTAACTCAGGTATAGCAAAGCCATAACTTAAGTCTGAAATTGAGGCAAACATTGGTCTTGAAGTCCAAAAATGATTTGATAGGTCACTTTACCTTTTTAAAGTTACTCTAACAAAAACACAGGTTCATGATCAAATCTAACTAAAAAACAATTTTTTTTTTCTTTTTTAACCATTGAGGGACATTGCACACAAACAAATTTATTTCCATAATGACTACTTGTTTGGGTCTTTATTTTTTATTAACATTTTCAGCCTAAGTTGTGTAGGATAAAAAAATGTCCCAGAGACTGAATGGGTAATAGTTACAGTTATATTTGGATGCTAAACAGGAAAGGGTTTAAAATTTATTTGTTATATTTAGTTATTTTAGTGAGGATTCTCTTGTAAAGTGTTCAATGCAAAGTCTTTAGCAAAAAATTTAGAAAAAAAATTTAGAAATTGCTTTTAAAAATCTTTATGCATTCACAAAGAGAAAAAATATTTTGCTCGTACCGCATGATACAAAGCTGCAATCCAATGAAGATTAAAAGCAATTCTCCACAATTAGATTCTAAAATCCTTGGTTTACTTCAATAATACTAGAAACAAAGATTTAAGCCTCAAAGACTGTTCATACAAACATATAGGTAACTTTTGTGAAGTTGAATAAACACCAGAAATAAGTTATTTTCTGTTGCTTGTTTTTGAGATAAAAAAAAAAAAAAATACTGTTCTAATTTCATATAAACAAACTTTAATGTTTTCCTTTACCTTATTAAAATATTCCAAAAGGTTTTTATGAAAATAATTTTAAATTGTCACAAAAAAAAAATCTAGGTCTTTTCACATTGATCTGAAATGGCCAGAATTTCTTTCATGGGCTCTTTGCTGGAACCTGTTAAAATATCAAGGGTAATGCCTGATTCAGCAGACTCTGTGTTGTATCTGTGAATAATTTTTTCCATTAAATTAATTTCTGATTCTCTTTGCTGAATTTTCTCCATTGGTGTCCAGGATTGATCAAATTCAAGACGAAATCCACCCAAGTATCTATTACTGCAGGAATCTCCCCATTCCTGGCAAAAAAAAAAAAAAAACAGGATAGATTATATTTAATGGCAACTCCCTTTTCTATAATTGTTTAACAATATTGACTTATTGCTGATGAACTTTCAAGAATAAAGGATGCAAATTTACACATTATATTTAAACAAAGAGTTACAATAAAAAGTAAAATGATTTTATACATTAAAATTAGCATAAAAAAATGTTTTTCTTTTCAGTAACATAGTGCATCACTTGGTACCAATTGAATGAAATCAGTATGGTAGCTTACAAAACACTTGTGCTTGAGTATCTACTTTAAAAAATAGGGTATGTGAAGTTAATGACCATATTGCTCAAAAATGATTCAGGTTTTCATTCTGACCAAAGTCATGCAGAAGTTGCCTCGTAAGAGACAATGGTAAATATCATTTGTGACAAACTTAAATACATCAAACATACCAGATATTTACACTAAGATTTCAAGACAAGCTATACATTTGCACCTGCATTATATCAGAAAATAAGTACTCCATAAATACAGCTTGTTCCTTTTATGCTGAACCATTTTTGAACTGATTAGTGATCTGTGATGAGGGGCACCTCAAGGTGGCATAATGGTTAGCAAGCTTTTCTCACTAGAACAATTAAGACAGTTTGATTCTTGCTGGATGCCCCCCCCCTTTCAGAAAATCAATATTGATCTGTGATGAGAAATGGGTCCAGAAGAGATCACCAACTTTATGTACAGATGACATCTGCTATTCAGTTTCTATTGTCTAGTAAAAAAAAAAAAAACAAATTTCATTACTATTTCTGTTAATTTGATAAAATAACTCATTTTCTTTATTTCTTTAAAAAAAACTTTTTTTTTTAACTGCAATTCAATAACTTTCCATGTTTAATATCAAAGTTAAGAAAAACAAAATTAAGAACTTACCTGAGGTGAAATAATAGACAGGTAATTTTGTCCTGATGGCCTTTGATAGAGGTAATAAATTGTCCCTGGTTTTTTGACCATATTGCAAGCTGCCTGGTGAAGCATTGTGTCTTGATGTGATTTTTCTAAGACCTGGTAAGAGAAAAAAAAATTGCAATTGCTCAAATGTATAATCAAAATTATAAATCCAGAGCTTATTCAATATCAGCCTAGCAATTTCAAGTAGCTGCCAAGATATTTACTAAGCTCTTGACTAGAACAAGGATTGAACTTGGAATCCCAAACAGTGTGGCAGAATAGGATATTATATATTTCCTTAAGATGGCCTGGAATTATATTATATATTTCCTTAAGATGGTTCCTGGAAATTTGGGATGCCATTATTGGGTAAACACAGGAATGTGGTTACCATAATGGTGAAGTGGAATGATTTGAAAAAACAGATTTAGAAACAGTTTAAAAAAAAAAATTTCCTATGCCAAAGGTAATATATTAAAATATGGATTGCTTATATCTGCACACGAATCCCAGCATAGTTATAAATAATTATTGATCGATTTTATCAATATATGGGATATAGTGACTAGGGTCTGCAAATTGGAGGAGAGAATTATCAATGATAATGTTCTGACTTTAAATCCGTGTTTATTTCCCTTTAACCATCTCTTTGTATGTATGTATGTATGTATGTATATATATAATCTCGTTTTTATCATAAAATTTAGTGCAGCATCAGCAAATTTTAATCCCGAAAAATGTAGCCCAGAGAAAAAAAAAATTGGGAACCACTGGATTAGACTTAATTGTTGCTCTATGGCAAGTACATGACTCAAAATAGAGATATAAAATAAAGGTCAGCCTGGAAGTAATCCAGCCATTTCTCACTTCATTTACAACTCTTGGGATCTTGCAAATTTGATTCAAGCATCCTCCCTTCTACTTTTCAAAATGGCATTGTCCATCTCATTCATAGCATTTTATCAGTAATTTTATTTTGGGGAAATGTCAGAGGGAGACAAATCTGCACTGGGGTCGAGTACTGACTTGGATGATGCAGTGTTTAGGGAGGGGGAAACGAATAAGATATGAAGAATGCACACTCCAGATAGATAAAATGGTTGGATATTTTCTATACAATTAGTAAAATGCTCAGTTCTTTTTTTGCACTGTCAATTTCCTATTTTGATTGCTGCTAAATTTGAAGTATTGGCAGTATTTTATCTGAGTTTTGTTAAAAATCATTCGAATAGTTGGATACCTAGAAAAATTTGAAGTGTTAGAAGGTATCCCAAACTGCTTTAATTAATAGTGCAAACTAGTATCTAAATAGTGAAATTACCTTCCATTTCAACTGCTTATATTTGAGTCCAGATAATAGTATGCAAACAAAATTTAATCTTTTCTTTTTTCTAAAAATACAATTTTTTTTTTTTTTTTTCTCATGTATGATGACTAGTTGTCACTCCTTATCTCTAAATTATTTCAATGATGGCCGGTGATTTTTTGTTGAGGATTTCATAGTGGTATTTTTTAAAAATTAGTTGCACACTGATATGTATCTCTACATATATCAAAATGGTCCCATCTTATAGAAAAAAGGATGTTCATCAGTTTGGTGGGTGAACCATAAGGTTTGAGATTTTTCACAAAGCATTTTTAAGCTGAAAACTTTAGTGGATGAAATACCAGAGAAATTCTTTGCTTAAAAAAAAAAAAAAAAAAAAAGTGAAAGTGAAATTTTCACCTTGTAAAGCAATGTCTCATCTTTAATAATCAGTTGGTTTTATGAGGTGCACACAAATCAAAAAGTGGGTATTCTGCATTTTTGGGGGCAAAATAGTTGGGTGTCCGATGCATTAAATTTTGAATTACTGAATTGCCAGCTGAATCCCATTTTTGTTTTATCACTGGATATGACAGTTAAATCTTTAATGATGCATTTTAAAATCGTATAAATAAAACAATTATTTATTTATTTTTAAAATAAATTTGAGCTGACAGTTTAGACAAAAATCAAACAATATTTTATTTTGTCTAAGCTGTCAATTCAAATTCTGTTCTTATTATCTTAAAAAAAACAAATTAATTGAAAGAATATAAACTTGGTATACTTTTAGTTCTTTAAATTTTAGTCACTCGTTTGTCGCTAAAAAATTAAAATAAAATTTTTAATGGTCATTTATAAAGTATTGCTACAAACTTACTGAAGAAAACTTTAAAATGCATTTGGAATAATTTAACTCTCTCCTTTGAAGTTAAATTTTGTTTTCATTTGAATGATAAAAGCTTAAAACTAATTAAAAAAAATAAATACAAAATTTTATGTATTTAAATAAGGTTTTAACTTTTTCAGACATTTTTAAAACATTGTCACTCACCAAGTCTCCATTTTTAATGACAAATGAAACAAATTTAAAAATCTAGTATTCATCTTTTGTTTCAAAGTAAATTAGTAAAATTAAATAACTGACTGAATTTTGTAAAAAAAAATATTTTAGTGAAAATAACGTTTATTTATGCATGGTAACATGTGAGCTGAGTTAACCACAATAGTTTTCTAATGTTAATACTCGAAAATGGTATTAAACTAAACATTTTTCAGTTCTTAAAACATCTTTATTGAATAGAAAAATCCTTTGTTGGAGGAATTTCAAAATTGCTATGAAAAATTATGAGTTCATTTTTAAAAAATAGTTATTCAATGTAAAAATTTTTTTTTTGTCAAATGTGAAAGAAAATTATGCAAATACTAACTCAATGAAAATCTTTTCAGTATGTTCACGGTTGAATACATTCTTTTTACTCAAGTAACATCTACAGGGATTTTTCTTTTATGTAAGTGTAAAAAAATTTTTTTCTTAAACACTTTCAAAATTTAAGTGTGTTAAAGATATTTGAAAGTTGGGGTAAAACAGACAAAAAAAAAAAAAAAAGATACCTTGCATCACTTCATCGATCAACCTCAAACATGCTCAAATGCAACCAGACTAGAGCTTGGCTGGAAGTGAGTTACAATGAGTTAGCATTTCAAGAAAGCATGCAAAATATCTGTAACAGACACAAGCAATAAGATGTAATTCTGAAACTTCAGGTACAGGAAAGGATTGCTAAAAATGAGAGGCAAAAGGAGGAAAAAAAGTGCCAAACTGCTGCTGAGAAACAGAATCATTAACTTGGTCATTAAGCAATGTGGTCCTATGAAGTCTATTAAAAATGTACAACAAGCACCAGTTTGGACTGAAAGAACAAGTGAAGGTTCTCTTTAGTATCAAAATCAACACCAGTGGAAGTAAATTTGCTCTTTACAGATACTTGATGACAGGAAAATCAGTTGATTCACCTCCACCTCTAAGACCAAGGAAAGAAGAAAAGTCACTCAATGATTCTGAACATTTAAACAACACTAGCAGTTGTAATGAAGAAGAACCACTTCAGATGACCTTCAGTTATGAGCACCAAGGTCAATGAGTTGCAGTATAACTCGAATGTTTACATTGGCCAAGTCATTGATATTGCATCTCCATTCAGTGCTGTGATAAAGTTTTTAGCCTTAACAAAGAGCAGACATAATTATTTCTGATGACCATTGTCAGATGATATTACACAAGTGGCATCAACATTTGTTTTCAGATGTGGCTTTGAGTAATGCCAGTTTCAAGTGATAGCTAGATATGGAGTGTTCCAGAAATATTAGCCATATCAGAGGCTTATAAGGAAATTCAGTTGGCAAATCACCATTAGGAGAGGAAATGCAGGAGAACTATTCACAATGTCCAAAAAGTTTTTTTTTATCAGTTTAAAACTGAAGAAGTAGTTTAAAGCACTATTATAAAATATTTGATTTCCTTTGGTAAAAAATAAATTTTAAGTTTTGTAGACATTACTGTCATATTTTTGACAAATTGAAAATTACATAGTTTCACAAAAATTTCCAAAATAATATATATATTAGTTAACTTATGAAAAACTTGGTAATCCGTATGGGTAGTCCCAAGGAGGATGAAATCCTGAGAGTTCAATGTAAATCTAGAGCTAATATTTTAAAGAAAAACAGACCACTTTAAGGTTCCATTATAATAATTTATTTCACCAGAGCCCTTTTAAAGGACTCTGGGTCATCAGATAGCACTTCCAAAAGATGAAATGAAATGAAAATTCATACTTTTGATGGGTAGTATAAGTTCTTGTAATTTAACAAAAGGACTAATGAGGGGTGGTTTGAGAGACATGGTCGAGTTTAGAGAGGGTTTATTTAATATTTCTTTCAATCATACTTAGTATTGGGAGAGGAGGGACCAGACCTTGACCTATTTAATCAGTCTTAAAGATCAGGTAAATAAAGATTTCCTAATAAAGAACCATAGGCAACCTTTAACCTTTGTGCCTACAAAAAAATAGGTTTTTCCCTTGACACTGTTATTATTCTACCTACCTTCACTCCCTCGGCAATGATTGTTTTAAAAAGCCATTATTAGAATTGTAATAAAACCTAAACATATGAAAGTAAATTTACACTGTTTTTTTTTGTTCTTGAGACTTGATAGCAAAAATATTAAACACTATTTGTTTATTTATTAGATGGTTTATTTACAAGAATAATTTTGTATTTACAAGATTCTAAGAACTAATACAATTGTATTAAAATTAATGCAATACTTACCATTTACCAATTTATAAAAAAATAAATATGAAAACGTTTTTTATTCATAAAATCCATTTATAAACATTAACTAAATTATTAAAATAAGTGAACCAACTATAAGGAAATCCTTATTTACTATTTTATAAAGTTCAAATCAATTGGCAATTAGCCAATTTTTTGTAAACCATTCCAATAAATAATATAATAATGTAATTAAATAATCTAATAGTGTTTAACAACTTTGTTGTTAATTCTCAAGAACTAAAAAAAAAAAAAAATGTATAAATCCAGGTTCATATGATTAGGTTTTATACCAATTCTAATCATCATTTTTTTTAAAATGATAAACATTGCTGAGGAGTGAAGGTAGTTAAAATAATAGTGGTGTCAAGGGAAAAACTGTCCTTTTGACACCTAATTTTTTTTGTAGGCATGATGATCCAAGTTTGCAAGAGTTTCTATTTTATTAAAAAAGGTGTGGATATCACAAAACTTCTGAACTCAATGGGGACTTTTCCAGATTATTATATTTGATGACATAAAACTCCTTCCCTAAATGGCTCAGAAAATATCTCTGATGTCTTAAATAAATAAAGGTATCTTTTTTTGACTAATTTTTACTCAAGTGCTGTTGATTAGCAGAACTTTGGTTTGTTCCTGCAGACATCATGTGGATACAACCACACCAAGTGATACGATATTTATTGCGAAAAAATTACACAATTATGGCACAAGGCTGAAATGGAGGGGGGGTTTGAGGCTGGTCATCATTATCTTATACCTAGTTAATCCGATTCACGACCCATTCATACATTACAATTTCCACATTCACCATAAGAACTCGTCCATCACCGATCAATCCTCCATATGCCATAATACCGCATCATCTCAAGGGAGACCTACAAAACGCGCCCCAAACCATAAAAATATAATGATTATATATGTACAATTAAAAATTTACGGATGAATGAAATGAAAAGGGAGGGAGATGAACCCAATAAGAAACTAAAACGATACACAAAAGTAACTAAACATAACTGATGTTAGTAGGACCCTTCCAACTCTCAAAAATGAGAGGCCACTGTATTCTGCCTATTTGGACAAAATCAAGAAGCTCTCTCGCTAAGGGAGTGGGAAAAGGCTAAAAAATTATATGGCCACGGGAAAATATAAAGCTGACCCAGTCGAGATAAAAGGGGCCAAAAACAAACTGGGGAGGTTGGGAATCTCAACTTGGATCATAACCAAAGATGTGGCCAGGGACAGGCCAGGAACAACACTTACTCACATTAACTAGGTACACAAAAGCTTGTCTAACCTAACCAAGGAGAGGGCTCCAAAGGAAACCACCCCGATGCGACATAGGCTTGACCTAAAAGAGAAAATCAAGGCTAGCCCTGTTCAAACGAACCAAGCTCGCCTCAGTCCCCCACCTTTTGCTGAAGACTGTCAACTGCAAGAGTTTTCTATCAGTTCTAATCTTCATCTTGAGCAAGTGATACTGTTGTGATTTCTATAGTTAAATTTTTTTTTTTTTTTTTTTTACAAGGCCAGGTTGCTACCCTGATACCCAAGTTAGATTGACTTACAGGGCTAAAAGGCTCAGAATGCCTCAGTGGCGTAGCTAGAGTAAACGTTACCTGGAGCGGTCTGCTGAAATGTCACCCCAATGACACCGATTCACCCTATGCTGAATGGTTAGCTGTAGCTAAATTTTCATACATGCTCTACCTCTACTTTACTCTACTGACCGGTACGTTACTGTTTACATGTATGATCCAAGACAAAATCCATTACCACAAAATAATCAGTTCAACTCAAAAGATTTTTAAAATGCAACTGTTCACTTTCAGAACAACTAAATACAAAACACGGCAATACACAAAAGAATGACATTCGATACTATGGTCTTAGAATGAATGTTTTCTTGTTTTCATTGTGGCAAACTGGTCAATGACATCGTCAAAATCTGTTTGCCTTGTAAGCTCGTTTTCAATGGACAGCACAGCCAGATCTGATAGTCTCGACTGGCTCATGGTTGACATAATTTTCTGTTGCTAATTTTCCGGTGTCCAATTTTCCGTTGCATCATTTTCCGGGTACCATTTAATTATCAATGATGTTTGAAAGTATTTTTCTTGAGAAAAATGTACTATTTAATTTTTAAGCATTTTTCGGAACATTGTAAATCAACTACATTCTTTTAATGGTTACCTAGAGAATTTATGCAAAGTTTATTTTTTTGTTTTTCTTTATACAAGTAAAATATATTTACATCATATTTTGATGTTATTATGATTTTAGTTTTAGTGATAATTTAAAAACAATAGATATTTATCATTAGTACCAATAATGGAAAATTAAGTTAAAAATTTAAAAAAATCGTTTTTGGAATCGGAAAATAGTCACAAATTTTTCCGATTCTGATACCGTTTCCGATACCCCCAAAAGTTCCAATTTTTCTGATTCTTCATTCCGATTCTGATTAATCGTCCCAACACTAGTAGAGATATTCAAAAGTATATCGCTCACTCAATGGAAAATTGTATCTCAGCGAATTGATACACAGGCAAGACTGAAATTGTTGCACTTTTGGTTTCGTATTTCACTTTGTTGTTATTAATGATGCAGAGTTAAAACACCATATCATCCGATAAAATGTTACAACAATGTCTCTTGTTAGTAACCAAGATTGTAGCAACTGAAACACATGAAAGCTGAAAACATTGCTATTTTTCCTACTCACAAATTTCCCAACAATTTATTAGAAAATTTCTGACGGGGGGACAAAACTGGGGGGTCATAAATTATTTCGGGGGGGGGGGGTCATATGCCCGCCTGCGAAACCCTGTGTCTCCACCACCGTTTTCAGACTATTTTTGGTACCTTAGCCTGGTTGAAAAATTTTGTTGGGGGTGACATTGTGTCACTCCTTCTGTGCTGGCATAATATTAATTTTAGATATTATTAGAATAAAATATTAATATACAGGATGAGGCAGAAAGGACAGATGTTTTTGAAATGGCTATTACTTTCATAAATGTCTGTACTCTCTGCCTCACCCTGTATTAATATAAATTAATTAATATAAAATAATAAAAAAAATATTAATAATTAAGTTAATTTAATATATAAATTACATAAGGATTATATATAAAGGAAGGATTAACAGTATTAACCTCTTCAGTAGCATCAACCACAGGGATGATCTCATTGAATAAATTTGCACTTTTTTCATTTATTAATTACTTACATATTTTAAAATGGTTTATTATGAGTTATTTTACTAGTGTATATAAATGTTCCATAAATTTAGTTGTTAAATATAAGTTTATTTTCATTAGATTAGTTTTACTTCAAAATGAAGCCTATACATTTATTATTTCTATAATACAATCCCTAAACTTATCTATTAGTAAAAAATAAAATAAGCATTTTTTTTTTTTTTTTTTTCAATAAATGAATATAGGGTTCACCAAATTAAGATTAAGAGTAAAATTGATCCATGGGTAAAAAAAAGTTTGAAAACCACTGGGTTAGATGATGTAATTTGGGACAGCTGAAATTCCTGAAGGAAGGTGGATTTAATAATCAAAGACAGAAAAGATTGGGGAAACAACTTAATGTGGTTGTGTAAATGGGGGGAGGGTAAAACAAAGGTAAAGAGGGAAATTGCCAGAATCCATCTTACAAGTCTATAAATCTACCTTTTGACTGTGAATTGAATATTGTTCCCATATCTAGTCTGGTGCTGCTGCTATATACAGTGTAACCTGGATATAAGAGAAATTTTATCTGGTCCCAAATTAGAGCCTGTGTTAATGTATATAAATTAGACCAAACTCGTATACAAGAGAAACCCGGGTATAAGAGACTTCTCCGGTCCTGACAACTCTCTTATATCCGGGTTACACTGTATCTCAAGATTCATGACAAAATTTAAAGAATGTGGCTTCCCTCTGTCTTTTCTATAAATATTTTCATGATAATTGTTCTGATCAGCTTTCCTCCTTGATACCTTGACTGCATGAATTAAAGTTTACTACTAGATTAGCAATTAGGTCTCACTGTTGAAATAGCTAGATGCAACTAAGTTCTATTCTAATAGTTTCTTTTTTTTTTTTCAGTTGAAATCTATTCTGACTTCTTGCTTCCTTGTCACAAAAAAAATCTACAAAAATTTAAATGCAATGTCAATTGTCATCTATCTTCCTGAATCCTGTTCTTTTATTGGCCTTTCTTCCTATTAATATCTTTCTGATTTTCTTTCAATCTCAGTAACCCTTTGTGTTTTAGTGGCACTATCATCTAGCATGGGGTAAAACTATTAAAAAATAAAGAATCAAAATTATTTAGAGCAACAAAAAACAGGAAAGTGTGGAGATCCAAATACTGAAAGAACTTGGTACATAAAGGATATACTCCAGGACAGCTAAGCAGCATTTTGCAATGTGAAATAGAGGTAAAGAAAATAAATGACATTGAAGAAAAAAAAAAAAAAAGTTACCTTTCTGGCTTGTTTTTGCAATTGTCGAATTTGTTCTGCAATAACAGTCAGTTGATTAACAGTGTTGGCTTTCACAAACTCATTCCCCTAAAAGGAAAAGGAATTATGTAAAAATAGATAATTCTAATTTTCAAGCAGTTTTTTTTTTTCATCTGATCCTTAAAGGAGGCTCTCCTTAATAAAACAAATTTATTTTCATTGGGAATGTTGAGAGACATAGTGTAGAAAAATCTTTAACATTATTTATAAATATTATTTCCATTTTAATTGTGCATATATAAGTTTATGCACTTTTTCCTCTGTCCTTCTTGTCTTCAATATATTCTGTGAGTGTTAGATTTTTTAAGCCCTCTTTCCTCCCTAAGTTGTTGTCAGTGGTGGCGGCGACAGCATTCACCTGTCTCGAGAGATGATAGAGTAATGTGGTGTGCTACGAGCCTGGGCGGGATATATGGAGATCTAGGGCTGCCCAGACGTCTAGTTCCCTCTCTTGGCCTTGCTAGCAGAGTCCAAAGGAGAGGATAAACCAATACAGTTTGGTACCAGCGTGGCTGCAGGAATTGCCAGAAGGTAGCACAAAGTGCAGTCCATCCGCCTTAGGGGCTCCACTCTACAGGTTTTGAATTCAGAGTTGTCCTTCTCCTAAACCAGTTGCCATTCAAGGCTATAGAACCCAGTTTGTCCTGCTATTTACCCACAGCTCGAGGGAGAAGAAGAGAATTCACACCTTTCCCAAGGGTATTAGCACCTAAGTGAATGTAATAGATTTGACTGGAATTTGAACTTGGCTCTCCAATTCCTCAATCCAAGCCGCTATCCATTACTCCACCATGCTTCCTTTTCGGGATAATATATATATATATATATATATATATATATATATATATATATATATATATATATATATATATATATGAAAATGCTTCATTAGACTTGCACACACAAAAAGATACCAAAAGTGAGCTGGTGGAAGCTTGAGGCAAAGTTGTGTGTCTGATAGAGAGAGAGAGAGAGAGAGAGAGAGTGAGAGGCTACTCCAAAATTCAGAGACATTGAACAATACATTGGAAGACATGAAGCATAGATGTTTGCGATCATTGTAAATGTGCACATAGTGACCACTTTTAAGATAACAGGGCAAGTCCTTTTTAATTATTTTCTGATGTTTAAATTACCAAAAGTATTGGGCATCATCTATATATAATATAGTTGGCAAAGCTTAACATATGTACCTGTAAAAAAAACAAAAACAAAAAAACAGCAGTGTGTCCCTTCAAAAAGTGTGATTGGTTCTGCACAAAGCCTTCACCACTAATCAAATCATATGTGCTGGTGTCTGGACTGTCGGTTGCTAGGAACTGAGCTGGTTGACCCTCATATATATATATATATATATATATATATATATTGTGTGTATTTAGGCAGCATCTTTTCATTCATACACATTTCATTAAATAATATAGACAAGTATTTGTTTATTTTATGTAAATTTTTTTCGTAACATCTTATAAGTTTAATAACATTATCGTTGAATGAAGAAAGAAATTCACAATATTGATCCATATGTTTTTTAATACAATCTAAGCTTTCAGCTTACATAAGCCATTATCAAAGATGTCAATTACAACATATTAAGCAATATACGGACTAGACAAATAGACAACACTTGTCTATATTATTTAATGAAACATGTGTGTATATATATATATATATATATATATATATATATATATATATATATGTATTTATTAGGTAAATACCTCTCCAAATAAAGCAATATGTAACGTTTAAAATGCATTTTAAAAATGAAAAATCTTTCTTAAAGTTTTTATTTTTGTTTTAATTGCAAGCTAATAAATTAAATTTATTTAATACATCTAATAATCAAAATATTTTGTATTTCGAATTGAATTTGTATTGATTACAATAATTTTTTTTTTTTTTTTGATCATCAGTGAAATCACTAAACTCATCCATACTGACAAATCTGCCAATATAATCTTCTATATTTAAAAAATAATACATACTTTTCTGAAACTTTATCTGGGAAAAATTAGCCGATTCAAAAGTTTAATTAATCTGATTTGAATGAAAATTACTAAAATATCACAGAAAGGCATTTTTTTATTGAATTTTAAGTACTTTGGCTTTATATTAAGTTGGTGCAAAAATAATGACGTAATAATGTCGTTTTTTGACATTTTTTAACGTCAAAAAACGACATTATTACGTCATTATTTTTGCACCAACCTAATAGCTTTATTTATGAAGATGCTCATTGAGAAAATATTAGGAAGTTACCAATAAATTTTAAATTTACTATAGTTACCAACTTTTATTTTCTAATAATGTTGTGTATGTGTTGAGTGTTTACACGTGCGTGTATTGTAATAAGGACAAACGCATACATAGGGAAAAATACTGGTATATCCGAAGAGGTATTTACAACAGAGAGATTAGTAGTCAAATGAACGCAGATTAGTCAGTCACAATCAGAAAAGAATATAAAGTCCAACTGTCTCTTCCGGTAGAGAGACGGAAGTGTCATGGTCACCTGATCTCCCCAGAACTCTATAGAACTGTCCTATTAGTAGTAGAGAGATCAGTCCATTCTGATGTGAAGGTGGGTGCGCCCCAACAGTATGGATGTTGTATTTAAAAAAAATGGGCTTGTTTATACACACACAAAGAAACATTCAAAATTCTTTTTTAAAATACTGGAGAATGATGAATTGTAGTTTTTCCATTTATGATTAGTAAATACAGTTTTTTATTTAATAACAATATCACTTGACTAATATAAATTAGTACAGAAATTTAAGATTCAAAAGTTAACCGACAGTAGACAGGTTTACGTGTTTGACAAGGTGATGATAGATATAATGTTCTACAGGGACTTCATCTGTAAAGTATTTAGTAATCTTAAAAAAATTAGGAAAATAATCTCTGGAATCTAATATTTTATTGAATTTTAGAAATTTTGGCTTTAAATTTATTATAGTCATCACTTTTTTATTTTCTGATAATATTGTGTATGGTCGACCATACTTACAAAAATCGGCACATTTATACACTAATAAAAATTAAAATTATTTTAAAAATATCAGTGTTTGATGATTTGTATTAAGTTTTTTTTATTTATGATTAGCAAATATAGTTTTCACTTAATATGATATAAAAAAAAATTAAATTAATACAGAACTTGAAAAGATTTTAAACTTAATAAATTATTTTAATTAAAATTTAAAAAAAATGAAAACAATTCTTTTAGTTTTATTGCATTGTTTATTTTATAATTCAGAGCAGATTTTCTCTATATAATGAACCGAGTGTATTTGTATATATTTTGTCTGTAATTTCCAGTATCACTAGAGATGTAACATGTTATTTTCTGTAAGTGCCAAACAGCAATAACTTTATTGAGAATAGAAAAGAAAATCCAAGAAAAGGTGTATGTTCCATATTGT
>OZ010614.1:28907250-28999750 GCA_963932145.1 Acanthosepion lycidas | reverse complement strand
ATAATCCACAAGATCAAAAAAATTATTTGTTGACAATATTTGCATATGCATTTTTTTTTTTTTGTTTTTGCCGTAAGAAACAAATACAAATTTTTAAGTAATAGAAACATGGATGGAGGCAACAAATATTATTATCTCCCTAAAATAAATAATTATCTCCCTTATTACTTATTGGAAATATTAAGGGAGATAATTTTTTCCCCTACTCTTTTTTTTTTTTTTTTAAGTAAGTCCAATAACTAAAAGTCATGGATCGATTTAACACTGTATCTCCCAATTCTAAATCGAAGAAAAATATCAATATTTTTTCTTTATTTTGACATGTGTCATGGCCCAAGAAAGGTCTAAAAAATATTAATATGCAATAATTATTTCCCAAAAGATTTTTTTACGATTTTTGAGTTCGACTAGTGTACTGTAGTGTAGTCTAACTAACCTTTTTTTAAGTATAAAAATTTATATAAGTCATGAATTGTATTTTTAATTTTTTAGTCCTTTCCGTATCGATAAAAATAAAAATATCAAAATTAATGCTCATCTGGTATATAAAAAAAAAGTATCTTAAAAATAAAATATTAGTGGAACAGTAAAAGTTACGCAGGAAGGAATTGGGGAGAGAAAAGGAGTGAAAAAGAAATGTGTGAACTGAAGGTTGATATTTTTTTATTACTTTCTATGTGCTAACATTGAAGGTGAAAAAAAAAAAAAAAAAAAAAAAACACACAGGAAAATTATAAATGAATAAATTAAATAGGGAAAGAGAAGACAAAGGCGTAGGCTTTCTGATTAAATATCGTGATATGAACAGATAAAGACCAAAAGACAAAAAAATACATAAATAAACAACATAAAATTAAAATTCTTAATGGAGAGAGAGAGCAAAATAAAAATAAGAGAGAGGCTACAGTAGAAATATTTGTTTAGTCCTTATTTCGTTCCCCCCCCCTCATGTAACCCATTTTATGTTACTTGTATAACAGATTGAAACATGAAGGGGAAACAAAATTAAAAGGAATAAGGGAGAGAATGAGAAGATACAAGTAAAAGATGAAAGAAGATGCAAGGGTTACTGAATGTTATTGTTAAATAATATGAGAAAAAAAAAAAATTAAATAAAAGAACAAGAATTAAAAAGATCGATGATAATGATTGACATTACATTTAAACTTTTGAAGAAAGTTGACTTGGAAGCAAGAAACCGGACAAGAGTTCCACAAGCGAGAAGTGTCATAGAAGAAACCGTTATCTTAGAATTTATGGTTACATCTAGCCACTTCAAGTGTAAAATGACGAGAACTTCCCACCAATCTAGTACTGTGCTTAAATTCATAAAGTCCTACAGAGGAAAGTTACCATGAAAGTATTTATAGCAAAGGAACTGGGAATCTATGTTACCGCAAAGGGAAAGTCACTTAAAGCTGAGATGCCAGGTCAGAATAATATCATTGCAGATTCTTTGGATTTTATCAAGAATCTCTAAATATATAGCAGGAGCACCAGACTAGATGTGGCAGCAATATATAAATATAATATAAATATAATATAATATAATATAATCTTAGTTGTCAGTATCTGTGAAAGTTTCATAAATCCTGCCTGCCTGTCATTAGGAGCATTTAACTTAAAAAAATTCCTTTTTATTGCAGCTGTTATCATAGATACTGAGAATATCATGGATGGAATATGTGAGCAATGAGGAAGTTCTAAGGTAAAACAGGAACAAAAAGGATACATACTTAGAGTCAGAAAAAGACATTTGAAATTACTGGAATGTATAATGAGGAAAGAGGGCTAGGAAAATTTGATACTCACAAGACATATTGAGGGACAGAGGGAAACATCCAATAACCTAACAAGCTTATGGATGGAAGAACAGGGACTGATGTTAAAAATACAAAACATTAAGAGCTACAAAGGATAAGTTCTGGAGAGCCATAACCTGACATGTGGCTGTAACTAGACATAACCTGTATTTTGGTGTTGACCAAATACAACACACCTGTCTAGGTTTTGAATAGTGTACCTTGTGGTGTGTGTGTGTGGGGGGGGCACACTTCAGTGAAGGTGGCTTTCTATTTTGGGCACTCAATTTTTGTTTGTTGTGTACCTGCCAAAAATTAGTGTTTATCACAGTCCTTTATCCACCCTTGACAGGCCATGACTTTGTTAATCTGGATGAGATTTCAATCATCTGTTTCTTCAACATTGGGCGATCTTGCTGTAAAAGGTGTAAATGTACCAACAGAAGTAGTAACAATTTAATTAAATGTGAAAATTGTACAACAGCTATGGAGCTGTAACATCCTATTCACTCCTGTTCTATCCTTGGGGCACTGAAAGATGTCTGTTTAGTAATACTGATAGTGCTAATGTCTTAGCAGTGAATAACTTCTATAGCAGATTTTCTGTAATGTATGAAGGGCAAGGTTGCCAGTTTTCTCTGCAATCATTCAAGGCATGTACTCTGAAGACCTCTGATTAACTCTTGAACACTACTGATTTCTGCACATGCATACTCCATTTATATAGACTTTGGTTCAGAAATAGACAGTATTAATTAGCAAAGAAACTCCTGTTATGTAACCCAGATAACTGTTCTATGAAGTGCTTTTCATGTCATGCCAACTCCCTTGGGATTATGGAGTTGGTTCAGAGCTGTCAGTTATACTGAATTGTCTGACGGCCTCCTTATGAGTATTTAAGGGTTTAAATGAATATTTTTAAACTGGACCTTTTTGTATCAAACTTCAATTCACTTAACTACTCTGCCATATTTTTCTCCCTTTAATATCTCAGAATTATAAAGTCTCTCAATACCTCAAGTCACTAACCATTTTCCATGTACTAGTAGGACTCAATCAAGGCCACTGCCCTGTTACAGAACCATGACTGCCCTCACCCTGAAAAATTATGGAATATAAAAAGGAGAATACTGTCAATGATCAGTCATGTTAAAAGTGGTTTGTGAAGTTTGGTACTAGAAATTTCTAGCTCAAGAAAGCTCTATAGTCTGGTAGAGCAGACATAATTGATAACAATGAAAAATGAAGACATTACTACAGAATAATCAATGTTATAAAACATGGAAAATAAACAACATACTATAAATATCCAAATGAAATACTGAAAAAAAAGAAAAAAAAAAGATCATTTACACCAGCTTGGTTATGTTAGAGGTAAAAAGAATTATGAAAAATGATGAAAAGTGGATACTTTATAACACCATAGATTGCAAAAGATCAGGGGACAAGTTAAATGAACTGCAATGAGCAGTGTCAAAGGCCAATCTTTATCCAGAGTAATTTTTAAAATTGGAAGAGAGTCTTTTGCTTTCAGCTCCTTTCAGAGAAACAACTGATTGAGTTCAACAAATACTGCTCTCAATTAAACTAATTGAAGGCAGTAATCAATGAAAATTTTTTTTAATATTTTACTGACAGTTCACTTGATAAGGTTCAAAAGCCACTCAAGGTAGAATTCCATTAGGTTAATGTGGGATTACAGGCTTCTTTGGTTTGGTTTATTTTATGGCATATCAACCTCAAAGGATTATTTAATACTGACAAGATTTTTTACAATAGATTCGTATAAACAAAATATGTATTCTTTGTAAGAAATTGGTTTGTATACCAGATTTCATTGATACATTTTTTTAAAGAGAATTTTTGTTGATAATCCGGTTTCATTGATGTATTATTAGATATACAGTTTGTAGAAAAGGTAATTTTATTAACACTCTCATTTGATATATATTTTTTTTGTAGAGACCCACTGTTTTAAGAAATGATATCATGTTATCTACTTTTGCTTTCTCAAAGATCTCACCATCCTGGGTATGACGATAAACTACATCCTCGTCCAGGGTAAGACGATTAACTACACCCTCGTCCAGGGTAAGACGATTAACTACATCCTCGTCCAGGGTAAGACGATTAACTACATCCAACAGCAAGGCCTCTGATCAGGAGGTTTTCAGGAGCGTGGAACCACCTCTTAATTGCTGGTGTTCCCAGGTCCACCCTGACCCAGGGTGGTAGCACCTGTTAGGGTCCCAACTATGGGCAAATAGTTAACCCCCAAAACTGAGGTAAAAAGCATCATGAAAGTGTAAAAATAGGTTTTAATGCCAAAAATACTTTGTAAAATAATTATTACCAGAAATAAATTTTTGAAGAAAAAAAAAAAATACCAGCAATACATTTTTTAAAATAATATTACCAGCTATACATTTTTGATAAAACAAAATCTTACCAGAAATAAAATTTTGTTGGCATTAAATAACCCATCGAGGTTGATATGCCATAAAACAAACCAAACCAAAGATCTCATGCATGTTTATATAATAGCATTTTTGTCTTGTAAGAGCAAGAGCACTCGGTTAACATATGTTTAATAGTGTTTCACATGCTTGGCATACTGGTTGATCTTCATTGCTTAGCAAGTATGAGTGGGTTATTACTTATGTGGCTAATTCCTTTCAAGATTTTCTGAAAGCCGACCTCCATTCTCCTAATTTGGGTTGAATTGTGACAAGTTTATTATGTGGGTTATTGCCCCATCACCATTCCTTTTGAATCTATTTGTTACTGACCTCCTTAAAGTCAGTGTATACTATGTGATGTCAATGAATACTCGTTGTCACTTTCATAATGCTCATTGTAGTAGAGACTTTGTAATGGCAGATACAACTATAGTACACCGTTTAATGATGCTGGTGTCAGACACCTTCAAATAGCAGTCGCACAAATAGTACTTGTTCGATAATACTCACTCAAATAGTAATCTGTATAGTGAAACAGTATAGAGACTAGCAGTCTGTATAGTAATAGAGGATAGATTAGAAATGGTGATTTAAATAGTAATAGAGGATAGAATAAAAATAACGATTGTTAGCCGTCAGCTGCTTCCTACACATATGCATTTCCTCTTGTCACGTGGTCTACTTAATTCAATAATGGGATCGCTTGTGTTTGCCCACTGGTAATCTATGTTCAAACTTGTGTCGGCAACAACACTTTATTCCTATATAACTGTATGGGATCGATTGTAGAATCTACATCCATATTTAAAGCTTATTTCGCTGCTAGGTCTGCTTTATTGTTACCTTCCACTCCGATGTGGCTAGGAATCAGACATAGTTTGATGTTTGCAATGACTCCCTTAGAAGTGTTCAGTCTTTCATGAGAATATTTTTATAGGGAAAATTTTCATCTTCATTAAACTGTTGGTGTTTTCTATTTTCCACTTCTACTAGCAAATTTCTATTTCTCAATTTCTTAACTGGTTTTTTGGTTAATCCTACTGGATAATGCTTTTTCAATCAAAAAAAGGGTAACTTTTTCTATAGGAACTTCATCTAGGGATGCGAGCACAAGAAATCTTGGAAATTCAATAGTTAATTCTTTTTCAGAAGCAGAGACTGAAAAGATATCCTTTGGGTTTTTTTTATTTTGGTCATTCACAATTTTGACAGACAAAATTCATTTCCTGTGCTCTCCCGCCCACCTTGGAGCCCAGCAGTGGGACATGTCAAGAGGGAAACCCAGTCACCTAGACAGGTAAGGGTTACACAAACCAGTGTACTCATATTCAAGAGAGACTCTGAGCACCCGTTAAACCATTTGTTGCACTTCTCAAATCTTAAATGTACAAACTAGTATGTTTACATGTCTAAGTCTAGATCTCTTTGAACTGATTTACCCTCAGCCATTGCCTTCTAATGCCTATAAATTGGATAGAGATGGTATTTTATCCCAGCGTATATTTGGGGTATTGTATTTAGTTATAAAGTACTCCATAAATTGATATGGTTATAGGTGTTAGGGCTTGACATGACCACCCAATTGATTGGATTGGTATTCTCCAACTGCCTGTTTAGTCCAAGTAAGGGCCAAAGGAATCAGAAGTATCTAACCCTGACTCCTGAAGCCCTTAACCACCAGGATCCCATCTCTAGACATTATGGGTTGCCACCCATGGCAAACAGGTGGCCTCATTGGGGTTGGGGTGGGGTCTTACCCCTCTGTAGAGGTTCAGTTGATGTAGCAGCTGACAGAGCGGGGGCTTCTTTGGTGACCAGGCAAAAATTGTTACACATTTCAAAGTAAGTAATTAAGGAATGGCTTTTTATGAGTGTCATCCAAACTGCTGGATGTGCAGGTGGTGTAATGGTTAGAGGCTCAGAAGAAGAAATCAGAGAGCAGAGTTCCAATTCCATTCATTACATTCACTTTTGCACAAATACCCTTTGGAAAGATATGAATCCATCTAATCTCTCCTCAGCTATAGTTTAAATAGTAGGACAGACTGGATTCTCTTGGTAACCGGTAAAGAAGGACAACTGTGAATCCAAAAACTATATGATGCCCTGTTGGGGTATATACTGGAACAGTGACTAAGGTTTACTTAGCACAGTTGCAGTATAGACTACAGATTGGCTCTGTGGGTGTTGAAGAAACATGGATGGGCATGTTCAGAAATGAGCAACTATGTTGAAGATGAGAAGTCATTTTGGGTTTATACTATTTTCCTGTTATGCAGGCATTGTTGCCAGACAAAAAGTGAAATTTTGATTGATTGATTTTATTTAGTGGCATATCAATCTCTGTTATGTGTTATTTAATGCTGAAATCTTAATATTTTGAATACAATTTTGTGCCTTCAACAACAAATATTTTGTACATGTTGATCCTGAAAGTATAAAATTGTGTTTTTTTTAGATATATAGTTTGTAGATGATAAAATGTATTGTTGGTAATTAAAAAAATGTATTGCTGGTCATTTTATTATAAATATATATATTGTTGGTCATTTTACTATAAAAAATGCATTGTTGGACATTTTACTATAAAAAATGCATTGGTTGGTCATTTTACTATAAAAAATGTATTTTTATAATTTTTTAGTGTTGTACTGATTGTCATTTTACTACAAAAATATATTGCTGGTAATTTTGATATAAAAATGTACTGTTGATTTTTGTTTGGGGTTCACTATTTGCTCATAGCTGGGACCCTAATAGGTGCTACCACCACCAGTCAGGGTGGACCTGGCAACAACAGTAATTAAGAGGTGGTTCCACACCCCTTAAAAACTTTGATAAGAGGTTTTGCTCTCAGATATAGTTTATAATCATACTGAAGACAGGAAAGGGAAATTAACCCATGTAACAGAAAAGTTTATTACAATTTCATTCAAGCCAATTTCAAACTGAACCCTTTATTTAATTTAGATCTTGTTCCACTGTCCATGTCTAGGGATATCTTATTTTATTTTTTTTAATCCTGCTCAGTTATTGTTCAACTGAGTTTGTGTCTGTACTACCCAGTCCAGGGATTGAACTCATAATTATTATGTCACCAAATTTAAATTTTAATCCACTAGGCTATAACTTCATGTTTCATAATTTTAAAAATTTAAGACCTTCCTGTACACAATGTCAGCATGTACATCATCATATTCTGCTTGGACTGTTTCTTTATAAATGTCTCTTGTAATTTACTTAGATATCATTGTCATTAATACTCGTTTGGTACCTTATTACTTTGCTGATGACAAGATGATCAAATTTAAAATCTATTTTTCTTGCCCATATACTTCCTTTTTTTAGAAAATACTAGCAGTAGAGCCCAGTGTTGCCCGGGGAGGTAACAGTCAGAGATAGATCAAGTATCGACCATCATAAAGACTGAAAAATAAAATTGACAAAGATTATTGTTTAAGGTTGATGGACACACATGTCTTAATTAGTTTTTTTTTTTTTTTTTATGAATTGGTCAAATCCAAACTCAAACAAAAACATTGTTTTCAATCGTTATGAGTCTACCGATTGAATAGAATTTTATTATAAACAATTGTCTTGTAAATGGAATTTTTAAAGCATTCTGAATGTAAAACTAAAGAAAAAAGTGTGCAAGACAATAAGAAACACTACCTGCCAAAAAAAAAAAAAAAAAAAAAAAAAAAAAGTGTAGTTTTGTTGAAATCAGTTGAAAAATGTAGGAAATCCGATCCCATGTATAAACGAACACACACACACACAAACAAACAACCAACCTAGGTTTTATAATAAGTATAACTCAATATGAGTTGTCCCCCTTTAATTCTCATGACAGCGATGCCTCTTAATCGTGTTTTCAAATTGATTTTGTGCAAAAACAATTGTTTTTCCAATTTTTGGTGCTGTCAGAACCACTGCAAGGTAATTTTACATAGTTGTGTGAAGTTTTGTTGAAATCAGTTGAAAAATGTAGGAAATCCGATCCAATATATAAACGAACAGACACACACAACCTGGGTTTTATAATAAGTATGATATTCAGTTTAAATAAAGACATTTATTTGAACCAACATTTATTATACTATGGTAGATGTCACTTTGCTGATGACAAGATGATCAAATTTAAAATCTATATTTCTTGTCCATATATTTCATTTCTTAGAAAATATATTCAGTTTAAATAAAGACATTTATTTGAACCAACATTTATGATACTACTTTGGTAGATGTCACTTTGCTGATGATAATATGATCAAATTTAAAATCTAAATTGTTTGTCCATTTAAAATACTGCAGTTATTAGAAATATATATTCAGTTTAAATGTCATCAACTATATACACTTTTCCTGTGTTGCAAGACACAAAGGGAACTTAGTTCTTGCAACACAGATGTTCACTTTCAATTGCACATTTATTTTAATTCAATGACAGGCCTAAAATATTTCTACAAAATTTCTAACTCATGTCAAACTCAATCAAATTTTGTGGGTCCATCTGCTTGTGTATACACATATATTTATTATTATTATTATTGGCTACTAGTTTGGTACCTGTTGATTTGCTGATGACATGTTGATCAAATTTCAAATCTAAATTGTTTGTCCATTTAAAATACTACTTTTATTAGAAAACATATCCAGTCTAAATACAGGAGTCATAAAAATGACTACATATTTCAGCTTATATTCTATAAGGGGAAATTAGCTCTTGTGACAGATGTCCATTTTAATTTCAATTTCACTTGTACAATGTACATACATAGTGTGTGTGGATGTACATTTTCAAGTGTTCATTTATATCTTAATTCAATGGTAGACCTAAAGTTATTTCTGCAAAATTGAAAAAAAAAAATTTAATAAATCTGCTTTTTACCATATAATTTTTGAAAAGTTCAATAATATCTTATAATTATCTGATATTTTAGGTTTTAAAAAAATAAATTTTCTTTTGCCTTCAACTTTAGGATTCTCCCAGGGTAAGAGTTGCCTAAACTGAATGAGTCAGATTTTGCATGTATGCCTCTGCATGGATATACATTAAATGGCACAAGCAAATGTTAGTTGCTCATGTGTAACATAGACACACACACACACACATATATATATATATATATATATATATATATATATATATATATATATATTAGTAATAAATCTGTTGATATTTAATCCAAGTGGATCCTAGAAATATAAAATATTAAAACTGATCCACAAAAAGAGCTCAATGTATTTATTATTACAGAGCAAAAATTAATACACAATGTTTTTTTTTCTTAGCTTTCACAGTTAAATTTCTGTTCCTGACATAGACTCAGCCTATACCATGGTTGAATAAGACTGGTGAATATTGTTAGTTGAAATAAGCTTATTCCCCTTATAAGGTGTTTCTGGATTTTATATAATATAAATATATGTATATAATATAATATAATATATATATATATATATATATAAAATATAATAATATATATATATATATATATATAATATGTGAAGACAGTGTGTTACAGACAAAGAATCAGCTCTTTGATGATATAGATTTTGTTATTCTCTCTTCTTCCTGAGGCCTAGAATTAACTGAAGTGAAAACTCAAATTTCTAAGTCAAGAGTTTAATGATAACTTATGAAATTGCTTTTAGAATTTACAATAAAAAAAAAAAAAAACGAAAGAAAAAAGAAGTTACCAATGTCATAACTGGATATCGTTAGCACTTTAACCCATTAGCATTCAACACATTCAAACCTGCCCTGTAAGTATCAACTCTCTAAATTTCCCTGTTTGTGTGACTTCCTGCATTATTTGCAATGGTGTTGTCATATATTATGCCAGAGTATACATGTGGGCTGGTTTACAGCAGGGTGAACATTGAGAGAGATTTACGGGGTAGGTGAATGCCTTAGGGTTAAGAAATATGTTTGTGTTTCCTTTGTGTTTTATATAGAACAGAGGTTGGTAACCTGTGGCCCACCAAGCAATTTCCAATGGCATGCAGCCACAAATAACATCACGAAGTCCAAACCAATAACTACTACAATGCAAAGAAGATATTCAGCTGTTTTAATTTTAATATATACTACATATTACTATATAAAATATACCGTAGAACAGGTATATTAACCTTGACTTGTATAAAAATGCATATGCTGTTGGCACACTGAATGATTTTAAAACCCTAAATCAGCACATAGTTAGCAAAAGGTTGCCGACCTGTGACATAGAACATTCTTGGGCATGCCCTCATTGGAAGAGAGCAAATTTTGATAGAGTTGTTGGTTGCTGTTAACCAGTGCCCTAATATGCATAGTTGTCAAGCATGAAGGTTGTCAATCAATGATTGTCGTTTGACTATTCAGAGAGTGTCCTTGTTTCTGATGTGGTCAGTCCAGCTAGCATATATCTGCAACAGGTCATTTCAAAGGAATTTGGCATCTTCACAAATCGCTTAGTTACTGTCCAAAGTTCTGTGCCAGAGAACAATATGGCTAGAATGAGGGAATAGTCTGATTTAGCAAAACACACAAATTTAATTTAAATCTGAGTTACTTTAAAATTTGGAAATAAATTCAGTTTAGAAAGGGTTAATAGTAAGAGTTTATTGTTGGACTACATTAAAAGATTTGTGGTATTGTATTAGAATAGGCTTGGCTTCAATTTCCCATCAGACCAACAAAGGAGACCAGGTGCAGGGTTAACCAGAGATGACCCAATCAGGAGATAGAGATCCAAGATTCATCTGTTATCAGTGGTAAACCTAGTGGTGAACACTTGTGGACTTGGTTGTTCTTGATATGTGCACAAGAAAAACTTTTGTACCAATGGATATATAAAGAACTGCTCCAGAGAAAAGAGAGCAGTCTGAATTTCATATTACTGAAGAAAGAGCATTCTCACAAGAGGAGGGCTAAAAATTTTATGGATTGGATATTGGAATAGGCTTGGCCTCAATTTCACATCAGACCAACAGATGCATGGCTGACTAGAAATGACCTGATTCAGAGTTAGAGATCCAAAATTCACCTATTGTCAGTGGTAACCCAAGAGGTAAACACTTGTGGGGTTGGCTGTTGATATGTGAAGAAGAAAAACTGATGGATATATAAAGAACTGATTCAGAGGAGAGGGACCAGTCTCACACACATCACTGATAGAATGTAACATAGAATGACAAGGTTTCTTAGGGCTTTATGGGACCCGCATACCACTGACTGGCCGAGAGTAACTGTCAAAGTCAGGAGTTGAATAAAATGTTGGTTTAAGTAATGAAGATTCAAATTCTGTGTTATCACTTTGTTGGCATAACCATGTTATTACAGTTTCATGTTTCTAGCATGTACAATTTCATGCTTTTTCATATGACAAATTATTGTTTAGTGTTACAAGGGATAATAAAGCAAAATGAACTTATGTATCTACATGGAAAGCATGTCCAGAAAATAAGAAAGAAAAAAAAAACATCAGTATGAGCTAGAAATGTTTGTTATGACAATCCCTGAGAGGAGGTAGGAATTTATTAAATAGTACAGCATAAAAGATTTTGACCAGGTTTGCCATTTTTGAGAAGCCAATAATATTGATATAAATTTTTAAATTATAAAGGTTTATATATACAATTTGTCAGGAATTAGAAAAATAAAAATAAACAAAGTTACCTTCATGGCAAAAAAGTGGTTACAGTTTTGTTGCTTCTTTTGACTGAACACAATATCCACTTGATCAATGCAAAAAATGACAGACTTGTGCAATGATCAGCTTACTCCACTTAGTTTTAGTAAATAATGTTTATTTTTCCTTAACAAACAATCTCATAATATAGTTCTAATTACATACTCTAAATCATATTTT
The DNA here is from genome assembly GCA_963932145.1 of Acanthosepion lycidas. Taxonomy (NCBI): domain Eukaryota; kingdom Metazoa; phylum Mollusca; class Cephalopoda; order Sepiida; family Sepiidae; genus Acanthosepion; species Acanthosepion lycidas. Next base: position 28,987,627 of record OZ010614.1, on the reverse strand, counting down.
ACTGATAAAAAAAAAAAAAAAAAAAAAATTACAATTAGCAAATATTTTTAAACTAGTGACCTACAGGATATATTCATGCCACAATTTTAAATTAACAAGCACATATCACAATTTTTATATTATATATATATATATATATATATATATATATATATATATATATATATATATATATATATATATATATATATATATATATATATATATATATATATATATATATATAAAAAATGGAGCAGTAGATAGCAGCTCAGATTGAGGAATCAGAGAGCAGAGTTCAAATTCCAGTTGAATCCATTACATTCACTTTGGGAAAGGTATGAATCCTCCTCTTCTCCCTCCAGCTATGGGCAAATAATAGGACAGACTGGGTTCTATAGCCATGGATAGCAACTGGTTTAGGAGAAGGACAACTCTGACTTCAAAACCTGTGGAGGGTTGTTTGGGGACCTTTTGGCATGTAGTGCTTCAAAAAGTGTGATTGGTTCTGCACAAATGCTTCACCACTATAATTAAATCATATGTGCTGGTGTCTGGGCTGTCAGTTCCTAGGAACTGAGCTGCTTGACCCTCATATGTTGAATACGATGGAAGAGTCCACCATATATATATATATATATATATATATATATATATGTGTTTGTTTATATATTTATGCACTTGTATATGTATGGACGTATGTGTGTGCATATATGTATGTAGGTATATATATATATATATATATATATATATATGTGTTTGTTTATATATTTATGCACTTGTATATGTATGGACGTATGTGTGTGCATATATGTATGTAGGTATATATATATATATATATATATATATATATATCTATCTTAGTGTTTTTGAATGATTATCTATGCTAACTATAATCTACTTTTGTTTGATAGTGATTTTAAAATTGTTTGTGGACTTAATCAACAGTTGCGTTTTGTACATTTTAATCTTGTATAGACTTTGAATCCTTTATAGTCATTTGGATAATATTGTTAGTATATATGTAGGTATATATTTTATTTTTGTTATGGTGTAGTTGATATGTATATGTATATATATATATATATATATATATATATATATGTATGTGTGTGTGTGTGTGTATACATATATTTATATATGTTTCTATTTGTAGTGATGAATGTATATACACACATATATATGTATTTTTATATATATTGTTATATATGTGTACTCATGTGTATATACAAGATATTTCTATATATATTTGTGTGTTTATCCATTTTTTTTATATCAGTAGGTTTTATTTTAAGTGTTGCATTTTTCCTGGACATTTGAATTTGGTGGGTTTTTTTTTAATGTATGCATATATATTTATTTTTTCTATCCATTTCTATATATATTTTCTTCATGTTGTTCATTGATGAATATTTGTTTTTCTATTCTACCCCTCTTAAATTTTATCTATTGAACCCTATTTTTATCAATATATCTTTGCCCATGTAAGTAATTTTTTAATAGTCTGTTTGAATTCATTTACTAACACTTTCAAATTTGAATATTTGCAGGTATGTATATGTGTGTGTCTTTATTAATGTATGTGTGTATGATTGCTTATATCATTGTATGTGTTTGTTGTCCGTTTTTTTTTTTTTTAGCCTTGTGGACATCTATTTCTTGTTTCGTTTGTGTTTTTGTATGTTTATATATCTAAATATGTCTATGTGTTTTGTGCATTATAATCTGATTGTGTATGTATTGTCTTTTGCAAGATTTCATACTCCCCTGTCCATATTACCATTTCAAATGTATCTAAGTTGTAATGAAGCTTTATGTTTGAATTAGATTAATGTTTATTCTGGGTTTTTGGCCTTTCAATTAAAACAAAATCAATAATATATGTATTTTTTCCTTTAGTTTCTTTAAATGATTTTATAATATTTTAAACTTAATACAGATTAAATTTAAAATTGGTAATTTTTAATTTTACAGTAAAATTTAATATTAATTATTTAGTACGATTTCTATTTAAGTCTAATCCTAACATTAAGGCATTAATTATTATAACCAAAGTTCGTTGTCAAGTTTTTTGAATTCTCCTATATTTATATTTTGGTTGGTCATTGCAGCTTATGTAACAGTATTTCCCCTATTGAGGGAATTTTGGTCAGTTTGAATCTTTTAAAACTCTTTATTCTACATTCAATACCATCACTTGATAAGACAACAGAAATGTTGAAACAAAATTGGCTATTTTTGTAGTGACTTTATAATATATTTATGTTACAATTTTCCAGTAAATTATATATATAATTTGCTATATTAGTTTTTTAGTTTCTTAAACATTGAAAATAAAATGTACAAATAGCAACTTAAACATGTGTACCCACGAAAAATAACGTTTATAGTAATAAGAAAATTTTTTAATGTAATAGCCAATAATTATTGATCGACCTGAAATTAAAAAAATATTTCATTAACTTGAAACATCTCAACAAAAAAAAAAAGTAAATAAATAAAAAATAAAGATATATGTTTACCGACTATGCACTTGACAAAACTAAGCTGAAATTCACGAGAGGAAAAAATATAGCAGCTTTTGCAATAACAGTTTACAAGAGCAAAGGAAGGTTTTTTTTCTTTTTACTGTTAGTCCATCCAATACAAATATTAAGAGCCACTCAAAGTTGAGGGTTACTGAGTGAGTTTGTTGTAAGTAAGGTGGAAGTAAGAGAGCATTATGAGGCTGAGTAGACAAATATTGGTTGAGCCCAGACTTAAAGAGAGCAAGATTGTAGTTGTCAGAGAAGCATTCTCTTGGGATTTTTTTTTCCCCACAAAGTAACAGTTCTGGGAAAAAAAGCTGCCTAAGTGAAACTTGGATTTTTATCAAAGGAACATGAATTGTGATGTAGATGGTTTGCCACTATGAACATAACATGGCAGGTCCTAGCTGTGAAGGTCTGAGCTCGTGGCAGTAAGGAATGTAACTCATCCAAACATCTGTCATAGTATAAGCTGATGTTTTGCCTGTTGGGTAAGGGTTGAAGGATGGAGAATAATTCATCACCCACTAGTCCACACAAGTGCTTTTGAATTCTGTCAGGGTTGGACAGTGAGGATTGAGCAGCATCAGCCCAGATATGGCAGCAACATGACATTTTTGGTCTGATCTGCCTCTAAAGCATAGCAGCAGGAGTTAGCTACTTACTGAGAACCTTTATATAATTAATGAGTCTTCCAGTCACTTTACTTATCTCTTTGAGGCAGATGTGTATGGATCAGCAGGCATTTTGTAATTGACTAACCACAACCTGCTGCAAAGTCTTTATTTATCAAAGGTTTTCAAGTTTACTCAAACCAACAGCAACTGAATAAGAATTCTCTTTTTTTTTATATCTTATGATCTGTTTTCTACTAGATCTGCAAATTTTAAATATTATTTTAGATTTTATTTTTGGCAACATTTTCCTAGAGCTTACTGATTTTGTTGACCCTTTTGTGTGTGTCTGTGTTCTGATAAGCCTCTGAAAGATTAACACATTAGGTATTTTAATTATTAAGTCTTGACCAATCTGCAGATCAATTTTGTGTAATTTCTGATAATAATTTTTATAGGCTATTTGGTTTCCTGAAGCTCATTTCTTTTAATCAAACATTTTGTGACTATCAGACTTTCAAGAACTAGTAAGACAACTTTCCTCCCAAGCCAGGCAATCAGGCCACTAAGATGCAGGGAATTACTCTGTATGAAAGAATACAAGAAAAACACTATTAAGGAACAAGAACAATAAAAGAACAGGAATTAAGACAGAATGACTGAGATTGCATTTAAATTTTTGAAGTTAAAGCAAGAAGCCAGAAAAGATTTCCACAAGCAAGAAGTGTGAGAAATGAAACTGTTAGCATAGAACTTAGTTATATTTAACCATTTCAACTGTAAAATAATGCGACCTTGCTGCCAATCTAATACTGCGCTTAAATTCATAAAGTCTAAGTACCATAGAGAAAAGTTCATGACAACAATTACCATGCAAGTATTTATAGAAAAGGCTCAGGGAAGCTACATTGCAGCAGTGGGAAAGTAACTGAAGCTGAGATGCCAGGTCAGGACCAATAATATTACTGATTCTTCTTTGAATTTTATCAAATTTTGATTAGTGTCCTTTTTTAGTTGTTTTTCACCGCAATGGAATTATCTTCCAAATATAAAATATTTTTCTGAAACTTTGAGGAATATTAGCTGATTTAAAGTATAATTAATCTGATTTGAAACATTTAAGTTTAAAATATCTCAGAAATACATTTTTTAACCTGACAGTAGCTGATGGATCAGCAGGCATTTTTGTAATTGACTAACCAGCTGATAACAGTTGTACACAGAGTGTCAAAGGACGAAGTGTCAAAAGACAAAATGACAAATAGACAAAGTGTCAAATGGTCTAAGTATTGAATGGACAAATTGCCAAATGGAAAAAAAATCAGGCTGACAAAATGATGATAGGACAGAAATGTGCCTACAATAGAATACCTTTTACTTAGCATGCAAGTATTCTGCCAGTATATATTTTAAAATTTTAAACTAATATAAAAACCAGCAATGAAAAAAAAAAAAAAAAAAAAAAAATATTTTTATATAATTGCCAACTTCTTGGGGTAAAATTATAATATTCCCTCCCAGAACCATCTTCTATTTAACCTGAAAGTGTTGATATTTTAGGTTGTTGAATAAATTTTTTCTTCATGTTTCAGCAAATAATAAAAATGGCTCACCTCTCGTTACAGTCAGGTCTTCATCCTTAAAAGCAGAATTGCGAACTCTTCTTATTGTCCTTGTCAGAGATTCCTTTTTGGGAAGCTTTCCAACTATGTCAACTGGAATATCACTTGTGCACTGATTTATTATAGATGAAGGTATTTCTTCAGAGTATTGAGACTTGTCTTTAATTTCACCTATAACTTTCATGGCATCAATATGCAAACTGTCAGGCTGATGGCAATGCTCTTTTGTTTTGCAAATGCTTTCATCTTGAGTTATTGCTCTGCCATTGCAAAAACGTCGTTTTTCGCATTTCCAATAGATTCGTTCATCCATCACTTTGTCGACGACATAAGCGTAGCCTTCATGTAAGAGTTTCTTTCCTCCCATTTGTGTCTTGATAATTTCCATTATGAAGAGTATGGCACAATATATATCTGAATTACATTTCAAACTGAAGGAATAATTGAATTGTAAGGGTTAGGGGCCTGTTTATAGTACTTAATGAATATATATATATATATATATATATATATATATATATATATATATATATATATATATATATGAGAAGACTAAATTCAGTTTGGTGAAAAATAGAGCGTAATAAATTAACCCCCCAAATCTGACTGCTAATTGATGATTATGGAGGCGTTGTCACTTTTAAGTATATTATTTATTAAATTAAATAAAAAGTTTAGAATAGTTTAATTGATTATTAGAACAGAGTTTTTAAAATCATGACGATATGTTTATATTTATTTTGTCCTTTTGAAACTTTGTCTTTTCGACATTATGTCCATTCGTCACTTAGTTCAACTCTTTTTTCTGCTCAGCACTCAGTGCATTCAATACTAAGTCCATTCAACACATTGTCCATTCGTTATTTTGTCTTTTGACACTCTGACCTACTACTGACGACAGTAGTTGATGACAGATCTAATGTTGTTCTGTGGAGACTTTATCTGTAAAACATAATCAAAGAAAATGACGTGAGCACCGTTTTTATTTAATTTTTAAGTACTCAGTAATCTTAAAAATTTATGAAAATATTCTCCATAATTGAATGTTTTATTGAATTTTAGAAATTTTAGCTTTAAATTTACTATAGTCATCGCTCTTATTTTCTGATAATGTTGTGTATGGTCACCCACACCTATAAAATTAATTGGCATATTACACAAATAAAAATCCAAATTATTTTAAAAATATTATTGAGGATTTGTATGAAGCTTTTCCATTTATGAATACTAAATATAGTTTTTATTTTACATAAAACCGCTGAATACAGAATTTTAAAAAGGTAAATTTTTCTAATTAAAATTTTAAAAAATGCAAACAATTCTTGCAAAAATTCATTATTCATCCAATTTTTTTTTTTTTTTAGACAATAATGTCCTTTTAGAACAGCAATTAAAAGCTTTTCTACTTAATGTCAGTTTTTATTGCATTTTTTTATTTCACGATTTAGGGCAGATTTTTGGAAAATGTGTTTAGACAAAAACAAATTAATAATTCAAATTCTTCAAGGAGTCCTGTTTTTAAATGAAATGAAGAAATGTTTGGAGGTACGTAATTTAAACTTTACTTTAACTTTAGGTATCGTTTTTTTTTTGTATAAAATCGTTAACATTGGCAAGTAAATCTGTCAACACAACATAATTCCCTTTTTATTAAAAAAATCTTTCAAAAATAAAATATAGTTTCCTGTAACCTTTGAAGAAGAACTTAAATTAACCGAAGTTTTAATTCATATGAACTAAAAAAAAAAAAAAAAAAAAAAAAAAAAATAGGACGATTTTCTTTTCGTAGAAAAGCATACAGAAGTGGTTGTTTCTATGAGGTGTTGATAGATTTATTTTAGCTTAATGCTTGGTATTTTTATGTAGGGGTTTAACCAAAATTTCGAAGGTTCTAAAAGTAAAAAAAAAAAAAAAAAATATATAAAAAATCCTTTGGTTTTTCCTCTTCTTTCTTTAAGTCTTAAAGATTTTGACGCTAAAACTTTGTTTTTATTTATTAAGTTTGGGGCATTTTTTCATCATGTATATGCTCATTTACTAGCGAACATTTGTTGGAGGAAGTACATACACAAAAAAACTAAAAGAAAAAAAAAAAAAAAGTATCTGAACAAATATTGTTCACGTAATGGCGTAAATTATCAACTTTTATAATTGAAAATTAAAATATCTTAACTCCTCCCCACCCAAACAGCCTCACCGCTAAAGTTTTTATCTTTTTACTAGTTACTTTTAATTTTTTTTTTTGACTTTTGGAGCAAGTCAAACAAATTAAAAGTTTTAACATTAAAAAGCAAAGACAAGGTTAAAGAGAGTGCACTTTTTAAATGTTAGTTTAAAAAGCCTTTTTAAAAACACATTTCACAATACTTTTTTTAAAGTTACGTAACTTTTTAAAATTAAAACCGTTCAAAATGAACTGTATAATCACAAAAACCGTTGAAATTTTAAGATGAGTGCGAAATCATTAACATTTTTTTTATATTTATTAGAAGAGGTAAATTTAGAATAAGATAATAATAAAAAATAAAAAAAAACAGGGGAGGGGGACTCTTTCAAATTTCATTGCACAATTATGTAATGAATTGCGAATTACAATAATAAAAAAAAAACATCGTTTTTGGCTGACTGCTTGAGTGAGATTTAATGATTTAATTATGTCCCAAAGATTACAAAAATAAATTAATAAATAAAAATTAAGTAAAAAAAAGAAAAAAAGTTTATTTTTTCGTTGTAAAAAAAGAATTGATTCGTTTTCTGGGTTGGGTGACAATAACATTCACGAGACAAGATGGTCTCCGGTATCAATTAATTGCTACGCGGAAATAAGACAAAAAAACAACAATAATAATCTTTCAGCATTACTTTCAAAAAGGGGGTATAGAGCCAACAAAAGCGCACTCACCAATCACGTCATCATTAGGGCTTTTTTGTATAAGGGACATCCTCACTAACTTCCAGCAGAAGACAATGTTGAAGCGATTTGTAAAATCACGTGGCCACAACAAGAGCAGGTAACTCTCTAACCGTGTGAGAAACAATGCAGAATTACCTTTCTTGCCCTCATTGTCATACGGGATCCAGAACATTCGTCTAGGAGGAAAACTCATCTAAAAAGAATTATGGTCAAATGTGTTAGTATAATATACAAATAATGCATGCCAATAAATGCTTATAAACTTAAACCACATATATCATCAGTAATTAATATTGCTATAAGTGTCTTATTTTGTAATAGTGAATCACTGAATAAAATTGACTATTTTTTTTTTGTACATGAATAAAATTTAAAATGTTAATTTTTGAAAAATATAGATCAGTGGTCCTTAGACGAGTATTCCTTAGACAAGTTTTCCTAGTTAAACCTATATTCTTTAGTTTGTTAGACGAATGCTCATAAATCCATCGGCTACTCAAATCTAGGAAACAAAGCAGACCGGCTTGCTATGAAAGTTAGCATCCAAATTCATTTCTTTACTTTTTAATTTAACCAACGTGACCGCAATCACTGGTGTCAGAGGAAAGTAAGCCTCATCTTCAACCAACTAGGAAGCAGGCGTTTTATGCAAAGTTTTACATCCATTCAACAAAATAAACTGTCTGAAACAAATCTCTATGAATAGTTCATTTTAGTTATTTTGTTGATGCAGTGTTGGAATTTAATTTCACAAGTTCACATTCTCACTATTTTTTCTATCCTCACTCCAACCTCTTTTTAATTTCAAAACCGGCTCCCAAGGCCTTGATTCTTATCAGAGATAAGAATATATTTTCTGACTAAGGATACAGCTGGAAAATAAAAAGGAATTCCACCACCATTATTCTTTCCATGGTGCCATAAAGTCTGGGAGAAACCTCACAGCTTCTTCTCTTCAACCTGTTTTCAGTACCTTCGAAACCGGCTCCCAGGGCTCTGATTCTTATCAGAGATAAGAATGTGTTTTCTGACCAATAGCGAGGCCAGGAAATTTGTACAACGATTAGAGGGAAAAGTCCCCGATCCATCGGAGCCTACCAAAACTCCATAGATTTGGAGAATCTTGCCTATTTTGACAGTGAGATTTCTGCCCACTGTCTGTGAGGTCGACATTAGGGAGCTCCAGCACCTCTTTCACCAAAGGGCTGTCAAAAACGAACGTCGGTCCACTATTCAAAACCAATCCAAAACTGCATCCCATCACCATTAATTCTGACGAGCCCACTGGACTTCTGTCGTCGACCAAAAAAACTCACTCAGCTGCAGGATTCCTTCATCTGCGAAGAAATTTCCAACTCTACAAGAACTGTGAGTGTATCTATCTGAACCTTAACAATAATATCTAATCGCTTAAAGAACTCTTTATGCGCTCAGAGAAATATTTTGAGCAAGCCTTTTTAAGTTTAAGAACATTTTCTCTTTTCCCTTTCTTTCTCTACTAATCGTCCTTTTATCACATTACCTTTTTTTTTCTGTATATGTTGTAAACACTTTCTTCTTTTGTTGTTACTCACCGAGCAGGAGCTTTTTCTTTATTTGTACGCGCCTAAAAGAGAGTTTGTCCGCTCTGATCTTGATGTTTTACTTGCGTTTTTTCGCAAAGTTTTAAACCTCAACCCTTTGATGCGGTATAGTCGGGGCAAATTTCCTAGCAGAAATTATCACACTATTTCGTTTCATGGCTGTCATTCTTAATAAATAAACAACACAGAACATAGTGGAAATCTCTTAATTCTTTTGCCAAAACTATTTTTTAAAAAAATCAGTTCATCAACAATAGTCTAAAAAATAAATAACTTACATCTTTAGCGTTAACAAACACTTAACAATAACATTAACACTTAATTTAACAGACATTTTTTTTCACATAGTGTTACTGTTATGACTCTTCTGTACAGTATAGAGGCCACAGCTTTGACATGTTAGGTGTTGTTGCTGTTATATATGTATAAAGCAAGTAGGTTCTTAGCCCTATACCAAACTCAAATTCAGGGTTGTCCTTCTAGACTAGGTACCAACCAAAACCAGAGATAGAGAACCCATTCTATCCTATTAAAAATTAAGCCATATCTGAGGGGAGATCTGTTCATCTCAGGTAAAAGTTGAGAATCGGGGCCATACTTCATTTATAATAAGCATATGGTTATGAAAGGAAAGAAATAACGAGGATTAGGTTTTTAAAAATATGTATTTCTTTATTAATATATAGGGTGTCTTACAGACTTGTTGGAAAATCGGTGTATAGCGATTTGCTATGTTTTCCACGCCCACATTTTATTCGCCTGCGATTGGCTAATAAATTACTACTGCTATTAATTTTTAACGAATCACATATTTTTAATGTAAGATCGAGTTTTACCACAAGTCGCTAGTAAGATCCAGTAACATTCCAGCCGTCAACACAAATCCACGATCTTGCTCGACGCATACACAGACACAGAATTTCGTAACTACAAACTTTGTTGATTCAAACCAGTTTATTCACAACACATACCAAGCAATTGTATTCTTCGTGTTATTCATTCTTTGTTCGAACAATTCCTTCAGAACATTTATTTCCCACGAGAACTTTCTTCGAACAATTAATTACAAATAAATCTACAGTTAAAAGGGAATAACTTTCTTCTCTTTAATCTACTTTGTGAATAACAAGTTATTTCATGATTGTTTTATTTTATTTCAATATATATTTGTTGGTTAACAAATCTGGAATTGTTATTACTTGAATCTTGTACGTTGGAAGTATCGTTAATATAAACGTAGTGTCGCCACAACTGAATCCCGCACGCAGTACCCTCTACAATTGGTGAAATCTTTCAACCAACGCAATACAATTGGTGACGCTACAGGTGAAATATTGATTTCGCTTGCCGATCGTCAATTAGGTCTAAGGGTAGTGCTGGGAGTTGATTGAATTCGTGTGTTGGTTCAATCAAGACTACAGGATACGGTCGTTTGCAGATATTTGTCAATCGAGATCATAGTGGTGGGACAATTTGTGGTAGGGTGCATTGGTTGTCAAGGTGACGAGGAATTAGTGTAGCTGGAAGTCCTGTTCCATGAAATGATGACTGCATGAGTTGGATGCATGCTTGCAGAGTCAGATTTGCCAATGTGACGGTGTTAGCAATGAGAAAGCCTTGTAGCTGGGTGGTGTCGACATCGAGATGATATTCCAGATTCTGTATGTGAAGAGTCAGGTGGTTAGTCAAGCCAGGGAGTGGTAGCAGTCATCGAGATGAGCAATCATGTTGGCTATGTGTAACAGGATGGTGAAGACATCCTGTCATTTTGCACATATGCAAATCAAGTTGTAACCCGACACTTGAAAGGAACATATCCCTGTGTGACGTCGTCCCCTGGTCGCAGCGCCAACCGTGTCGTTTTATCCCAGTCTACCACGGCACCAACTGTGACGTCCTACTTTGATTCCCAGTCTGCCTACCCACGTTGTGAATTGATCTAGGCAGAGGAAATCAATCAGTCATCGGGGCCGTACTGCAAACCGAGTCCAACGGGGGTGATACCACAAAAATACGCATAAAAGGCAATAAAATGAAAACTCAAAAGTTCAAAGAAAAAGGTAACAAACTTTATGTCTAGTTGTTCGTTACATAGGACTGCATCTATCTCCCGACCCGTTCTATGGATTGTGACACGTCGTTTTCCGCTAGGCAAGTTTTAACACTTCAAGTCGTCTGCTCTTTAAGAAATTGGTGTTTCGGTGGGTCTTTGGACGAAAGTCAAAAGAAAAATTTATTTCGGTGATCTGGATCTAAGTCGCTCTTCAAAATAATTGTTCTTGGTTTGAAGAGATGGGTCCGGAAAATGTGCGTGAATCCTGGTCAGCTATCTGCGAGGCTTGCCTCAACCGGAGACTGACTCTGGGAACTTGCTGGGTCTCGACTCATTTCTGCTCGTTGTGGCTTCGTTTATATGGGCGCCGACCAAAACCGGGGTGAGTTTGTCGGCGCCGGGGGGGGGGGGGGGTTCCTCGATAATTCTAAATACATATCCACCTCTCTGGTTAGGAATTTCCATTTTTGGGAACCTTTCCTCACTCCCACCTTCTCATCATACTTCAGAGGGGCGTCAACTGCTCTCCCCACATCTTCGTGGCAACCTCTCTTACTCATCCTCCAGATGGGCGGCAACAGCCTCCCTCGTGCATCACGTGATCACCACTCGACCAATGATGTCTTAGTCGGGCGTGGACGTATCTGCGGCTTTGTTTCAGGAAGAAAAAAAATATCTTGCTTAAAAAAAAAAAAAATTATCTCTTCCCTTTTCTTCCCCTTAATGGTTTATCATTTCTCCAGCCGCGAACGGGACAATATGACAATGGCGGTCATAACTCGTTCTACACGTGGTTTACGTCAGGTATTTTTTCGCTAATTATCAGAATGTGTGGTCTTCCTAATATGGTCTCAAAAAGAAACATCTCCAAAGTTCCAGTCCGTCTGTCGCCTCGAAGAAAGAAAGAAGACACATTCATTTCCTTCGGTACAAATTCCTGATAACAAAATTTTATTATCGCAGGCCAAGGATGTTCCGTGGGTGGTTTTTAATTTTTCATATCTGTCCAAGTCCTTTTTTAGTTGTCCGTTTTTCATCACTTATCGAAATAACATTTTCATTTGAATTTTTCTTCCTGTTCAGCCCTGACGATGATTGAACAGATTTACTTGAGACTTCCTTAGATTAAAAATGTAAATACCCAAGTAGAGGATATTGACTGGATTGCATTACCCAGCTTGAAATATTAGAGGGACAACCGTGATATATTTATTTTCTCAAGATTGACAAAATCCAAAGGGTCTGTAATGCAGTCAATCCTGACTTTGCATATCAACTGCTGATGTGGCTCCTCTCCACCCCCATAGGAATTGTTCGAATGAGTTTTTCCTCAACTGCAGGAATTTAATAGATTGGGAAATCGGTTTGTTTTGCTGTTAAAATAACTATAATGTAAGCTCTATTCTTTTTTTCTCACCTGTGGAACTCTTCCTTTTTCTTGCTTCCTTCAAAAGGTTTAAAAGCAATGCCCATTGCCATCCTGGACAGTTCTTTTATTGACCTTTCTCTTCACTCAAGTCTTCTTGTTCTCTTTCACTCGCAGTGGCATTACTCCATGCTTGTTAAAAAAAAAACAAAACAAACATGGAATGGGAAGACCAGAAAAAGTAAATTTTGAATTAATTCAAGGTGAATTTAAATTCTATTCTCCCCTTGAAAGCTGGTCAGACATGAACACCAACATAATAGTACTTCTGCCATGCATGCAGACTGCAATCTTAACCTGTTCACAGTTAACTATTGAAACAAATCCCCATAAACTGTAACCCTCTAATTTGAGTGATCCCAGAGAGAACATTGTATATAATAATAAAAAAAAAAAGTCAGGTCAAATGCTGAGAATTGAATTCACTAAGCTATTAGATATTCATAATGAAAATAAGGACAACTTAAGACATTACAGGTATCTATATATATATATATATATATATATATATGAACTGCTACATAATATCAACTCTAATATAGCAGTGAATGCTGAAAATATTCCCTCACAGAGCTGCAGTTCTACAGGAAGTTGGTGAGAATAACCTTGTCAGCAATGAGGATATTTTAATAAAAGTAACAAATTTAGAATCAGTAATTTGCCTAATCAAATTTGGGCTGCTATGACAAAATTATGCAAATTCCCTTGCATGGATGAGAGGGGAGTCATTCCCCAGTACCCGAAGAGCCCCCAAAAGAGGAAATACCAAGGATGTTTGTTTAAAATATCCATATGGAAATTGCTCAATCTCAAACTACTGTGCCACATGCGAAAATCCTCCCTAGAAGCATGTCAAAAATAGAGCCCATGCACAATAGGGATATCTCTCTCTCATATATATATAAATAACCCTCGAGTTTCTTAGATTGCCCCTTTTGAAAAGCAATTATATAGCATGCATTTTTTTTTCAAGATGCAAGAGAAAAGTTTAACACAGTACAATTGAAAATACACTAGCAGGCTTTTTATTTCATGTTCAAGAAAAAAAAAATAAAAATAAAAAAAATATCAAGATCAGTCAATCATTTATACCCACAAGACAGTCCCTTTGAGGGAATTTTAGAAACTTTGCAAATGTTATTTCTTTTTTTTTTCTTTTTTTTAAAGCTGACAAAGAGAAAGTGAAATAAACAGTAAGAAAGAAGAGAGAAGCTTGCCTCACTGCCCTAAAATGGAAAAAATGGACAGAAGGTATTTGTATGTACTGAAAAGAGGAGAAAAGTTCAGAAATGAAGAAAGAAAACATGAAAGTAAACTCCAAAAGTTTAGATGGTGGAGTAACAATTCATCTCTAATTTTCCCAGTTTGTATGCTTTCTAGTTAGATATATACATGTCTCGCACACACACATGTATATGAAATTGATCATGATCAGTCCTTAACAAGATGTCAAATAATAGACACGCATGTATTGTTTTAAGTTTTATTTTAAATGTGTAGGTCTCTTCATTTGTTAAAATGTCTTTCGTACGAGTAGAATTTAAATTCCACAGCTTTTTTTTTCTTTTTTTTTTAAAAAAACCCCAAAAGAGCTTCATTTTCGCCCTTAAACATTAACTTGCATTTTTCATTTTCTTTTTTTTTTAACTGTCAGTGCCAATCTGTGCTTTAGAATTTATGGCTCCCTCTCTAGAAGTATTCGTATCTCAGAGATCGTCATCATCATCAGGCAGTGCAATCCTTTGAGCTTCCTGCAAAGAGTGATAAAGAAAAGAGCCCTTAGTATTCATAGAAAATCATGGATACTTTCTATTTGAAATTTAAATCGGTTTCATCTTAAACAAAATTCTGAGGTTACAGTAACAAAGTAACATTTCCACTTCCCTATTATTAAAGTGGTGACAACAAAACACTGCTATGGTGACTATTAGCATTACAAGGTTTACATTGAATAAAATTTCCTGGTTTTGAGACATTGCATAATGGAAGTATATAGCCATGCCAGATAGAAAGATTAAATGGACTATTAAAATCTTGCTAATTATGGAAATCATACAATATAAGTAACATTTTCAAACAATTATATAAATAACGTCATTCAATACATTAGTCATAGAAAATTTGACAGTTTTCAGGTTTTTTTTTTTTTTAAAACTTTCAGAAGGCTCAATGCTTAAAATTCCTGTATCCAACTTAATAGGAAAGCATTATGTTGGCCACATTTGAAAGGTTACATTAGATACATTAAATAGCAGAACATTTCATCTTTTAAAAGTATTGACAAAAGTCAACATTTCTGAATACTCCAGATGAAAAAATGAACACCAATAACACTTCCTGACCGATGAGGACTCATTCTGCAGTGTTAGATTTCAAGAGTTATTTATTTTATTAAACACCTTTTAATCATAGTTCAAGAAATGTCCTTGAATTTTGAGGCACAAACAATCAATATAACATTAGAATTTTGGCCAACGCTTTATGCTTACATCAGCAACTTGTCAACCACTTCAACAATTATATCATTATCAAAAGGCTCTTACCTCAAGTTCTTTCTCATACTGCAATGCTAGTGTCTGGCTCATTTCCACTTCTGGGGGTTGCAGAGCAGGCATCTCAACAAATTCAAGGTTTGGATCACCAATCAATTTTCGGGCCAGCCAAAGGAAAGGCTTTTCAAAATTGTAGTTACTCTTTGCACTGATATCATAGTACTGGAAATGAACAAGAAAATATTTTCCCCTTTTAATACATAAAATCAAAACTTTAATGAATAAAAGTTCGCTCCAAGTACAAATTGTAATGTAACTAGAAATTCATAAATAAAACGATTAAAAGAATCTTTGAGGAAGGCACAGCATATTTACTGTAGATACTCTTGTAATGTGTGATCTTGCATATCGTGTCCCCCCAAATTTTATTATCATGCAAGTTCCTTTTTGAGACACCAAATTACAATAGACTACCCGCTCTCATATCTCTTTATCCAGTCATCTAGTTCTATTGGGACACTATGTAAAACACTGGTTGATGGAAAGAAAGTGGTTAAATTAAAAACAACTTGGAATGAGACTAGAAGGTTTAAAGAATAGAATGATTGAGAGAAGGGAATGGGATTTTTTTTTTTTTTTTTTAAATATCCAAAGCCTGTTTCTTTTTAGGACACAGATACTTCGATAAAATGATTGTTATACAAGACATTACTACAAAAACCATATGATGCCTGGCTGATAGCTGATTAATGAGGCAGCTTAAAAAAAAAAAGAAAAAAAAGCACCAGTTGCGAAAACAACGCAATAAGAATAGATAAACTCTGGTCTGTAACCAAATCCAGAGAAGAGTCTCCATTATGTAAAGACCCAGGATGTTTAACGTACAATGACCCTGGCAGGTGAGTGTGTGACTGATTGGAGGAAAAAGAGGTTACCTCAAATTTGGAAGAGTAATTAATTACCCAGAACCAGGTAAGAGACTTGTTGGGTAATAGGGAAACCAGACTCCATATTCACATTAACCCCCATGCCAGTTTTGAATGGAAATTCATATAATATCAAGAGAGACCATAGATGACCACTCTGCCAAATACGAAACGACTTACTGCCAGAGAGAACCTCAGAATCAAGCCTTGTTCCAGACTTAGCTAGTTGAGCATAGTGTCATGATCAAAAAAGTGGGATGGGTTAAAGTTTTAGTACCCAGAACAAATTCAATGTGTGATCAAACTTCATGTGGGCAGAACAGTTAGAGTAACCAACCCAATGACAGCATTTGACCAACAAAAGTGTTATAAAATAAGTAAAAAGAGAATGATAAAAGTATTTAGTAACACTTTGGTAGTCTTGACCAGCTTAAACATCCTATGTTGCCAAAAGCCACCTGTTACACACAAACACACACACATATATATATATATATATATATATATATGAATCTTCCATCAGTTTCAATGTAGGAGGATCCAATAACCAACTGATTCAATTATGAAATTTTGTGCAATTTAAGTGGCACTTAAGACCTCCTAGTGACATTCTACACACTCTAAGGCTAAGCACTCTAGGGTGTTATGAGGTATATTGACAGCTGACAAATTGCATTTCAGCTCGTCTTTGTATCTTAGCCATGGGCATCCTACATTCCTGTAGCCCTGATCCAACTGGCTGTACACTAGGATCTTGGGTATCCTGTCAGACATTCAAGACATGACCAGTACATTGTAACAGACTGTATGAGAAAGTTTCGATTCCTCCAATTTTACACCTGTTAAACAGGTCTACATTATATGTACTCTCTTGAAGGTTAACTCTACAGATGGCACGCAGACAGCTTTTATGGAAAACATCCAGCTGGTGTATATGGTAGCTATATTGAGTCCACGGCTGAGCCATACAAAAGGATGGCAAGGCCAACCCAATTTTTTGTATCCAGTTGAATACCCCGCTCATTCCACAAGTGATGAAGTTTGCCAAAATACACAAGTCATAAAATATGATGACATTGCAAGTAATGCACAAGGTCCCACAAACTGAAACTTTGAAAGCCAACATTTATGTTGAATGCTAAAGGTTTGAGGGGGCATTATAGAGATTGAGTAATGGCAATAAGAAAAGCATATACATTTCAAGAGAAAAGTTCAATATTTTCACATGCCAGCACAAGATAAATAAAAATGACCAAGGATTGTAAAAAAAAAAAAAAAAAATTACCTGCAAATTCTTCTTTCTATGAAAAGTTATGGTCTTTGCCTTTACTTTTCTGTCTTTGACATCAACTTTGTTGCCACATAATACAATTGGAGTATTTTCACACACCCTAACCAAATCTCGATGCCAGTTTGGTACATTTTTGTAAGTGACCCTAGATGTAACATCAAACATAATAATGGCACACTGACCTGAAAAAGAGAAACATGTGGGCTCATCTATGATACAAGCTCTGCAAGAAGCATTAAATCTGAAGAATCATTTAATTGAAAGATCAATTATATCAAATTAAAACTCTTCAGGGTTACATTAATGTTAGCAGCACACCCCTAATTACTCTTAAGACTTACAGAAATTACCAATTTAAGAGCACAAAGTTTTCACTAAATACAACTGAAAAATAACTGGTAGCATAATTGTGTTATACACCAGGTTGAAATTGACAGTTAATGCCAACAAATCTAAGCCTTTTCACACTAATAACTAGCTTAACAGCACATAAGGCTCACTTAAAAAAAAAAAAAAAAAAAAAAAAAAAACTAAAAGTATCTTTTACAGTTCCCGTGCAGTCAATTTTGGTAATTATTCAAAAAGACGCAGAAACAATACAGTGTGTGTGTGTATATATAAATAAAAAGAAAAAAAAAGTTACCTTGAATATAGTAACCATCTCTCAAACCTCCAAATTTTTCTTGCCCAGCAGTATCCCATACATTGAATTTAATGGGGCCTCTGGCTGTGTAGAATACTAAAGGATGGACCTCGACACCTAATGTAGCTGGAGAAGAGACAGGAGAAAGGTTTAAAACAAGGAAATTACAATGTCAGGTTCAGTTATATCAAACTATGGCTTCAGTGGATGGATTCCAGTACAGAGAAGCAAAGATTTAAGAAATATAAAAGACTAGTTTGTCATTGAATTAGTAATTCAAAATTCCCTCATAACCAATTGAGGGATATATAACACACCCGAGTATTAATATTAATAACCTTTACAAGTCTGACTATACAACAAGAGTACATACCCACATATTTTTTCTCAAATTCACCAGTCATATGCCGTTTAACAAAAGTAGTTTTTCCAACACCACCATCTCCTACTAAAACAAGCTGGAAAAAAAAAAAAAAAAAAAAAAAAAAGTTAGAAAGTAAAAGCATTGTGTATTTAGCTATATTTACAATATTTGGAGTTACACTTTCACATGTATTTGTTTTGTAAATAGAACCCCAAAATTAAGGTAGAACATTAAGTTTAACATTACCCTTTTTACAAGATGTTGCCTTTTCTTCCAGTAGAAAGGCCTCATAACACCTTTCTATATGCAGTAGAATGCACACACACTAATATATATATATATGAAAAGATACATTCTTTAAACACTAATTATTGATCCAGAATTAATTTTCTACCTGCAGTACAAATTAATGAACTTTTAGCTTTCCCAACTGTTCAGCATTTCTTGATAAATTGGATGGCAGGACTTTTAAGAGCACAACCATTTTTTAAACTATTGGGGAAAAAAGAAAAAGTGAGCTCTCACATTATCAAGTAATTCTAGAATAACCATCTTCTGCAGTAAATGGAAGTCTTGTTACTTCATTTACCAGAGAATATAAATGGATGTTTATGACACTTTGCAGAAAAGCCTAAATACAGTTATATTCCCTCAAAATAGCAGGCCATATCTTTCCCTCTATGACAGGGATTCTCAACTAGTGTGCTAGGTTATGGCATACAAAAATATAGATGGGGAAAGTAGTAATTGAAACTATTGTGAAAAGACACCAGGCACAGGTTTCACACTAAAGCTGCATAAATAGTTGAATTAGAACACTGAAATAGAGTATGCATGTATTTTATATATTATACACACTTTAAAAATTTTTGCTAAGAGAAACATTGGTGCACAAAATAGCTGGACTAGACCCTAGCTCTGGTAGAATAAACAGCCCAATTTTTTAACAACGCTATCGAGATAGGAAACCACTAGTCCCAACCCAAGAACTACGTACCATGTCACGTCAGAAAGATGGCAATCATGGCTCTCCACAAGAATATTGACAATTCAGAGGCATGAAGTTATGAACGAACATAAAATATTTTGCAACTTAAGAAAAAAGAAAAGACAATATTCACACTGGTTCATTTCCTTCCTTTATCAATTTGTTCCTTATTTACCAGTATTCATTGATTTTTATCTTGATATTTGACAACACCGAATCTAAAGTTCTTGAGTTTAACTCTGAAGCCAGAGAAACTAACAATCCAATTTCATTTATTTTAAGAAGCAACATGTTACTTACCATATATGAATTCCAGCCAATCCCAAACAGGAAGTTTTAAAGACCCCACCCCAATGTCTCAAAGGCTACAAAGGTTCGTTATAAACAGTTACCAGCATCTAATTCATTGTTTTCCAACAAGATATAAAGTTAAAACTCACCTTAAATGTTGGCATTTCTTTATCAGCCATGTTTTCTGTCATTCTGTTGCAAATATAAAAAATAACAAACAGTCCCAGTCCAACATGAACAAATTCAAAAAAAAGCCATCTATACAACTGTTATAGCACATTTCATTCTCATTTTTCCTTTAATGAAAAAAAACAACAACAAAAAAAAACAAACAAACAAACGAAGCACCCCCCCCCCCAAGATACACTAGAAAATTACTTTTTTTTTTAGTTATATACACACTTGGACGGCCGGTCAGAGTCAAATAATAAAAAAAATTGAAGTTACTGCAGTCTTAGAAGTCTTAATTTACTGTTACAATGAAAAATTATAAAGTTTCCTTTATCAACAATGCCTGGCCAGAGTTCAAGTTTGGCACTAAAATTTAAACAAAAAAAGAATTAACGTTTTTTAAAGCATTTTTTGTCTTGAAAAAAGTCTTGGTATGACGCAATACTTCCTTATGCATTGTTTAAAACAAAAAAAAATAAGAGATTGTATGTCGATTTCACATTGTATCGGAAAATACGTTGGATGTACTGCAACATTTGTTGCAATTAAAAAATCTAGTTATTTAAAATGTCCTGAACAGGAATTTACTAGAAAATAGAAATACATTTCCGTATGAAAAAAAAAAAAAAACAAAAAAAAACGCAGGAGTACAAGCCCCCCCCCCCACACGACATAACTTATTCCAGTTGTAATAATTAAACAAAGCTAACCAAAATAAAATTTATAATATGACCCGTAAACATGAAAACCACAGGTTATATCTACATTGCAAGGAAGCCAAAGCAAAAAGAAGAAAAAGATTAGAAAACTGGCGGGAGCTGGTTTTGTGTCAAAAAGTTGGATTTTTTATGAGCAGCAGTAGCAGCAAACAAACCAGAAGCAACCGACTTGCAACGACTATAAATCTGATCAAATAAACTGAGGGACATTTTAATTAAAAGAACAAAAAAAAAAAAAAAAAAAAAAAAAAAAATAGGGTAGACTAGGTTGGCAAATTTATGTAGTTATACAAGACTAACGAGGAAATTACTTTCTTCAAACCCCCACGTGGGGGAAATACTAGACATCACGTTTCTCTCACACACACTGTGTGTGTATATATATATATATATATATATATATATATATATATAAAGGTTCTTTTAACACATATAAAAAAGAATTTTAAAAATTTCTCACGCACAATCTATATAAAAAAAAAAAATAAAAAAAAATCACCAGTCGAGTTCTTAGAAAATTTCAGAAAGTGTACTTAATATTTACAGAGATTAATATACGATTTAATTTCCTCGAGTGTGTGTATATATATATATATATATATATATATAGATATGCTTTCTAATTAAAAAAGACAAAAGGATTTAAATTGCTGCTTTGTGATTTGGTGAGAAGTCGGTTAAATCAAAAGAATCGTAATTAACTGAACTCTTTATATACCGTAAAAGAATTTAAGAAGAAATAAAAAATTGAAGTATTTCGTAGCTTTATTGAAAAAGAAACAAAAAAAAAAAAACAAAAAACAAATTAACACTGGAATCATTAAGCCTTTTTTTTTTAAATTTCGAAAGTCAAAATTTGAGATTTAAACTTGTTAAACATTCCTAATTAAAATTCTTTTGTACAACTGAACTTTGAATTTTCCTGAGATTAGAACTCTAAGTTTTACAGCTTTGGTTTTATCAAGAAGACATTCTTAAATGCTACCGTTTAAATACCATTTAAGATTTAAAAAGGACCCACCTTTTTAATGTCATCTGGGTAGATCTTACCAAAGCAAAGAGTAAATCGAAGTTTTTTTTTTGGGGGGGGGGGGCTCAAGTTTAATATATTTAATTTTTTTTTTCTTTTCAAAACAAACCAGATATGAAAGGCTAGTACAATAAAAAAAGTTATAGATTTTAAATAAAAGAATGGCAAATTAGTTACGGCTTTTTAAAATCACTTAGGAAATAAATGGTCACAAATTCGGGGACCGTATTTTAATTCCAACCGTGTAGAAATCTGTACCCCCACTTTTGAATTTGAGCGTGTGAAGTTACGAAAATTTTAGTCACAAAGAAAGAATATTCTGGAAAAAAATACGTAAGATGTCGTGAAAGGCAAAGAAGGAAATATTAAAAATCAGTCTAAATACCACAGGAATAGCAGACAATTACAACAGAGACGGTTGAAACGTTAGAAACTGCGTATGACGCTAGCAATCGAATAAAGACACTTCCAGAAGGTTGAGAAGCGGCCGGTGTAGGCAAAGAGAGAAAGAGACGAACTCGAACGAAGAAATAAAAATTAAAAAAACAATTTCAAAACGAAAAAGATATTCTGTTAATTAAATACTTACTTATTTGGGGTTCTCAAGTGTAACGAGTCAATTCAGATATGAAGATGATCACGATTATCAACAGAGAATACTTCTAGCTTAGACACTAGAGATTTATGGCGCAAAATCCGACAAATGGCGAAAGGATACCCAGAAAGCAGTTCAAACCGGTTTTCGCGCGTAAAACCGGATCATCTTCGGCATTTTCCGTCACTCATTCCGGTTGTAGTGAAATAATTTTAAGAACAAAATTTGCAACTTTCGTTAAAAAACTATATTTTATAAGCTTATACGTTTAAAAAATTAAGAATTAAGAAGCAAATCAAAAATATTAAAATCATGTTATCATTTTTGGCTCAGAGGCTGCTTGGAAAATGTCACGCATGCGTAATTGTTATCGCCATATTGAAAAAGTTTGTTGTAACTTCAATGTGCCTCTTAGTAGTATTTTTTTTTTCGATGATAAAACTTTCTAACCTTATTTTGCTTTGGGAACGAAGATAGTATTTTATTATTTATTCCAATGAGAAAGTTTTAATTATTCAAAGTTTAGTTAAGTTTATACGTGAAGTGTTAATGTTCACTAAATTGTACAAAAAAATGCTTGTGTGTACTGTAGTGTAGTCCAATGAAACATTTTTTAAAATCGAAAAACTTAATCCGCGAAGTTGTCGGAAAAATCAGATGATAATTATTAATTACCTAGACATATTTTTCGGAATTACTTTTTAGCCTTTTATAAATTTGTGTATGCATTTGGCTGTATATTTTATTTATTATTTACTAAAAAAATGTAAAGTGGAATTTTTTTTTTTATCAAAATATACAATTTCTTTTTTCCAATAAGATAATTTTAATTTTCCAGCAACAACAAATAATTTTATTGTAGTCGTTACTTTACTCACTTTTTTATTGTTTTCTTACTTAACATTTTGGTTGTATCTTTTTTTTTTTTTTTTGAACATCTTCAATTTATTATCAGAATCTCTCATTTATTTGATGCAAGTGTCCGAAATACAATTAAAAAATATGCCTTTGGATTAAGCTGTTATTTATTAGTAATATAAGTTGTTTAAACATAAATTCATTTTTCAAACTAACCACTATATTTTTCCAAATGTCAAGCGGTCAACGAACCTTATTCTGAGGATGTGTGTTTTCTCCCTTAACCATCAGGTCCAATGAGTGGACCCAGTGCCCTGAAATTTGTGCATGCCCAAGGGGCCATGAAAATAAAATTATTAAGTTTCCAGAATTATCTTGATTTATATACCACTTTTGTACCTCTGTTTAGGCATGTTAAGTAAGAATTAGTTCTAACATATTGGGACGAAATTATAATGAATAACTTTGTTAAAAAACAACAAAACAAAAGAAAAAGTTTTCTTTTTCATGCATCCTGTTGGGATTCATAGGTGGTCCCCAATCTTGCCAATACTGTTCTCGACAGGTCTGGTTTTCCTTATCATATATTCAAACAAGAGAAAACTATAATTTTTGTGTCATCATCTTTGTTTTTGTTATATTTTGATAATTTTTCCCTCTGGCCTTCTTCAGATGTTTGTTGAAATTACCTGAAGGTTACTCAGATTAACAGACACCTGAAGAAGGCAGAAGGGAAAAATGGCAGAAACATAGTATCAAAGATGAGGACAATAGTTTGAATATAAATCATGTAAATAAAACTAAATTTGTTATTAATAATTTATAAATCTTCTAATTTTTTCTTATCGTTATGACTAAGTGATTCATTTATTCCAATTTATATAGTTTGGAATAGAAATACATCTGCTTTGCTAGTGCATGACAGGAACAAATCAAAGTCATATATAACAAGCTGTTGTATCCTTAAAGAAGGTTACAAACAGACAAAGGTGGTACTTGAGTGAAAGGAACAGCAACACAGGCATGAAAGGAAGAGAGGTTTATTATAAAAGATAATACATGACTGAAAGACGGGGAATCGGTTAGCAGGCTAGTAATTCCTGAAGAAAGGTTATTTACCTTATTTTCCCACGAGGCAGGATGTGGCACAAGGCCTTTTTTTAATGTAGGGGAAATACTGAACCTGCAGGCTTGGGCAAAAACTTCCCATAAACCCCATATACACTGGGTCAGGTAGCTGTCTATCTCCCCAGACAAGACTCTGCCCTTTGGCATAGCCTCATCTGGGTTCCTCTCTGTCTGAAAACAGAGAGTTCGACCAGCACAGCTGGAAATTAATCTCCAACTAATTCCCGAAACAAGGTTATTTACCTCGCCTCCCTGTGAGGCAGGATGTGGCACAAGTCCGTCTTTAATGTAGGGAAAAACCGAGCCCATAGGCTCGTACAAAAATTTCCCGTAGACACTGTAAAAAACAGGGTCGGGTAGCTGTCTACCACCCAAGACAAGACTCTGCCCTTTGGCATAGCCTTGTCTGGGTTCCTCTCTGCACAAAGGCTGAAAGTTCGACCAGCATAGCTGGAGACGAATCTCCAACTAATTCCCGAAGGAAGGTTATTTACCTTACCTCCCCGCGAAGCAGGATGTGGCACAAGGCCGTTTTTAATTTGGGGTCAAAACCAAGCCTGTAGGCTCGAGCAAAAATTCCTCATAGACACCGTAAAAAACAAGGTTGGGTAGCTGTCTACCACCCCAGATGAGACTCTGCACTTCGGCATAGCCTCATCTGGGTTCCTCTCTGCCCAAAGGCAGAGAGTTCAACCAACATAGCTGGAGACGAATCTTCAACTAATTCCTGAAGCAATGATATTTGCCAACTGCCCCACGCAGTCAGATGTGGCACAAGGCCGAATTTAACGTGGGGTATCCGAGCCCATAGGCTTGGGCAAAAATTTCTTGTAGACCCCATAAAGAACTGGGTCTGGTAGATGTCTATCACCCCAGACAAGACTCTGCCCTTTGGCATAGTCTCATCTGGGTTCCTCTCTGCCCAAAGGCAGAGAATTCAACCAGCATAGCTTGAGACGAATCTCTGAGTACTTCCTGAAGTGAGTTCCCAAGTATATCCTGTGCACGCTATATATATCTACTGATATAGTCAGTCCACAATAAGCGATAGGGAGAGTGAGACATTCCATTACAACACAGGCTGTGCACTTAGCCTTGCTTGGGTTTAGAAATAGATTAGATAAATACAGTCACATGGCTTTACTATACTTTGTATTAATTGCTTTAAAAAGAATCAACATTTCTGGACTAACTGAAGCAATTAATACAAAGTATAGTGAAGCCATGTGAGTATCTATTTTATTTATTTCTAAACCCAAGCAAGGCTAGGTACTCAGTCTGTTAATAAACATTCATATAAAAAGAAATAAACAAGCAAAACAGTCAGTTAAGTGTCATATGTGATACATGCCTGGGTGATCATGTCTCATTTGATTCATAAATGACTAGGCAGAATTTTTCCCACAGTATGTTGCTGTTTCTTTTTGTGATAGGCCGGTTGCAACCAAGGATATAGGACCCAATCTGCCCTGCAATTCAACCCATAGATAGGAGAAGAAACGAATTCATACCTTTGCCAAGGTTATTTGCATGTAAGTGAAAATAACAAACCTGACCAGAATTTGAAATCAGCCTTCCAATTTCTCATTCCAAGTCAATATCCATCACACAATGCACATACATAAAAATAAAAGATTTAAAGAAATCATCATCATCATCATCATCAGTCCCATGATCCAGGTGTGGTTGTAGGGTCACTGAGCACTTGACCAGCTCCCTCCATATGTCTTGGTTGTGTGTTATGATCCAGAATGATGATGATGATGATATTTCATCATCTAAAACAATCTGGCCACCAGTGATGATATATGATGATGATATTTTATCATTAAAAAAACGACCCATCCACCACAAGTAGAGTAGAATAGCAGCAGTAAAAAGAACAACACAGAGGTATCTTCTTCATTCCATAAAAATCCACAGTTAACGGTCTCAAATGCTCCCATTAACAACAAAATCCTTGGAACAAACAAAAACAAAGTAAGCACAAACTTTTAAAGAAAGAAAAGAGACAATAACAAGGAGAATATTTTAAACACAATACCAATATTGTAAATGACATCATGAAAAAAATACACGTTCTTGTCATTAATTTAACACATGTTTCAAAGTTTCATTATTTGTTATTGTTGTATGATTTATTTATATTATTTCAAAAACAGTAAAAAGGATTCCTCTATCAACTACTCCTACAGATACAGATAACACGGAGTAACTTACATTACACACACCCAACAACTCAACCCCGTTACATGTGTTAATATATGAGGCTCTGTGAAGGATCTGCCGGATCACTCAGTGACATTGTCAGCCCATTTTTAACTCTGTTTGCTTTCCTCTTGTTGCTTAAGGTGAAACTTTGTAGGATGGGATTGGAAAGATTCTTGTTTTTTATGACATAGTGACATGATATTGTTTTGTTTTTTGATAATTCCACCCCAAGCAAGGCAATAAAGGGACAATAACACAAAGAGTACTGAGTGTGGTGGAACATTGTAGGATGGCATTGTAAAGATTCTTGTTTCTTATAACAGAGCGACATGATTTTGTTTTGTTTTTTAGTCATTCCACCCCAGCAAGGTAATAAAGGCACAATGACACAAGGAGTACTGACTGAGGTTGATCCTTGTAGGATGGCATTGGAAAGATTCTTGTTACTTATGACATCGCGACATGATTTTGTTTTGTTTTTTAATCATTCCACCCGAAGCAAGGTAATAAAGGCACAATGACACAAGGAGTACTGAGTGTGGTAGAACCTTGTAGGATGGCATTGGAAAGATTCTTGTTACTTATGACATCGCGACATGATTTTGTTTTGTTTTTTAATCATTCAACCCGAAGCAAGGTAATAAAGGCACAATGACACAAGGAGTACTGAGTGTGGTTGAACCTTGTAGGATGGCATTGGAAAGATTCTTGTTACTTATGACATCGCGACATGATTTTGTTTTGTTTTTTAATCATTCCACCCGAAGCAAGGTAATAAAGGCACAATGACACAAGGAGTACTGAGTGTGGTTGAACCTTGTAGGATGGCATTGGAAAGATTCTTGTTACTTATGACATCGCGACATGATTTTGTTTTGTTTTTTAATCATTCAACCCGAAGCAAGGTAATAAAGGCACAATGACACAAGGAGTACTGAGTGTGGTTGAACCTTGTAGGATGGCATTGGAAAGATTCTTGTTACTTATGACATCGCGACATGATTTTGTTTTGTTTTTTAATCATTCCACCCGAAGCAAGGTAATAAAGGCACAATGACACAAGGAGTACTGAGTGTGGTTGAACCTTGTAGGATGGCATTGGAAAGATTCTTGTTACTTATGACATCGCGACATGATTTTGTTTTGTTTTTTAATCATTCCACCCGAAGCAAGATAATAAAGGCACAATGACACAAGGAGTACTGAGTGTGGTTGAACCTTGTAGGATGGCATTGGAAAGATTCTTGTTACTTATGACATCGCGACATGATTTTGTTTTGTTTTTTAATCATTCCACCCGAAGCAAGGTAATAAAGGCACAATGACACAAGGAGTACTGAGTGTGGTTGAACCTTGTAGGATGGCATTGGAAAGATTCTTGTTACTTATGACATCGCGACATGATTTTGTTTTGTTTTTTAATCATTCCACCCGAAGCAAGGTAATAAAGGCACAATGACACAAGGAGTACTGAGTGTGGTTGAACCTTGTAGGATGGCATTGGAAAGATTCTTGTTACTTATGACATCGCGACATGATTTTGTTTTGTTTTTTAATCATTCCACCCGAAGCAAGGTAATAAAGGCACAATGACACAAGGAGTACTGAGTGTGGTTGAACCTTGTAGGATGGCATTGTAAAGATTCTTGTTACTTATGACATCGCGACATGATTTTATTTTGTTTTTTAATCATTCCACCCGAAGCAAGGTAATAAAGGCACAATGACACAAGGAGTACTGAGTGTGGTTGAACCTTGTAGGATGGCATTGGAAAGATTCTTGTTTCTTAGGACATAGCGACATGATTTTGTTTTTTTTTTAATCATTCCACCCAAAGCAAGATAATAAAGGCACAATGATACAAGGAGTACTGAGTGTGGTTGAACCTTGTAGGATGGCATTGGAAAGATTCTTGTTACTTATGACATCGCGACATGATTTTGTTTTGTTTTTTAATCATTCCACCCGAAGCAAGGTAATAAAGGCACAATGACACAAGGAGTACTGAGTGTCGTTGAAGCGTGTAGGATGGCATTGGAAAGATTCTTGTTACTTATGACATCGCGACATTATTTTGTTTTCTTTTTTAATCATTCCACCCCAAGCAAGGTAATAAAGGCACAATGACACAAGGAGTACTGAGAGTGGTTGAACCTTGTAGGATGGTATTGGAAAGATTCTTGTTTCTCATAACATAGCTACATGATTTTGTTTTGTTTTTTAATCATTCCACTCCAAGCAAGGTAATAAAGGCACAATGACACAAGGAGTAGTGAGTGTGGTGGTACCTTGTAGGATGGCATTTGAAAGATTTCTGTTTCTTATAACATAGCGACATGATTTTGTTTTGTTTATTAGTCATTCCACCCCAAGCAAGGTAATAAAGGCACAATGACACAAGGAGCACTGAGTGTGGTTGAACCTTGTAGGAGGGCATTGGAAAGATTCTTGTTTCTTATGACATCGCGACATGATTTTTTTTCTTTTTTAATCATTCCATTCCAAGTAAGGTAATAAAGGCACAATGACACAAGGAGTACTGAGAGTGGTGGTACCTTGTAGGATGGCATTTGAAAGATTTCTGTTTCTTATAACATAGCGACATGATTTTGTTTTGTTTATTAGTCATTCCACCCCAAGCAAGGTAATAAAGGCACAATGACACAAGGAGTACTGAGTGTGTTTGAACCTTGTAGGATGGCATTGGAAAGATTCTTGTTTCTTATGACATAGCGACATGATTTTGTTTTGTTTTTTAATCATTCCACCCCAAGCAAGGTAATAAAGGCACAATGACACAAGGAGTACTGAGTGTGGTGGTACCTTATAGGATGGCATTGGAAAGATTCTTGTTTCTTATGACATAGCGACATGATTTTGTTTTGTTTTCTAATCATTCCACCCATAGCAGGCTAATTAAGGCACAATGATACAAGGAGTACTGAGTGTGGTGGTACCTTGTAGGATGGCATTTGAAAGATTCTTGTTACTTATGACATCGCAACATGATTTTGTTTTGTTTTTTAATCATTCCACCCCAAGCAAGGTAATAAAGGCACAATGACACAAGGAGTACTGAGTGTGGTGGTACCTTGTAGGATGGCATTTGAAAGATTTCTGTTTCTTATAAGATAGCGACATGATTTTGTTTTGTTTATTAGTCATTCCACTCCAAGCAAGGTAATAAAGGCACAATGACACAAGGAGTACTGAGTGTGGTTGAACCTTGTAGGATGGCATTGGAAAGATTCTTGTTTCTTATGACATAGCGACGTGATTTTGTTTTGTTTTTTAATCATTCCACCCCAAGCAAGGTAATAAAGGCACAATGACACAAGGAGTAGTGAGTGTGGTGGTACCTTGTAGGATGGCATTTGAAAGATTTCTGTTTCTTATAACATAGCGACATGATTTTCTTTTGTTTATTAGTCATTCCACCCCTAGCAAGGTAATAAAGGCAAAATGACACAAGGAGCACTGAGTGTGGTTGAACCTTGTAGGATGGCATTGGAAAGATTCTTGTTTCTTATGACATCGCGGCATGATTTTGTTTTCTTTTTTAATCATTCCACCCATAGCAAGCTAATTAAGGCACAATGACACAAGGAGTACTGAGTGTGGTGGTACCTTGTAGGATGGCATTTGAAAGATTTCTGTTTCTTATAAGATAGCGACATGATTTTGTTTTGTTTATTAGTCATTCCACTCAAAGCAAGGTAATAAAGGCACAATGACACAAGGAGTACTGAATGTGGTGGAAACTTATAGGATGGCATTGGAAAGATTCTTGTTTCTTATGACAGAGCGACATGATTTTGTTTTGTTTTTTAGTCATTCCACCCCAGCAAGGTAATAAAGGCACAATGACACAAGGAGTACTGACTGAGGTTGATCCTTGTAGGATGGCATTGGAAAGATTCTTGTTACTTATGACATCGCGACATGATTTTGTTTTGTTTTTTAATCATTCCACCCAAAGCAAGATAATAAAGGCACAATGAAACAAGGAGTACTGAGTGTGGTTGAACCTTGTAGGATGGCATTGGAAAGATTCTTGTTTCTTAGGACATAGCGACATGATTTTGTTTTTTTTTTAATCATTCCACCCAAAGCAAGATAATAAAGGCACAATGATACAAGGAGTACTGAGTGTGGTTGAACCTTGTAGGATGGCATTGGAAAGATTCTTGTTACTTATGACATCGCGACATGATTTTGTTTTGTTTTTTAATCATTCCACCCGAAGCAAGGTAATAAAGGCACAATGACACAAGGAGTACTGAGTGTGGTTGAACCTTGTAGGATGGCATTGGAAAGATTCTTGTTACTTATGACATCGCGACATGATTTTGTTTTGTTTTTTAATCATTCCACCCAAAGCAAGATAATAAAGGCACAATGATACAAGGAGTACTGAGTGTGGTTGAACCTTGTAGGATGGCATTGGAAAGATTCTTGTTACTTATGACATCGCGACATGATTTTGTTTTGTTTTTTAATCATTCCACCCGAAGCAAGGTAATAAAGGCACAATGACACAAGGAGTACTGAGTGTCGTTGAAGCGTGGAGGATGGCATTGGAAAGATTCTTGTTACTTATGACATCGCGACATTATTTTGTTTTCTTTTTTAATCATTCCACCCCAAGCAAGGTAATAAAGGCACAATGACACAAGGAGTACTGAGAGTGGTTGAACCTTGTAGGATGGCATTGGAAAGATTCTTGTTTCTCATAACATAGCTACATGATTTTGTTTTGTTTTTTAATCATTCCACTCCAAGCAAGGTAATAAAGGCACAATGACACAAGGAGTACTGAATGTGGTAGAAACTTATAGGATGGCATTGGAAAGATTCTTGTTTCTCATAACATAGCGACATGATTTTGTTTTCTTTTTTAATCATTCCACCCCATGCAATGTAATAAAGGCACAATGACACAAGGAGTAGTGAGTGTGGTGGTACCTTGTAGGATGGCATTTGAAAGATTTCTGTTTCTTATAACATAGCGACATGATTTTCTTTTGTTTATTAGTCATTCCACCCCTAGCAAGGTAATAAAGGCAAAATGACACAAGGAGCACTGAGTGTGGTTGAACCTTGTAGGATGGCATTGGAAAGATTCTTGTTTCTTATGACATCGCGGCATGATTTTGTTTTCTTTTTTAATCATTCCACCCATAGCAAGCTAATTAAGGCACAATGACACAAGGAGTACTGAGTGTGGTGGTACCTTGTAGGATGGCATTTGAAAGATTTCTGTTTCTTATAAGATAGCGACATGATTTTGTTTTGTTTATTAGTCATTCCACTCCAAGCAAGGTAATAAAGGCACAATGACACAAGGAGTACTGAATGTGGTGGAAACTTATAGGATGGCATTGGAAAGATTCTTGTTTCTTATGACAGAGCGACATGATTTTGTTTTGTTTTTTAGTCATTCCACCCCAGCAAGGTAATAAAGGCACAATGACACAAGGAGTACTGACTGAGGTTGATCCTTGTAGGATGGCATTGGAAAGATTCTTGTTACTTATGACATCGCGACATGATTTTGTTTTGTTTTTTAATCATTCCACCCAAAGCAAGATAATAAAGGCACAATGAAACAAGGAGTACTGAGTGTGGTTGAACCTTGTAGGATGGCATTGGAAAGATTCTTGTTTCTTAGGACATAGCGACATGATTTTGTTTTTTTTTTAATCATTCCACCCAAAGCAAGATAATAAAGGCACAATGATACAAGGAGTACTGAGTGTGGTTGAACCTTGTAGGATGGCATTGGAAAGATTCTTGTTACTTATGACATCGCGACATGATTTTGTTTTGTTTTTTAATCATTCCACCCGAAGCAAGGTAATAAAGGCACAATGACACAAGGAGTACTGAGTGTGGTTGAACCTTGTAGGATGGCATTGGAAAGATTCTTGTTACTTATGACATCGCGACATGATTTTGTTTTGTTTTTTAATCATTCCACCCAAAGCAAGATAATAAAGGCACAATGATACAAGGAGTACTGAGTGTGGTTGAACCTTGTAGGATGGCATTGGAAAGATTCTTGTTACTTATGACATCGCGACATGATTTTGTTTTGTTTTTTAATCATTCCACCCGAAGCAAGGTAATAAAGGCACAATGACACAAGGAGTACTGCGTGTCGTTGAAGCGTGTAGGATGGCATTGGAAAGATTCTTGTTACTTATGACATCGCGACATTATTTTGTTTTCTTTTTTAATCATTCCACCCCAAGCAAGGTAATAAAGGCACAATGACACAAGGAGTACTGAGAGTGGTTGAACCTTGTAGGATGGCATTGGAAAGATTCTTGTTTCTCATAACATAGCTACATGATTTTGTTTTGTTTTTTAATCATTCCACTCCAAGCAAGGTAATAAAGGCACAATGACACAAGGAGTACTGAATGTGGTAGAAACTTATAGGATGGCATTGGAAAGATTCTTGTTTCTCATAACATAGCGACATGATTTTGTTTTCTTTTTTAATCATTCCACCCCATGCAATGTAATAAAGGCACAATGACACAAGGAGTAGTGAGTGTGGTGGTACCTTGTAGGATGGCATTTGAAAGATTTCTGTTTCTTATAACATAGCGACATGATTTTGTTTTGTTTATTAGTCATTCCACCCCAAGCAAGGTAATAAAGGCACAATGACACAAGGAGCACTGAGTGTGGTTGAACCTTGTAGGAGGGCATTGGAAAGATTCTTGTTTCTTATGACATCGCGACATGATTTTTTTTCTTTTTTAATCATTCCATTCCAAGTAAGGTAATAAAGGCACAATGACACAAGGAGTACTGAGAGTGGTGGTACCTTGTAGGATGGCATTGGAAAGATTCTTGTTTCTTATGACATAGCGACATGATTTTGTTTTGTTTTCTAATCATTCCACCCATAGCAGGCTAATTAAGGCACAATGACACAAAGAGTACTGAGTGTGGTGGTACCTTGTAGGATGGCATTTGAAAGATTCTTGTTACTTATGACATCGCAACATGATTTTGTTTTGTTTTTTAATCATTCCACCCCAAGCAAGGTAATAAAGGCACAATGACACAAGGAGTACTGAGTGTGGTGGTACCTTGTAGGATGGCATTTGAAAGATTTCTGTTTCTTATAAGATAGCGACATGATTTTGTTTTGTTTATTAGTCATTCCACTCCAAGCAAGGTAATAAAGGCACAATGACACAAGGAGTACTGAGTGTGGTTGAAACTTGTAGGATGGCATTGGAAAGATTCTTGTTTCTTATGACATAGCGACATGATTTTGTTTTGTTTTTTAATCATTCCACCCCAAGCAAGGTAATAAAGGCACAATGACACAAGGAGTAGTGAGTGTGGTGGTACCTTGTAGGATGGCATTTGAAAGATTTCTGTTTCTTATAACATAGCGACATGATTTTCTTTTGTTTATTAGTCATTCCACCCCAAGCAAGGTAATAAAGGCACAATGACACAAGGAGCACTGAGTGTGGTTGAACCTTGTAGGATGGCATTGGAAAGATTCTTGTTTCTTATGACATCGCGACATGATTTTGTTTTCTTTTTTAATCATTCCACCCATAGCAAGCTAATTAAGGCACAATGACACAAGGAGTACTGAGTGTGGTGGTACCTTGTAGGATGGCATTTGAAAGATTTCTGTTTCTTATAAGATAGTGACATGATTTTGTTTTGTTTATTAGTCATTCCACTCCAAGCAAGGTAATAAAGGCACAATGACACAAGGAGTACTGAATGTGGTGGAAACTTATAGGATGGCATTGGAAAGATTCTTGTTTCTTATGACAGAGCGACATGATTTTGTTTTTTAATCATTCCACCCCAAGCAAGGTAATAAAGGCACAATGACACAAGGAGTACTGAGTGTGCTGGAACATTGTATGATGGCATTGGAAAGATTCTTATTTCTCATTATATAGAGACATGATTTCGTTTTGTTCTTTAATCATTCCAACCCAAGTAAGTTAATAAAGGCACAATGACACAAGGAGTACTGAGTGTGGTTGAACCTTGTAGGAGGGTATTGGAAAGATTCTTGTTTCTTATCACATAGCGACATGATTTTGTTTTGTTTTTTAATCATTCCACCCCAAGCAAGGTAATAAAGGCACAATGACACAAGGTGTACTGAGTGTGGTGGTACCTTGTAGGATGGCATTTGAAAGATTTCTGTTTCTTATAACATAGCGACATGATTTTGTTTTGTTTATTAGTCATTCCACCCCAAGCAAGGTAATAAAGGCACAATGACACAAGGAGTACTGAGTGTGGTTGAACCTTGTAGGATGGCATTGGAAAGATTCGTTACTTATGACATCGCAACATGATTTTGTTTTGTTTTTTAATCATTCCACCCCAAGCAAGGTAATAAAGGCACAATGACACAAGGAGTACTGAGTGTGGTTGAACCTTGTAGGATGGCATTGGAAAGATTCTTGTTTCTTATGACATAGCGACATGATTTTGTTTTCTTTTTTAATCATTCCACCTATAGCAGGCTAATTAAGGCACAATGACACAAGGAGTACTGAGTGTGGTGGTACCTTGTAGGATGGCATTTGAAAGATTTCTTTTTCTTATAAGATAGCGACATGATTTTGTTTTGTTTATTAGTCATTCCACCCCAAGCAAGGTAATAAAGGCACAATGACACAAGGAGTACTGAATGTGGTGGAAACTTATAGGATGGCATTGGAAAGATTCTTGTTTCTTATGACAGAGCGACATGATTTTGTTTTGTTTTTTAATCATTCCACCCCAAGCAAGTTAATAAAGGCACAATGACACAAGGAGTACTGAGTGTGGTTGAACCTTGTAGGATGGCATTGGAAAGATTCTTGTTTCTTATGACATAGCGACATGATTTTCTTTTGTTTTTTAATCATTCCACCCCAAGCAAGGTAATAAAGGCACAATGACACAAGGAGTAGTGAGTGTGGTGGTACCTTGTAGGATGGCATTTCAAAGATTTCTGTTTCTTATAACATAGCGACATGATTTTGTTTTGTTTATTAGTCATTCCACCCCAAGCAAGGTAATAAAGGCACAATGACACAAGGAGTACTGAGTGTGTTTGAACCTTGTAGGATGGCATTGGAAAGATTCTTGTTTCTTATGACATAGCGACATGATTTTGTTTTGTTTTTTAATCATTCCACCCCAAGCAAGGTAATAAAGGCACAATGACACAAGGAGTACTGAGTGTG
Source organism: Acanthosepion lycidas (assembly GCA_963932145.1). Classification (NCBI taxonomy): domain Eukaryota; kingdom Metazoa; phylum Mollusca; class Cephalopoda; order Sepiida; family Sepiidae; genus Acanthosepion; species Acanthosepion lycidas. Next base: position 28,951,964 of record OZ010614.1, on the reverse strand, counting down.
GTGGTACCTTGTAGGATGGCATTGGAAAGATTCTTGTTTCTTATAAGATAGCGACATGATTTTGTTTTGTTTATTAGTCATTCCACACCAAGCAAGGTAATAAAGGCACAATGACACAAGCAGTACTGAGTGTGGTTGAACCTTGTAGGATGGCATTGGAAAGATTCGTTACTTATGACATCGCGACATGATTTAGTTTGTTTTTTAATCATTCCACCCCAAGCAAGGTAATAAAGGCACAATGACACAAGGAGTACTGAGTGTGGTGGTACCTTGTAGGATGGCATTGGAAAGATTCTTGTTTCTTATGACATAGCGACATGATTTTGTTTTCTTTTCTAATCATTCCACCCATAGCAGGCTAATTAAGGCACAATGACACAAGGAGTACTGAGTGTGGTGGTACCTTGTAGGATGGCATTTGAAAGATTCTTGTTACTTATGACATCGCGACATGATTTTGTTTTGTTTTTTAATCATTCCACCCCAAGCAAGGTAATAAAGGCACAATGACACAAGGAGTACTGAGTGTGGTGGTACCTTGTAGGATGGCATTTGAAAGATTTCTGTTTCTTATAAGATAGCGACATGATTTTGTTTTGTTTATTAGTCATTCCACCCCAAGCAAGGTAATAAAGGCACAATGACACAAGGAGTAGTGAGTGTGGTGGTACCTTGTAGGATGGCATTTGAAAGATTTCTGTTTCTTATAACATAGCGACATGATTTTGTTTTGTTTATTAGTCATTCCACCCCAAGCAAGGCAATAAAGGCACAATGACACAAGGAGTACTGAGTGTGGTGGTACCTTGTAGGATGGCATTTGAAAGATTCTTGTTACTTATGACATCGCGACATGATTTTGGTTTGTTTTTTAATCATTCCACCCCAAGCAAGGTAATGAAGGCACAATGACACAAGGAGTAGTGAGTGTGGTGGTACCTTGTAGGATGGCATTTGAAAGATTTCTGTTTCTTATAAGATAGCGACATGATTTTGTTTTGTTTATTAGTCATTCCACTCCAAGCAAGGTAATAAAGGCACAATGACACAAGGAGTACTGAATGTGGTGGAAACTTATAGGATGGCATTGGAAAGATTCTTGTTTCTTATGACAGACCGACATGATTTTGTTTTGTTTTTTAATCATTCCACCCATAGCAAGTTAATAAAGGCACAATGACACAAGGAGTACTGAGTGTGGTTGAACCTTGTAGGATGGCATTGGAAAGATTCTTGTTTCTTATGACATAGCGACATGATTTTGTTTTGTTTTTTAATCATTCCACCCCAAGCAACGTAATAAAGGCACAATAACACAAGGAGTAGTGAGTGTGGTGGTACCTTGTAGGATGGCATTTGAAAGATTTCTGTTTCTTATAACATAGCGACATGATTTTGTTTTGTTTATTAGCCATTCCACCCCAAGCAAGGTAATAAAGGCACAATGACACAAGGAGTAGTGAGTGTGGTGGTACATTGTAGGATGGCATTTGAAAGATTACTGTTTCTTATAACATAGCGACATGATTTTGTTTTGTTTATTAGTCATTCCACACCAAGCAAGGTAATAAAGGCACAATGACACAAGGAGTACTGAGTGTGGTTGAACCTTGTAGGATGGCATTGGAAAGATTCGTTACTTATGACATCGCGACATGATTTTGTTTTGTTTATTAGTCATTCCACCCAAAGCAAGGTAATAAAGGCACAATGACACAAGGAGTACTGAGTGTGGTGGTACCTTGTAGGATGGCATTTGAAAGATTTCTGTTTCTTATAAGATAGCGACATGATTTTGTTTTGTTTATTAGTCATTCCACCCCAAGCAAGGTAATAAAGGCACAATGACACAAGGAGTACTGAGTGTGGTTGAACCTTGTAGGATGGCATTGGAAAGATTCTTGTTTCTTATGACATAGCGACATGATTTTGTTTTGTTTTTTAATCATTCCACCCCAAGCAAGGTAATAAAGGCACAATGACACAAGGAGTACTGAGTGTGCTGGAACATTGTATGATGGCATTGGAAAGATTCTTATTTCTTATTATATAGAGACATGATTTCGTTTTGTTCTTTAATCATTCGAACCCAAGTAAGTTAATAAAGGCACAATGACACAAGGAGTACTGAGTGTGGCTGAACCTTGTAGGATGGCATTGGAAAGATTCTTGTTTCTTATCACATAGCGACATGATTTTGTTTTGTTTTTTAATCATTCCACCCCAAGCAAGGTAATAAAGGCACAATGACACAAGGAGTACTGAGTGTGGTGGTACCTTGTAGGATGGCATTTGAAAGATTTCTGTTTCTTATAACATAGCGACATGATTTTGTTTTGTTTATTAGTCATTCCACCCCAAGCAAGATAATAAAGGCACAATGACACAAGGAGTACTGAGTGTGGTTGAACCTTGTAGGATGGCATTGGAAAGATTCGTTACTTATGACATCGCAACATGATTTTGTTTTGTTTTTTAATCATTCTACCTCAAGCAAGGTAATAAAGGCACAATGACAGAAGGAGTACTGACTGTGGTTGAACATTGTAGGATGGCATTGGAAAGATTCTTGTTTCTTATGACATAGCGACATGATTTTGTTTTCTTTTTTAATCATTCCACCTATAGCAGGCTAATTAAGGCACAATGACACAAGGAGTACTGAGTCTGGTGGTACCTTGTAGGATGGCTTTTGAAAGATTCTTGTTACTTATGACATCGCGACATGATTTTGTTTTGTTTTTTAATCATTCCACCGGAAGCAAGGTAATAAAGGCACAATGACACAAGGAGTACTATATGTGGTGGAAACTTATAGGATGGCATTGGAAAGATTCTTATTTCTTATGACATAGCGACATGATTTTGTTTTGTTTTTTAATCATTCCACCCCAAGCAAGGTAATAAAGGCACAATGACACAAGGAGTACTGAATGTGGTGGTACCTTGTAGGATGGCATTTGAAAGATTTCTGTTTCTTATAACATAGCGACATGATTTTGTTTTGTTTATTAGTCATTCCACTCCAAGCAAGTTAATAAAGGCACAATGACACAAGGAGTACTGAATGTGGTGGAAACTTATAGGATGGCATTGGAAAGATTCTTGTTTCTTATGACAGAGCGACATGATTTTGTTTTGTTTTTTAATCATTCAACCCCAAGCAAGGTAATAAAGGCACAATGACACAAGGAGTACTAAATGTGGTGGTACCTTGTAGGATGGCATTTGAAAGATTTCTGTTTCTTATAACATAGCCACATGATTTTGTTTTGTTTATTAGTCATTCCACTCCAAGCAAGTTAATAAAGGCACAATGACACAAGGAGTACTGAATGTGGTGGAAACTTATAGGATGGCATTGGAAAGATTCTTGTTTCTTATGACAGAGCGACATGATTTTGTTTTGTTTTTTAATCATTCCACCCCAAGCAAGGTAATAAAGGCACAATGACACAAGGAGTACTGAATGTGGTGGAAACTTATAGGATGGCATTGGAAAGATTCTTGTTTCTTATAACATAGCCACATGATTTTGTTTTGTTTATTAGTCATTCCACCCCAAGCAAGGTAATAAAGGCACAATGACACAAGGAGTACTGAATGTGGTGGTACCTTGTAGGATGGCATTTGAAAGATTTCTGTTTCTTATAACATAGCCACATGATTTTGTTTTGTTTATTAGTCATTCCACTCCAAGCAAGTTAATAAAGGCACAATGACACAAGGAGTACTGAATGTGGTGGAAACTTATAGGATGGCATTGGAAAGATTCTTGTTTCTTATGACAGAGCGACATGATTTTGTTTTTTAATCATTCCACCCCAAGCAAGGTAATAAAGGCACAATGACACAAGGAGTACTGAATGTGGTGGAAACTTATAGGATGGCATTGGAAAGATTCTTATTTCTTATGACATAGCGACATGATTTTGTTTTGTTTTTTAATCATTCCATCCCAAGCAAGGTAATAAAGGCACAATGACACAAGGAGTACTGAATGTGGTGGTACCTTGTAGGATGGCATTTGAAAGATTTCTGTTTCTTATAACATAGCCACATGATTTTGTTTTGTTTATTAGTCATTCCACTCCAAGCAAGTTAATAAAGGCACAATGACACAAGGAGTACTGAATGTGGTGGAAACTTATAGGATGGCATTGGAAAGATTCTTGTTTCTTATGACAGAGCGACATGATTTTGTTTTGTTTTTTAATCATTCCACCCCAAGCAAGGTAATAAAGGCACAATGACACAAGGAGTACTGAATGTGGTGGTACCTTGTAGGATGGCATTTGAAAGATTTCTGTTTCTTATAACATAGCCACATGATTTTGTTTTGTTTATTAGTCATTCCACTCCAAGCAAGTTAATAAAGGCACAATGACACAAGGAGTACTGAATGTGGTGGAAACTTATAGGATGGCATTGGAATGATTCTTGTTTCTTATGACATAGCGACATGATTTTGTTTTGTTTTTTAATCATTCCACCCCAAGGAAGGTAATAAAGGCACAATGACACAAGGAGTACTGAATGTGGTGGAAACTTATAGGATGGCATTGGAAAGATTCTTGTTTCTTATGACAGAGCGACATGATTTTGGTTTTAATCATTCCACCCCAAGCAAGGTAATAAAGGCACAATGACACAAGGAGTACTGAATGTGGTGGTACCTTGTAGGATGGCATTTGAAAGATTTCTGTTTCTTATAACATAGCCACATGATTTTGTTTTGTTTATTAGTCATTCCACTCCAAGCAAGGTAATAAAGGCACAATGACACAAGGAGTACTGAATGTGGTGGAAACTTATAGGATGGCATTGGAAAGATTCTTGTTTCTTATGACAGAGCGACATGATTTTGTTTTTTAATCATTCCAGCCCAAGCAAGGTAATAAAGGCACAATGACACAAGGAGTACTGAATGTGGTGGTACCTTGTAGGATGGCATTTGAAAGATTTCTGTTTCTTATAACATAGCCACATGATTTTGATTTGTTTATTAGTCATTCCACCCCAAGCAAGGTAATAAATGCACAATGACACAAGGAGTACTGAGTGTGGTTGAACCTTGTAGGATGGCATTGGAATGATTCTTGTTTCTTATGACATAGCGACATGATTTTGTTTTGTTTTTTAATCATTCCACCCCAAGGAAGGTAATAAAGGCACAATGACACAAGGAGTACTGAGTGTGGTGGTACCTTGTAGGATGGCATTTGAAAGATTTCTGTTTCTTATAACATAGCCACATGATTTTGTTTTGTTTATTAGTCATTCCACTCCAAGCAAGGTAATAAAGGCACAATGACACAAGGAGTACTGAGTGTGGTTGAACCTTGTAGGATGGCATTGGAATGATTCTTGTTTCTTATGACATAGCGACATGATTTTGTTTTGTTTATTAGTCATTCCACTCCAAGCAAGGTAATAAAGGCACAATGATACAAGGAGTACTGAGTGTGGTGGTACCTTGTAGGATGGCATTTGAAAGATTACTGTTTCTTATAAGATAGCGACATGATTTTGTTTTGTTTATTAGTCATTCCACCCAAAGCAAGGTAATAAAGGCACAATGACACAAGGAGTACTGAGTGTGGTGGTACCTTGTAGGATGGCATTTGAAAGATTTCTGTTTCTTATAACATAGCCACATGATTTTGCTTTGTTTATTAGTCATTCCACCCCAAGCAAGGTAATAAAGGCACAATGACACAAGGAGTACTGAATGTGGTGGAAACTTATAGGATGGCATTGGAAAGATTCTTGTTTCTTATGACAGAGCGACATGATTTTGTTTTTTAATCATTCCACCCCAAGCAAGGTAATAAAGGCACAATGACACAAGGAGTACTGAATGTGGTGGAAACTTATAGGATGGCATTGGAAAGATTCTTGTTTCTTATGACATAGCAACATGATTTTGTTTTGTTTTTTAATCATTCCACCCCAAGCAAGGTAATAAAGGCACAATGACACAAGGAGTACTGAGTGTGGTGGTACCTTGTAGGATGGCATTTGAAAGATTTCTGTTTCTTATAAGATAGCGACATGATTTTGTTTTGTTTATTAGTCATTCCACTCCAAGCAAGTTAATAAAGGCACAATGACACAAGGAGTACTGAATGTGGTGGAAACTTATAGGATGGCATTGGAAAGATTCTTATTTCTTATGACATAGCGACATGATTTTGTTTTGTTTTTTAATCATTCCACCCCAAGCAAGCTAATTAAGGCACAATGACACAAGGAGTACTGAGTGTGGGGGTACCTTGTAGGATGGCATTTGAAAGATTTCTGTTTCTTATAAGATAGCGACATGATTTTGTTTTGTTTATTAGTCATTCCACCCAAAGCAAGGTAATAAAGGCACAATGACACAAGGAGTACTGAGTGTGGTGGTACCTTGTAGGATGGCATTGGAATGATTCTTGTTTCTTATGACATAGCGACATGATTTTGTTTTGTTTTTTAATCATTCCACCCCAAGGAAGGTAATAAAGGCACAATGACACAAGGAGTACTGAGTGTGGTGGTACCTTGTAGGATGGCATTTGAAAGATTTCTGTTTCTTATAACATAGCCACATGATTTTGTTTTGTTTATTAGTCATTCCACTCCAAGCAAGGTAATAAAGGCACAATGACACAAGGAGTACTGAGTGTGGTTGAACCTTGTAGGATGGCATTGGAATGATTCTTGTTTCTTATGACATAGCGACATGATTTTGTTTTGTTTTTTAATCATTCCACCCCAAGCAAGGTAATAAAGGCACAATGACACAAGGAGTACTGAGTGTGGTGGTACCTTGTAGGATGGCATTTGAAAGATTTCTGTTTCTTATAAGATAGCGACATGATTTTGTTTTGTTTATTAGTCATTCCACTCCAAGCAAGTTAATAAAGGCACAATGACACAAGGAGTACTGAATGTGGTGGAAACTTATAGGATGGCATTGGAAAGATTCTTGTTTCTTATGATATAGCGACATGATTTTGTTTTGTTTTTTAATCATTCCACCCCAAGCAAGCTAATTAAGGCACAATGAAACAAGGAGTACTGAGTGTGGGGGTACCTTGTAGGATGGCATTTGAAAGATTTCTGTTTCTTATAACATAGCCACATGATTTTGTTTTGTTTATTAGTCATTCCACTCCAAGCAATGTAATAAAGGCACAATGATACAAGGAGTACTGAGTGTGGTGGTACCTTGTAGGATGGCATTTGAAAGATTACTGTTTCTTATAAGATAGCGACATGATTTTGTTTTGTTTATTAGTCATTCCACCCAAAGCAAGGTAATAAAGGCACAATGACACAAGGAGTACTGAGTGTGGTGGTACCTTGTAGGATGGCATTTGAAAGATTTCTGTTTCTTATAACATAGCCACATGATTTTGCTTTGTTTATTAGTCATTCCACCCCAAGCAAGGTAATAAAGGCACAATGACACAAGGAGTACTGAATGTGGTGGAAACTTATAGGATGGCATTGGAAAGATTCTTGTTTCTTATGACAGAGCGACATGATTTTGTTTTTTAATCATTCCACCCCAAGCAAGGTAATAAAGGCACAATGACACAAGGAGTACTGAATGTGGTGGAAACTTATAGGATGGCATTGGAAAGATTCTTGTTTCTTATGACATAGCAACATGATTTTGTTTTGTTTTTTAATCATTCCAGCCCAAGCAAGGTAATAAACGCACAATGACACAAGGAGTACTGAGTGTGGTTGAACCTTGTAGGATGGCATTTGAAAGATTTCTGTTTCTTATAACATAGCCACATGATTTTGTTTTGTTTATTAGTCATTCCACCCCAAGCAAGGTAATAAAGGCAGAATGACACAAGGAGTACTGAATGTGGTGGAAACTTATAGGATGGCATTGGAAAGATTCTTATTTCTTATGACATAGCGACATGATTTTGTTTTTTAATCATTCCACCCCAAGCAAGGTAATAAAGGCACAATGACACAAGGAGTACTGAGTGTGGTGGTAACTTGTAGGATGGCATTTGAAAGATTTCTGTTTCTTATAACATAGCCACATGATTTTGATTTGTTTATTAGTCATTCCACCCCAAGCAAGGTAATAAATGCACAATGACACAAGGAGTACTCAGTGTGGTTGAACCTTGTAGGATGGCATTGGAATGATTCTTGTTTCTTATGACATAGCGACATGATTTTGTTTTGTTTTTTAATCATTCCACCCCAAGCAAGGTAATAAAGGCACAATGACACAAGGAGTACTGAGTGTGGTGGTACCTTGTAGGATGGCATTTGAAAGATTTCTGTTTCTTATAACATAGCCACATGATTTTGTTTTGTTTATTAGTCATTCCACTCCAAGCAAGGTAATAAAGGCACAATGACACAAGGAGTACTGAGTGTGGTTGAACCTTGTAGGATGGCATTGGAATGATTCTTGTTTCTTATGACATAGCGACATGATTTTGTTTTGTTTTTTAATCATTCCACCCCAAGCAAGGTAATAAAGGCACAATGACACAAGGAGTACTGAGTGTGGTGGTACCTTGTAGGATGGCATTTGAAAGATTTCTGTTTCTTATAAGATAGCGACATGATTTTGTTTTGTTTATTAGTCATTCCACTCCAAGCAAGTTAATAAAGGCACAATGACACAAGGAGTACTGAATGTGGTGGAAACTTATAGGATGGCATTGGAAAGATTCTTATTTCTTATGACATAGCGACATGATTTTGTTTTGTTTTTTAATCATTCCACCCCAAGCAAGCTAATTAAGGCACAATGACACAAGGAGTACTGAGTGTGGGGGTACCTTGTAGGATGGCATTTGAAAGATTTCTGTTTCTTATAAGATAGCGACATGATTTTGTTTTGTTTATTAGTCATTCCACCCAAAGCAAGGTAATAAAGGCACAATGACACAAGGAGTACTGAGTGTGGTGGTACCTTGTAGGATGGCATTTGAAAGATTTCTGTTTCTTATAAGATAGCGACATGATTTTGTTTTGTTTATTAGTCATTCCACCCAAAGCAAGGTAATAAAGGCACAATGACACAAGGAGTACTGAGTGTGGTGGTACCTTGTAGGATGGCATTTGAAAGATTACTGTTTCTTATAAGATAGCGACATGATTTTGTTTTGTTTATTAGTCATTCCACCCAAAGCAAGGTAATAAAGGCACAATGACACAAGGAGTACTGAGTGTGGTGGTACCTTGTAGGATGGCATTTGAAAGATTTCTGTTTCTTATAAGATAGCGACATGATTTTGTTTTGTTTATTAGTCATTCCACTCCAAGCAAGTTAATAAAGGCACAATGACACAAGGAGTACTGAATGTGGTGGAAACTTATAGGATGGCATTGGAAAGATTCTTATTTCTTATGACATAGCGACATGATTTTGTTTTGTTTTTTAATCATTCCACCCCAAGCAAGCTAATTAAGGCACAATGACACAAGGAGTACTGAGTGTGGGGGTACCTTGTAGGATGGCATTTGAAAGATTTCTGTTTCTTATAACATAGCCACATGATTTTGTTTTGTTTATTAGTCATTCCACTCCAAGCAAGGTAATAAAGGCACAATGACACAAGGAGTACTGAGTGTGGTGGTACCTTGTAGGATGGCATTTGAAAGATTACTGTTTCTTATAAGATAGCGACATGATTTTGTTTTGTTTATTAGTCATTCCACCCAAAGCAAGGTAATAAAGGCACAATGACACAAGGAGTACTGAATGTGGTGGAAACTTATAGGATGGCATTGGAAAGATTCTTGTTTCTTATGACATAGCGACATGATTTTGTTTTGTTTTTTAATCATTCCACCCCAAGCAAGGTAATAAAGGCACAATGACACAAGGAGTACTGAGTGTGGTTGAACCTTGTAGGATGGCATTGGAAAGATTCTTGTTTCTCATAACATAGCTACATGATTTTGTTTTCTTTTTTAATCATTCCACCCCAAGCAAGGTAATAAAGGCACAATGACACAAGGAGTACTGAGTGTGGTTGAACCTTGTAGGATGGCATTGGAAAGATTCTTGTTTCTCATAACATAGCTACATGATTTTGTTTTGTTTTTTAATCATTTCACCCCAAGCAAGGTAATAAAGGCACAATGACACAAGGTGTACTGAATGTGGTAGAAACTTATAGGATGGCATTGGAAAGATTCTTATTTCTTATGACATAGCGACATGATTTTATTTTTTAATCATTCCACCCCAAGCAAGGTAATAAAGGCACAATGACACAAGGAGTACTTAGTGTGGTGGAACCTTGTAGTATGTCATTGGAAAGATTTTTGTTGCTTATGACATCGCAACATGATTTTGTTTTGTTTTGAAAATAACAATTGACATTGCATTTAAATTTTTGAAGTCCAAAGTTGACTGGAAAGCAAGAAGCTGGAAGAGAATTCCAGATGTGAAAAGTGTGATAGAAGAAAATGCTAGCATAGAATTTACAGTTACAGCAACCCATCTCACTCTAGTAATGTGCTTACATTTGTAAAGCTGAAAGAAGAAAACTCATCAGAACAGTTACGATAAAAGTATTCATAGAAAAGGCACAAGGAAGCTATTTTATGACAGTGGCAAATTGACTGAAGATGCAATGCCTGCTCAGGACCATATACTTTGCAGATTCTTATCAAAAATAATAGATAGCAGAAGCACATACCAGATTCTTATCATAAATCATAGATAGCAGAAGCACATACCAGATGTGGCAACAATATTTGATGAATGGTAGACTTATAAATCTGTAACATAGATTCTGGTGAGAAAAATTGTCTAGCACAACACTGAATCAAATTTCCTTGTAGCAGACCTAGTATTTGTTTCAATATAATCTTTCCACTTCATTTCAGTGGAAAGTGTTAGCCTAAGAAGGTGCAGAGAGTTAGTATTCTGGAGGTTAGCATCAGCCATGCTGATGGAAGACAAGAAAGGTTCTCACAAACAAATCAAAGAGATCTGTCTTGTTTTGGTGGCATTAAAATTAACAAGTCATAGGATCTGTAATGTAATCAATCCTAACCAGGCATTTTGACTTGAGTTACTTTTTCTCTGATGTGACATGGCTTCCCTTTTTTTTTCTACAAATATTTTTATGGCATCTGCTCTAACAAGCTTTTTTTCCTGGTGACAAGATGGGTGCAGGACAACTCAACACCACCGACTGAGCACTGGACGACTCAGGACTGAGACAACTCAGCACCAAAAAATTTAATTGGTTTTTCTTCATTTTTATGTCTATTATTAAATCAGGAGGCCTGGTTTAGATTGAGGAATTGGAGAGCTGAGTTTGAATTCCTGTCAAATCCATTACATTCACTTACATGCTAATACCCTTGGGAAAGGTATGAATTATCTTCTTCTCCCCCCAGCTACTGGTAAATAGTATGACAGACCAGGTTTTATAGACTTGGATGGCAACTAGTCTACTGCAGAAAGAAATGACAACCTACTGCAGGAAAAAATATGCCTCGTCAGCCATGTATTGAAAGATACATGATTGCATAAGCATGTATCAGGCATGGCACAAAACTGACTGATTATTAAATTATTTTTTATAAAATATTTTAGAATTTTGATTCACTTTATTAAAAAATAAATTACATCATGAATTACTTTATTTAAAATAAAACATTTTTTGATTTACTTTATTAAAAAATAATTGAAAACAAGTGCGTTTTATTGAATTATCTTTTATATGTCAATTTACTTTATTAAAAAATAAATTTCTTTACGATTTACTTTATTGAAAATAATTAAAAAAAATATTTACTAATTAAGGTTTAATACTTAAATTACTTTTACTCAGTTATGAAAAAGTTATGTTTTTCTGGTGCTGAATTCTCTCGGTCCTGAGTCGGTGGTGTTGAGTTGACATTGTTGAGTTGTCCCTTTCCATGCCCAGACTACATGGACTTAAGCATACTACTAGATTGGCAACTAGGTCCCACATTTTTACTGTTGAAATAGCTAAATGCAACTGCCACTTCTACTCAAACAGATTCTTTTTCTCGCACTTCCCACCTGTGCAACTCTCTTCCATTTCCTTGCTTCTCTGATAGCTACAATCTTCAAATATTTAAATGCAATGTCAATTGCCACCTTCTGTCTTCTTGAATCCTGTTCATTTTTTTTCCTTTCCTCAATCCTCTCTATTCTCAGTCTTCTCTTTCACTTTCATTCCCTGTAACACCCTGCATACTAGTGGCATTACTGCCTGGCTTGGGTGAAATGATTAAAAAAATTTCTTGCCACAGTTAACAACAGATTGGAGGTTATTTTTTAGGTCAGCTACCAATTTGACCGTATTAAGCCAATCACATTTATTAAGATGAGTAAATAGTTGTATCATCCACACAGATATGGAGTTCTTTTCTGTTCTTGATGGTGGTTTCAGTGGGCCTGTTTTTGGTTTGATGGGGTCTCACACTGCATCATATTTGATGTGGTTTACGCCAGACATGACTAGGATGGTTTTATAGCACCACATTTGTATTGCTTGAATTCTTTTCTTCCTTTTTTTTTTTTTTTTTTTACAGTGAAGATTAAAAAACCATTAGAATAAAAAAAAAATGAAATAAAACTATACATACATACAGATAGACATAAACAAAGATATAACATTATGATGTGGGCATTGACTTTACCTTGTCTGCCAAAATGCCTGTTAGGTGGTTGGTGCTGTTTTAGGACTAAAAGGATGGAACAATAAACCCCTATATTTTCTTTTGCTCTGTAATGCATTAGTAAAAACAACAAGACGAGGAGATTTCTTCCCCAGGCAAACCAACTAGTTTATTTCAAACAAACTATGTGGACACTATTTACATTATTCGGACTATTGTCCTCATCTTTGTTCCATATTTATTACAACATTTCGGCTGTTGTATGCTCCGGCTTTCTTCAGGTGGTTGGAATGTCAAACTGAACCCTTTATTTCGCTCACTGGGGTAGACTGTTCTCTAGTTCCACGTGCCATATTTAACTGATATCAGTTATCTCCTGTTAATTCCCATCTCCAAGTTCTCCACTGCCTTAACCGGGTATTGAACTCACACTCTTTGGTTCCTGTCACTGGATCTAACCAATGCCTTTATGTAATATGAGCACTGGTAAAAAATGGTTGCTGAAGACATTAGGTTTATAATACCCAGAAAATCATACACAGATGTTCTCAAGGACACATGGCACATTGGATAAAGGTGTTGGTTAGAGCCAGTGACAGGAACCAAAGAGTGTGAGTTCAATACCCAGTTAAGGCAGTGGAGAACTTGGAAAGGGGAATTAACAGGAGATAACTGATAACTGACATTCTGAATTAACAGGAGATAACTGACATTCTGGTACATGGAACTAGAATAGTCTACCCCAGTTAGTGAAATAAAGGGTTCAGTTCGAAAATCCCAACCACCTGAAGATGGCTGGAGTGTACAACGGCAACAAAGATGAGGACAATGGTCTGAATAATGTAAATAGTGTTCATAATACCTCATCTCAGAAATATAGACACACACACACACTACAGCTAATGAAATAAATGTTTTCTTTCCATTTTTTTTTGTATACATGTGAATATAATTTTCTCTTTCTCTTCTTTTATGACCTATGCTGTTCTCTCTCTCTCACATTCACATGCACACATACACTATGGCTAAGTACATAAATGTTTTCTTTCCTTTTTGTGAACTATCTGTATACACATAAAATATTTTTTCTTTTTCTTCTTTTGTGAGCAATGTTGTTCTTTACATAAAAATATATGTGCATAATTTCAGATATAACTGAAAATACATGTGTAAAAGGACAATATGGATAAAGACTTATCTTAGCCAATGTGTTTCATCCTCTGATTTGCCTTGATAAAGCATGAAACGTGTTGGCTAATATATGTTTTCCTTTTGTCTTTCTTCAAAGAGATATATGTATAAAAATCCACTACATGATAAATTAATTTCCTTTAAAAATGTTAAATTAATTTATTTTTAAATCCTTCATCCTTATTAGCAATAAGTCATAAATCCTCCTACTGCAAACTGGTGTCCATGGGCTATTAAAATCCTGTTACACTTTTTTGCTACAATGACAAGCGGATTTTTAGTATTTGTCAAAATATACGAATGGCACTGGTAAATTATACATGTGTACTATTTAAAAAATGGTTTGTTAATTATCTTAGAATCACATCATAGTTCACAAAGATAAAAATAAACATGCTTTTGTTAATCTTCTGCAGAATTCTTGTGTGCTCAAATTGATCCTAAAAAACATCACCTTAAATATTTGGATCTTGTTACTTCTTTCTGAAAAAAGATTCACTGTAATTAATTTAAATTTAAATCAGTTGGAATCTTTATAAATACTTTGTTTTAATAAAAAGAGCAAAAATTCTATATAACTTGAACAAAAAACACATTTGTTTTATTCATATATGCAGAGAATGACACAAAACATATGACCTTTGAAAAGATCTATACCTATGCCAAATTTCTCAGTGGAAAACTTTTGGTCTAAAACTTGAAGCATACCAGCATGCATACAGACAGACATTCATCTTTATGCATATGAAGATAATTGCATTTAGCTTATTACTTAAATAATAATTTGTACTGTACTTTTGTATACAAAAAAATTAATAAATTAGAATTAATTCCCTTGAATCATGGAAACAACTTTTTAAAGATGGAGAATTGTCAACCATTTTGACCTGCTCATAAACACAGCTTATGACCTTCACCTTCCAAAAAATGTATCTCTGAGCCAAATTTCAGCTTTTAAGATATAAAACTGTGACCTACAACTGAGAGACACACACACACGCGCGCATGCGTACACACACACATACACACACACGTATGTACAAACACACATACATGTATACATACATACATACATGCATGCATACATACATCCATACATCATATTATAATTCTGCTTGTTCCTCTATTAGTAAGTTAGTGTGTGTGTTACACCCTGCCCTTACCTCAGACAAATAATGGACCATTCTGTTTTGATTGTGAGAAAACGTGGAAGAGCAAGGTGTATTAGGGACACTATCTGGTTTTCATGAGAAAAAACAAACATAATACAAAGAAGAAGAAAGAAAGGAAGAAAAAAAGAAAGAAATTTGATAATTATTAGATTGTTGGAATTTTATTTTTAAACAAAAAAAAAATGATGCAATATTTCATTAATAGAATAATAATAAAATAAAATTGTCATGAAATTAAGTTTAAAAAATGACATTATACACTCTGCCATTACCTTAGAAAATAATGAACCATTCCATTTTGATAGTGAAAGAAATTGAGAGAAGAGAATAAAAGAACAGATTTCAAAAAGGCAGAAGAATATGATTGATGTTGCATTAAAACTTTTGAAGATCATACTTTACAAAAAAGCAAGAAACTGGAATAGAGTTCCAAAAGCAAGAAGTGTGAGAGAAGAAACTATTAGCATAGAACCTACAGTTACATTTAACATTTTCAACTGTAAAATTATAAGATCCAAATTTAGTACTGCATTTAAATTTGTAAAGTCATGGTACCAAAAGGAAAGCTCATCAGAACAATTAACATTAAAATATTTATAGAAAAGGCACAGGGAAGCTATGTTACAGCATTGGAAAAGTGACAGAAAATGAGATGCCAGCTCAGGATAGATAATGTTGCATATGCTTTGGATTTTAGCAAGAATCTCTAAATACATAGTTGAACCCCAGATCATATGTGACAGGTAGACTTATAGACTTTTCTGAAATACTGAGAAAAATTGTCTGGCTGACACAGTGAACCAACTGTCCTTGCAGCAGACCTAGCAATTGATTCAATATAATCATTCAACTAGGTGTCAGTGAAAAACACAAGATTGAGATGTAATGAATTGCTCTCCTGGAGGTCAGCCTCAGCCATGCTGATCCAAGGCAAAAAGTTATCTTAGATGATTAAAAGCAGGCAGTTTCATTTTGGGGTCATTAAAATATTATAGACACTAACTGGGTTTAATGAGAAAAAGAAAGTGTACATAATAATAATAATAATAATAATAATAATAATAATAAAGAAAGAATGAAAATTTCAACATTCAACTGTCCAAGAGACATATTGCCTATTGAATTAAATTAGTTGTTAGTTCAATCCTTGGGTCTGGTTCCGTGGAAGTGTGGTGAATATGAAATAAAAATATCTCTCTTTTCTCCATTATTTTCAAATTCATGAGCCTATGCAGAAATTTTTTTGACCAATAGAAAAGAAAAAGGGATTGACTTTTGGCTGAAGAAAAGACCAAAGCAAAATTTAATGAGCCTATGTGAAAATTTATTTTGACCAATGGAAAAGGGAGTAGCTTACAAACTGAGGAAAATGTTCTGATGTGAAATCGCTTTTTGATATAAATAGGCAGAGAAAGTTGAATCAAGGCAGAGCAAGAGAGAGAGAGAGAAAGAGAGAGAGAGAGAGAAAAGCAGAATGAAGTAGGAGGCATAAAGCCAGAGTTCACATGTCTGAATAATTCTGTGTCAAATTACATGCTGATACATTATCAGCCTCTAATGAGAGCAAGGCAATTTCAAAGAACTCTATTCAACTCCAAAGTTAAGTACCTTAAAATATATCTGTTCATGTTGAATACATCTGAATAACTTTTATGTGAAAAACAAACTCTCTCAATTTGTTTTAAACATTTTGGAATATTACTTTGTGTCCGATGATTCAATATGAACATTTTCTCTTCTTGACAATTCATCGAAATTATGAACTTTAAATATTTGATTCCTTTTCCTGAAACAAGCTTCTGACAACTTCAAATGTGTAAATTTGTAAATAAATTTCTTATCTTGTTTTGTTAAATATAACGTGTGTTTCCTTGTCATTATCCATCAATATACATATATATATATATATATATATATATATATATATATATATATATATATATATATATATATCACATTATATGTTATTTTTAGGGGATACCCATATTTGAGTATATGCTCCATTTATTTTATAAAATATATTTATTTTGGTCTACTGGCTTGAATATTTGGGTAATCTTATTAAACAAAAATATGTGCCCACTAAAAATAACATTTAAAGTGATAAAAATCTGTTGGATTAATAAATAAAAAAAATCATTAATTCTTTAGAAATTGCTTTGTCTACATTTGGATACTAAACTGAGCTGATATGAATTTTTGATAATCTGGGACGAGAAGGATTGTGCTTAAAGGTACTGTTCTGCCTTATTTGATTAGTGAGTCTTTGTGGCTGAGTTAGTGCAAAACACGTCGGATCTAACAAGGTTTTCTCTTGCAATGGTGGATACAAGTTCAAATCCAAATGGAGAGTGCATTTTCTGAATATTCAGGCTGGTAGACAAAAATAAATAAGTTTCATTAAAAACAACTGACAAGGTACTGTGGTTACATTTAAATTGTTGCTGTGTACATAGTTGATGTGCTGACTGTTTGGAATATAAAACATTCCTGTATCTCTAGATACAAACATAAAAATCCATCTTTGATAATCACTAAAAGTATAGGTGAAAGAGTTCAGACATATAGAACATTTGAACAATTTCTACCTAATTTATGCCGAGAAAAGAAGAAAATTATAAGAACACAAGAAAAATTAAATAAAAAACTTAACTGCAGTACCTTGTCAGCCATTTTTAACAAAGTTTGTATAAAAGTGGGATTGCTGCCCAAATACACAATATTGCTGATACCAACTGATGAGTGGATGGACGGGTCCATCTACGAAACTCTGGATTCGGGATGCTGACGGTAACATCAATCAGTTAGGTGACAAACCTTTTACTAATATTAATTCTCTCTCTCTCTCTCTATATATATATATATATATATATATATATATATATATATGTGTGTGTGTGTGTGTGTGTGTGTGTGCGCAGATATGTAGAAAAATAGGAAAGAGCACGTTTGGTAAATAATCCGGAGTTCTTTAGTATTATTGTTTTTATTTTTTAAAAAACAGTGCTCCATACAGAAATAGAGCTTAAATTATAATTATTTTTAAAAAAATATGATTCCTTTGCTACATAAGAGTTCTCGTGTTTCAAAAACAAGAGCTGAAAACCTCAATACAATTATTAAAATTAAATTGAATTAAAGTATCAAGCTCTGTTTCATCCTCAAGCGAAAATTTAGGAATAACTAATCTTGAAATTTATGCATCTTTATAAGCATGTTCATTTGCAAAATTAGTTACTATGGAAATGGCTAGAGCGGCCATCTTTATAAGAGTTAATTTGTATCCACATATCAGTCACCTTCGAAAAGAGGTCAAGCCAAGGTAGGTTTGGGGTGTCCATTTCAAAGCGAATGATGGAATTCATGTACACACATCGTCTGGTCAGTCACAACAAAAGATTGCTGTTGGCACCATAATACGTCGTGGAGTGTCTAAAGAATTTTATTTTATTTATTGATTTTTTTTTTTCTAAAGGGCTGTTTCATACATAAACGCATTGCACTGAACTACAATTACTAGAAGTCTCAAAGATCTTTGAACTTTACTTTAAGCAATAAAAATGTATAATTAATCTCTGAGCTTAACAGAATAAACAAGATGCAATCGATCATAAATGAAAATGACAACTTCATCATTAAGTAATCATAGCTAAGGATCGCAAGTTCATAAATGATTGAAATAAAGTTCAAATATATATATATTATTCCAGGATCATTTTACAACTTATTCAAGATGATCTTCTCCCACTCTAACCTTTTAACATTCTGTTCTGGAGTAACAAGGTGCCTCACACGTTTTATGTACAATTTCATTTTCAAGTCTGTTTTTACTGCTCATAGCTGAAACTCCTCTCTCACATGCCAAACATCTTATGGATTGAGTTGGATCTTTTCTAATTGATCTCTTTAGCTCTAAGTTGAAATGATGATCCCTCTTGCGGTTGTGACCTCCTGATCCAGTTTTCCTCTCTACTATTCCCTCGTTTTTAAACTTATTCACCATTATCTTTATGGTTTTTGAATGGACTTTGAAGATGGAAGCAAGAGTATGAATTTTGGTACAATTACTGAAGGCCTGAATGATTTTTCCTCTCACCATTGATCATTTGGGAAGATAATGGGATTGACACAAAATGATTTTAACCTGTACTCTTTCTAGCTGAATAACTCAAAGTGTTTTTCAGTGATTCTTACAACAAATGGTATCACGATGGCTAAGTGTCTTATCTGAAAACATGGAAAAAAGAAACTCAATCAATTTAGTGGTTCTTTGGATATTAAACATTTTGTGGGGTGGACAATTATTGCATGCTGTTACATGATTTGGACAATTTTGTTGTTACAGGATATCAATAAATAAAATGTTCATAATAAAACAACAGTGGAATACAGCATACAGAGAATTTAATTTTTAAATATTCAGATAGAAAACAATTTCAGTATTCTATGTTTAATTATTAAGGTTATTTCTGTCAGAAATAATTTATTTATGGAAGAAATTGTACAAGTTCAAAAATGCAGTTCAAAAAAAGTAAAATTAAAAAAACAAACAAAAACAACAATCTAATCCTTGATTTGGAATAAATGCTTGTTAGGTTGATCAAGGATAAATTAGTTTTGGGACCACAATTCTCAAATTGAATCCAAAAAATAATCAACATTATGTAACTTTAGAAGCAGTAAAGTGAACAGCATGTCTTTTTTCTTACCTAACACCAGATTCAAATGCAGTTGGCATTAAAATACAATGTAATTGTTTCAATTTGTTTCTCAAGCACCAGAATTAATTGTAACTGTACATGCTATCATTAGAACGAATGAAAATGTTTATGTATTTGCTTAATAAATACTACTTCTTACTGGGTGCATGGCTGAGAGGTTACAGCATTCGCTTTCTGACCACAAGGCAATAATTACAATGTCACCCTGGTTAATTTATCAGGAAGGTGATTTCTTGGGGAGGCAATCACAGCATGCAACATTGTTGAAAAATGCCCGTAAACCATACCACGTGTCAACACAAGCCTTGTGAATGAAACTAGGTAGTTGGAATTGGTTGTCAATGGTAGTTCTAGCAAAAAGTCATGTGTCATCGTGGCCGAGAGTTTGAGCATACTTGCCTTATTCAAACTGTTGATCACTTCAGATGATGCCCATAAACTGTAACTAAGGCTTGCATAGTTGCAGTATAGACTATAGGTGGGCTCTGTGGGTGTTGAACAAACACAAATGTGCCTGAGCAGGCGTCTGCAACAGGGACTAGTTCTTCATCCTAGCAGACAAACATAACTGGATATGAGTGTGCAGCCATTAAAAATTCTTATTTCTTCTGTGACATAAACATTAAACAGTGAGTAAAAAATAAAAAAAAAATTAATTTGGAATTTTCTGATATTTTTTTTTTAAATATACAGTGTGCAGCAGAAATACCTCATACATAATGGATAAGATATGAATTTGTGGTAAAATGGTGTCTTCATCAAGCTGTCTTACCAGTTGTCTTATTAGGGGTATTTCTGGGAGTTATTTTTGTCGCACTCTGTATCAGAGGATGTAGAAATGCTCTCGAGATTACCAACTTTCCAACTCTGTCTCAATAAATATCAAAATTGACTTTTTTTTTTTTTTTGCAATTTTCCGAAGGGAGAGAATTTTTCTCAAAGTTCAACGCAGTTACTTCCCCTTACCGAATTCTAAAACAAGTCTTTACTGGAGAAATAAATAAATGTCAATGACAACCTATTGAGAGAAAATCTTCAGCCTTGTCAGTCATGAATCGAAAGAGACATGATCGCCCTAGCGTGTATCACGTACGGCACTTGACTTAACTGACTGATTTACTGTGGGTTTTGGTTTCTCATCCTGGTGTAATGTCCAGTTTCGTTTGATAAAGTAGTGAGTTCGATCCTCAACATTATGATACAATATACGGACAAAAATATACGATACTTGTGGCCTTAAAAGCGAAAGGCCCAAACTAAGATATGCATTGTTAAAAAAAAATGCTATTTGTACGTTGTATGTAATAATAGTTTCACGGACACACTATCACAATCAGAGCAGACAAATTTACACTGTTCTGCTAGTAGGCTATTATTGACGTTTTTTAATTTTTTTAACCCTTTGATTTTGTTTTTGAACCTTTCTTGTGGTGCAACAGAATGAGAGTGGAAAAGAGGATAAGAATAGATTAGAACTCCACTACTATGAATGAAAAATTATTCCATAATTTAGTGAAGTAACATACTTATACTAAAACAGAAAACTCATTCCTAAGTTGCGTATATGATAGCGGTGTAGTAAATGAAAATAATGACCCTCGCACTTTCAGAGTTCCAGAAAATGCCACTGCCTGCCGTGTTTAGCCACATATTGAATGAAGACAGCGTTTTACACACACACACACACACACACACATACACACACACATATATTGCTGGTATTTTTACACTTTCATGGTGTTTTGTTTTTCTTTTGTTTTTTTGAGGGTTCAATATTGGGTAGGCTGGTAGACGTTACTTTGTTTGAACTATAGGATGTTTAAATTTTTTTTTATTTCCTTGTTGACGTTTTGCTCCTAATGAGCATTTAAACAAGTGAAAAAAAATCTAAGAAAACAATCATTCCCATAGCAACACTGCTACTCATAAAAAAACTAAAAAAAAAAAAACAAAACAAATTTCACATACGTTGTTTGGATTTTTCATATAATTAATTAATGTATTAGGTTGGTGAAAAGATAATGACGTAATAATGTCGTTTTTTGACGTTAAAAAATAAGTCAAAAAACGACATTATTACGTCATTATTTTTGCACCAACCTAATATTTTGTTTGTGAGCCTGAATAAAAAAAACTATATTTTTGCACCTGTCAGTACTTCTACAATCAACCTGAGCAACCTTGATGCTTAGTGGAAATCAATAAATCTTTGCATGGAGAAAAAATACAATGGTTTGCAGATTTTATGTGAAATCAAAGATTCAAAATCTGATCATTTCTGACATTGGATTTATATCCTGTTTAATTATTGGTTCTTGAACTTGTATTAAATTGAAAACATTTTTACCAATGTTGATTTTCTTGATTGAAAGCATCATAGTTTTCGTTGAATTAATTCTTCACCACTGTAATAATCAGTAATGTACATGGGAGCTTTTGCCCTCCCCCACCAACCTAAAATTCTATGCAAGATATGTGACAAAGATTCAAATCAAAAATCAAAGCAGTGCATGGACCAACAAATTGTGATATGAGGCATGCGGTGTTTATGTGGAATCAAAGACTCGAAATTTCATCATATTTTTTGCATCAAATCAGCACGGATTTATATCAGTGTTTGAATTTGTATTAAATTTAAAATACCTTCAATATCTGTTGATAACTCTGAGATGAGGGATTATGATTACTTACATTATTTGAACTGTCATTCACATCTTCATTGCCATATTCACAATATTTTGGCTGTTGCACGCTCTGGCCTTTTTCAGGTGATTGGAATTTCGAACTGAACCCTTTATTTCATCTACTGGGGTAGATTGTTCTATTTCCACATGCCATGCCTCTTCCAGATGTCTCAGTTATTTCCCTTTAACTCGACTCTCCAAGTTTTGGTGGAAATAGAACAATCTATCCTGGTGTACAAAATAAAGGGTTTGGTTTGAAATTCCAATCACCTAAAGAAGGCCGGAGTGTACAACAGCCGAAATGTTGTGAATATAGCAATGAAGATGAGGATAACAGTCTGAATAATATAAGTTGAAAATACTTTTACTGATGTTTTCTTGACAGAATGTCTGGAAACTATTATCTTTTCAATTTAAATGTCATAATGCAAATTTTAATGCATGGGAAGTAAATATATAGTGTTTGATTGATTGATCCTTTGTAGGTTATTTAAAGTCAGAAAATATTTTCAGATTTGTTAGAGGGTGCAAACTTACTTTCCTCTATAAAGGATGATAACTCAAAATACAGTTGACTTTTCTGCTAGTTGGACCACAGCACTTCTGAGTTCAATATGGTGATAAGCTGACATGCACATGGAACTTATAGTTTAAATTCAAACAAATTCTTGCTGTTCTCAGGCAGTAAATTAATAAAAGCTTTTTTATTATGCGTTAAAATACACTTGTCTTTTATTTTAATTTGATTTTGTTTATATCCCAACAACCTGGGATATAGCTAGATTTTAAGAATTTTTTCTTTGAGATAATGGTGGTCTAGTGATACAAGCCTTATTAATTAACCCATAGCTGGGGGGAGAGAAACGGTGGATACATACCTTTTCCAAGGGTATTTGTGAAAGTGAATATAACAAATATAACTTGTTTCTTCAATTAACAATTCCAACCCATTATCCATTACACCACCCGCACATCCAAGCTTACAGCACCTGGTATTCTCGGGTGGTCACCCATCTAGGTATCGACAGGGCTTGATGTTGCTTAGCTGGTTATCATACAAGAACTGGTGTTTCAACATGATGTGACCTTAAGCCAGAAAGGAATGACAAACATGCATTATTCTTTGTGACAAAATGATTGATTGTTTCTTTTTATATGGCTTATCAACGCTTTGCAGGTTATTTAAAGACAAAATATTTTTAGATTGCAAGAATTTTTTTTGAGATAATAGTGGTTTAGTGATACTAATTAGTCTTACTAATTAACCCATAGCTGGGGAGAAGGAGTAGACCTATCAGAATTTGATAAAAAAACAAGAAATTATAATGTGGATAAATTTTATATTACAATCAATACATAAACTGATCCCTCATTTTGTGGTTACGATATTTTCTATACATTTATATTCCGGAGCATATAACCGTCCTGGGTATGACGATAAACTACATCCGCATCCTGGGTAAGATGATAAACTATGTCCAACGACAGAGCCTGTGGTCGGGAGGTTTTGAGGAGTGTGGAGCCACCTCTTAATTGCTGGTGTTCCCAAGTCCACCCTGACCCGGGTGGTGGCACCTGTTGGGGTCCCAGCTATGGGTAAGTGGTTGGCCCCCAAGCTGGTGTCAAAACATTGTGAAAGTGTAAAAATAGGTTTTAATACCAGAAATACTTTGTAAAAATTATTACCAGCAATAAAGTTTTGAAGAAAAAAAATATTACCAGCAATACATTTTTGAAAAAAAATATTACCAGGAATACATTTTTGAAAAAAAAATATTACCAGGAATACATTTTTGAAAAAAAAATATTACCAGGAATACATTTTTGAAAAAAATTATTACCAGCAATACATTTTTGAAAAAAAAAAAAAATTATTATTACCAGTGATACATTTTTGAACGAAAAATATTACCAGAAATAGATTTTTGACAAAACAAAATATTACCAGCAATAAAAATTTTGTCAGCATTAAATAACCCATTGTGGTTGATATGCCATAAAACAAAACAAACGAAACCAGAAGATATAAATAACTCTAAAAGACATTCCTGTGTAGTAAATCAATATTTGATTGATTAATTTGTATCCTACAGCTTATCAACAAGTCTTACTAATTAACCAATTGATGCAGGGAGAAGGAGTGGATTCATACCTTTCCCAAGGTTATTTGCCTGTAAGTGAATATAACAAACTCAATAGGTTTTGGAACTTGGCTCTCTAATTAACAATTCCATGCCATTATCCATTATACCATTGGCATATCCAAGCTTACTGCACTTGGTATTCCCAAGTAGTCTATGGTATTTTGATAATAGTACAAAAGTGTAATAGCACCTACTTCAGCAACTTCTTGTGAGTAGTAAGATGATGGTGGTTTTTCTGTCAGGGTATTATCTTTGGAAATATTTTGTGTGGGCATCTTTCAAAATAATCTGTGCAAATATTTTTGTCTTGATCAATAAAAAAAAAGTCATTTTTAGACATGATGATAACTGTTGATAACAATCGGATTTCTTTTGAGAATCAAAAATAAAGAAAACCTTTGTTAAGTCCTGAGCTGCATTAGACCTGTCAGTCTAAATGGAATCAAGTAGCAGAGGAAGAAGTTCTTCTTCTTTGTGTTTGGCGAGTTTCAAATGGAATTATTTATTACACATTGTTGGAACCTGTACAAAATGTTCTCATGCAACACTTCTTTTATGTGCCGTCCCTTCAGGACATGGGCGGTGATAGCTATCCACAACTTCCTAACATTTGTAGATCTAAGCAATGTCTAATGCTTACCACCCCTCTTTGTCTCCACTCTGCCATCCAGTCACATGAACAAGCTCACTAGGAAGATTATTTGATGTTTCTCCTCTGCCTCTCCTACTGTCAATATGTCCTGTAAGTGTCGAATTTTCTAAGCTCTCTTTCCTTATTATGTATCCAAAAATTTCAACTGAAACTTTCTGATTTTAAGTGTCCTTTTTGTTTCCATTTTCTTTAAAACTTCCTCAGCAAATATGGGCCTTCATGCTTGCAAAAAAAAAGAAGAAAAGAATGAATGCCAAAAGGATGGTTTTTCCATTGACATTGCTATTATTAGGTTGGTGCAAAAATAATGACGTAATAATGTCGTTTTTTGACGTAACGTCAAAAAACGACATTATTACGTCATTATTTTTGCACCAACCTAATATTTTAACTACCTTCACTCCTTGGCAGTCTTTATTCTTTTCAAAAGTGATGATTACAATTGTCATAAAACCTAAACAAATGATGAAAGCGAATTTATACATTTTTTTTTATTCTTGAGAATTTACAAAAATGTTAATCACTATTTGTTAGATTTTTTAATTACAAGAATAATTTTATATTCACAACATTCTAAAAATTAATACAATTGTATTAAAACTAATCCAATGCAATATATATCATTTACCAATTTATAAAGAAATAAATATAAAAACAATTTTTATCTCAACACGCCTCATGGACTTGAGAAGAGGATTGGGTAGTATCTGTTTTAGCAACCAGCAGCAGCAGCAGCAATCCAGCAGCCAACACGAGCTGTAGCAGCAATCCCCCAGCCAATAACTAGCAGTAGCAATCAGCAGTAGCCAACTTGCCAGCTTTATCTCCCCTTACCCGGCACTGTAACCACCAGCAGCAGCAGCCAACTTAGTCAACACAATCCTTTGCTGTCTTGGCCAACAGACTAACTGACTCCCGCTGACCACGTCTTCTACCAATCCACTTGTTGAGGCAGGCTTCACTCTCTGCTGTGTATGATTTCGTAGATCACAGTGGTTTCAGTTGCTTACCCTGAGATAAGACTGCCTGATAGTACCAACTAAACATACTGACTGCCTATTGTCTTTTAATACCGCCCAAGCAGTTTCATTTTTATCTTCTGGTCATCTACCTAGGGCTATGACTGCCAAATGAATTCACCAATTGTTTATCAACCTTCGGCGCTACTCAAGCTGTTCCAGTCATCATCAACTCTTGGCACATCTAAGACTACCTTGGGTATTTAAAGCGTCTGCATTCTTTGTTCCTTTCTTTGTATTTTTTTTTTTTGCCAAAAATAAATTTTGGTATATTTTATATTTTTATATATTTTATATAAATTTGGTATATTTTATTTTTTATTTTACTCCTTGTCTTTATTTTTGTAAGCTTTGTCTAACATAGACATTTGGAACCCACAACAAACTTCTTCTGGGTTATGATTTCATAAATCATTTTGATCTGAAGATCGACTACTCTAGACTAATTGATACAATAGACAGTCCAATGTGACACCAACACAAAAAATTATGAACATCACAGTAGACCAGGATAATTCTATCAATGTGGTGGTATGAAAAGCAATGGAAAATAACAAAATAAAATAGTCAAAATCAAACCTGGAAGAATGATTAAATGGAAAAAGAAAACACATACTTTTACTGTTAATTAAAACTATGGATTTAGACAAAGAAAATTAAATAACAGTGAACACATAATTGTTACAAACTTCATTCATAAGGGGGAAAGTGTATGTAGAAAAATAAAAAGTTCACTATTTAAAAAAAATAGAAAACTAATAGTTGGTAAACCATTTTGGTTTGCCATAAAGAAATAAAAACAAAAAAATAATAAATAAATAATTAAAAGAGACTAAAAGGTCATCATGCCTAAATGTAGATGAAGCAAAAGGAATGGTCAAATGGATCCTGTGAACCAATCAGAAATCAAGAGACAATTCTGAAATGAATTCCTGTCTTGAAAAAATGCTAAACTTAGAGTTAACGAGGCAAAGCAACCAGAATGTTGATGAAATAAATTTGTCTGTTCTCCCATGCCTACATTTTCAGACAACTAAAAATCCCAGAGTCGAAAGGATTACTACTACCAACAATATACATATGTACATATATACACATTTACAAAGACTCTCTTCTTTCTCAATGCTAAAGGACTTAGACATTTAACATAACTTTCTAATATGAACTCTTTAAATATTGTATATTTTATTTTAAGAGATATAAAATTTTATCAGTACATGCAAAATATATATTTGTACTAATTACCTTTGCATACATTTTGAAAAGGCCAAAAATTGATGTATATTTGTATTAAAGGTATTATCTGAAGATAGCCACCTGTAAACACATAACCCCCACATAGGCCTCCACAGTATTCTCTTCATTGGGGAAACATTCCCTGGGAAACCAACTACATAATTTCAACCCAACCACATAGACATCTGACACATATACATGCACACGATGTTAATCCCAGAAATGTTTTGAGCTATGTATACAAATAGATGTTTTTCTCTTTCTCTTCTTTTGTAAGCTATAATGTTCTCTCCCTCTTTCTCTCTTGTCATTAGACACTGTAAAATCTGTGATCAATGTCATTAGCAGTAATTAGATATTGTATAATGTCTGGTTGATATAATTAGCAGTCTGTAGACACTGTATAATGTCTGATTTCTGTCCAGAGCACAGAAAATACCAGAAAGCTAAAATGAACCCCTTATACTTAATGTTTGCTTATAGCAGCTTATTAAATTTTTATGCAGCTGGAAAATGAAACAATTGTTTTATTTATATTAAGAAAAATGTGTTTACTTGTTTTTTATTAGTTTAATTAATATGTAATAATTAATTCCTGACCTGCTAACACAACTTCAGTCACTTTCACATCACTATAACATATCCTCTCTGACTTTTCTATAAATATGTTTATTGCAAATAATCTGATGAGCTTTCTTTATTGGGAATTCATAAACTTAAGCATTAGTACTAGATTGGCAGTTAGATCTCATCATTTTACAGTTGAAATTGCTAGATGGAACTAAGTCCTATTCTAATAGTTTCTTCTCTCACACTTCTTGCCTATGAAACTCTCTTCTGGCTTTTTGCTTTCCTGTCAGCTATAATTTTTTAAAATTTAAATGTAACATTATCATCTGTGTTTTTTGTTCTTTTATTGTCCTTTCTACTTAATGTTCTCAGTTTCTTTCCTTCTCAGTAATGCCCTGCATCTTAGTAGCTTCATTATCTTGCTTGGGGTGAAATGATAAAAAATGTTAGCTCAAAAGATTACAAAAAAAATATAAAGTGAAATATAATTTTCTACTGAAGTTTTCAAATTAATTATTTTTTTTACTCACATTCAGTTTAACCTCTCACACGACATTAAATGTGAATTAAGCTTAAAATCGGTCCAAGTTATTGGAACACCCTTTATTACTTCCCTTTCTCCTGAATTCTTTTTCAAAGCCTCTCAAATTGCAATATCCCTATTGTTAATTTTGCTCAAAGTTGTTTTCTGTTGCCACAGCAGGATATAACAACACAACTATGAAATTCAAACACACCATTGTTCAATGATCAGAGTCACCTTCAGTGGCAGGATAAACATTTTGTACAGCAAATGAAGCCACATACAGAGTGATAAACGTTAATGGTTTCTAAACTGATTGATTCCGTTTGAACTGTAATTTAAGAACTTTAGTGGTAGATCTGCCACAGATGGCAACAGATTTTAAATATGCATAACCACAGAGCATTGGATTAAGATTGCTAAATGTAACTAAGTTTTATTGTAATAGTTTCTTCCCACACATTTCTTGCCTATGGAACCCTGTTATAACTCTTTGCTTTCCTATCAACTACAATCATCAAAAATTTAAAGACATTTAAAAACATTGTCATTATTTTTTAATCTTGTTCTTTTTGTGTCCTGTGGGTATTTTTTTGCACATTCAGTTTAGTGAATTGGTTTATAAAATGATAAATTGCAGTTTGAACTGAATCAAAGAACTTTAGTGATAGATCTACCACAGGTTTCATCATTGATCATTGGATTAAGGAAACAGGACAGAAACTGAAATCTTTAACAAATGATTAAAAAAAATTACCTTCCAAATCTGAAAGAAATATGGCAACGAAATCCTTTTTTTTTTATCATAAGGCAATCACTTATTGAACTCAGAGACTTGACCATTCGTACTCTCCTGGACACTGGGAAAATTTCAGTAGTGAAGAGCAGCAAATGGCTAGTGAAAAAAATTGTTCATATGAACAGCTTTTTTGGTAAGACAGTAGGTAAATCTAACGTTTGCTCAGTATAGTTTCATAATAAACCATATGTTGGCCTTGTGGGTGTTGAAGAAACAAAATTAAGTCAGAGTAGATGGACATGATCCGAAACGAGCAGCCATGCTGAAGATGAGAAACAATACTAATTTGCAGTGTGCCTTTAAGTCGAAACATCTTTGATGATGTGTAAGTGCTTGCTTATTTACACTAGTTACATTTGAACTACCGTCATCTTTGTTGTTGTCATTACAATGTTTTAACTCTTGTGCCTCCTGGTCTTCATCAGATGTATATCAATCTGGGTAAACTACAAGGAATTCTAAACTGAACTCAATCCAATGTTTCTCAACCTTTTCTTCTTTGTGGCTCATTTTTGTGGTCAAAAAATTTTCAAACCCAATTAAGCACAAATTCAAATTTCATGTAATAGGAAATACATGGAAAAAAAAAAAAAAAAAAAAAAAAAAAAAAAAAAAAAAAAAAGAGAATTTCAGAGTCTATTTATTTTCCTTGGCCCAACTTAGGCCCATTTTAAAAATTTCTCAGGCTCATGTTGAGAATCAGTGATTAAGTTAATTTGTAAGGGTAGACTGTTCTCATTCTACTGCCCATGTCTTTAGTACTGGTCAGTTATTGCTCGCCTTTTTTTCCATATAGTCCATGGAAACACTGCTTGTCCCAGGAATTGAACTCGATTATTATTTCACCAAATCCACTATGCTATTGGTCAATAGGTCTTACAAGGCAAGTAGTAACTAATACTAAAAATAAGACATACTAAATGAGACATATTTAGAAAAGGGCAGTGGAATGAGAACAGTCTACCTCCGTAGATGAAATGAAGAGTTAGTGGCTACATTGAATCAATAGTTGTACAGTGTGACCCGCATATAAGAGAGTTTTCGGGACCGGAGAAGAAGTCTCTTATATCTGGGTTTGGTCTATTATATATACATTAACACAGGCTCTAATTTGGGAGCAGAGAAAATCTCTCTTATATCCGGGTCACACTGTATCTATTGCAGACAATGTTGGCTCAATGTGTTTTACCAGAAAATTTTTCTCATCGGAGTTCATCTTGCACATTTACAAATCCACCATTCATTGAATAGTGCTGCTAACAGTGTAGAGTAAATTGGCAATGATTAAAATGCAATTGGCAGAAATGCCCAATGAATAGAACTGACAACGTTTGCAATGAAGAATAACAAAAAAAGAAAGAAAAGAACAGGGCAAAAATAATACCAAGCAAACAATATATGCAAGACAAAAGCAGGCCAAAGCAATGAGGCAAAAAAGCTCACAAACTTAGAATGGTGTTAATACACAAAAGGGATATAGACAAGTGATCACAGTATTCTGACTTCAAGACAAGAAAGAACATGCTGGATGAGACAAAGAAGTAATCTATCTGATTGACTAGGAAGAAATCCCAGCATGCATCTATACAATTTGTCTATAAATTTGGGGAGGGGATGTTTTTGCAGTCATTCCAATACAGACTGGAACCAACAGACAGGTAAGTTCTTGTTTTACACAAAGATAACAATGGCAAAATCCACAAATGGCAGAATTAGAATAGCAGTTTAATTCATCTTTTCACAGACATGAAACAGTTTATAATTATTTGTAGAAACAAATAAAGAGTGTAGTGATTAAACTTAATCTTTTTGGTGGTGTTAGTATTAGGTTGGTGCAAAAAAATAATGACGTAATAATGTCATTTTTTGACGTATTTTTTAACGTAAAAAAAAAAAAAACGACATTATTACATCATTATTTTTGCACCAACCTAATAGTAGTAGTAATAATAATAATAATGATGATGATTTTCAGCAATTTTAAAACAGACTTTAAAATTGAGGTACATGCTATTATCATTATGCCATTGATGAGGTACTAGAGCATTGTAGTGGAAAAATAGTACTATGGATACCCCCCTCCCCCCCCAAAAAAAAACAAAAACAAACCAACAAAGCAAGCAACAAAAGATTTCTTTTTCATAACATAACAATTTATTTCATTTTCAACAGAGTAAAGAGCAGATAAGTGCAAAGCTCAAAAAAGTGAGATCTTTGATCAAAAAAAAAAAAAAAAAAAAAAAAAGATCTCAGTTTATTAAAAATTTTTTGTTTTTCAAATTAGTGCCAAGAAAGAAATTGGAATAAATATTAATATTTTGGGAGAAAACAAGTTTCAGCAATGTATGTTTTTCTTCTAAAAAGCTAAGATCTGCCTAAAATAATTGTTTGCAGTTACATTTTAATGCTCTGATTTGTACAGAAAAAATACATTGTTTCTCTAAAATGATGACTACTTAATAAAAAAAAAAAAAAAATTGTGTGATTATTTCCAAGTGGCTTGGACATACATACTTACACATTTGAATTTTTTTCTTAAGTTATATTACAATGAAAGTTCAGATATATTTACTAATCAAATCTAGCATAAAAGAAATATATTTAAATACTTTATCTATGAGTAGTCATTAACAGATAAATATACAGTTATAGATGTGTATATATGGTTGCAAACTAGTGAAAGTAAAGACTTTTTTTTTTAGTCAGTACTGATCAGGACTCAGCAGTTGTTAGGACATGACCTTGACTGGTAATGAGAAAGTCATATTAGTAAATCTACATCATCATTATTATTCTCCGCTATGAGAAAACCAAGCTGTAAACAGGCCTGTATATGATACGTAGATCAAGGACTTAAATTTAAAGTCTTTAATTTTATAAGAAAGAATATTATCAAAATTAAAAGATAAAATATTGTTAAATGAGAAAAATCTAAACAAAAGGGCAAATCGCATAACCTGGTCAAGACCCCCTGGACAAAGGTAATAAATAAATCAATCAAAATACATCCAGGCAATAAAGCAATTCCCTTAAAATGAAAAATGTACACAAAATTCCAGAAAGTTAAAATTGCATTAAATTTTGAAAAATGATAATTTTTTATTTTATTTGTGAGAATTCAACCATGTAATGTTATTTCCAGATTGAAAACAAATTATTTAAAAAAGATTCCCCAGCTGATCATGCAACAATCTTCCAGTTTCAAATGGATCTCATAATCAACAGCCTCATTTTCATAATTATTACTATTACTTTTTTGATTGGCTGATTTTCTCACCATCACAAAACAATTAAGAGCAAAACTTTCTTTCATTTTTTTATATGCCAAGTTCTTTCAGGATATGGCTGATCATGGTTTTCCACACCATCCTATATTTTGTCTTCATTTTGCTATCCATTTTCTTAAAAACTTGTCAAAAAGATGACTTGCCACTTCACTTTGATTTTATAAAAAGAGAGTTTGACAAGTGTTAAACTAAAAAATTGTCACTTCTCTCAAATAAGAATGAATTCCAAGAAATCCTTTTTTTTTTTACATGGTTGATTCTGGAGAAAATTGAGTTACTTTGTGAAGGAGATTATTATCATTAATAGTAATATTAGTGGCACTGATTTTAAAAAGCAAATCAGTTAGTAGCGGTTGAGCAGGTGCAAAAATTAAGCGCACTTTTTCTTATACAGTCATCAGCATATATTCTTCTTCACAGGCAAATCTCAAATTTCACTCAAGAAATTTTCTTTCAATCCCACTTTCAGTGCCATGCCATTCTGATTCCTGAAAACAGTCGTCAGTGTTCTCAGGTGGCAAGAGGGCTTTCAACAAAAGAAGGAAAGAAAGAAAGAAAAGCCAAATTGAAAGCACAAAGGCCCAACAAGTCAGAGTTCTTCTTTGCGGGCTTCTTTAAGGCTTATGCAAATAAATTCTATTTTCATCTTGAATTTAAAAAAAAAAATTTTTTTTTTAGTCTTCAAGAATAATTTTGAATTTTTTATTTATTAACAAAAAAAAAAAAAAAAAAAAAAAAAAAAAAAAATCAATAAAAATTATCAAAATTTCAATTTTAATGCAACCAGGACTTAGAATAAATAAGTAAATAAAATGGGTATTTTGAGATTCAGAAAAAAATTCTAAAGACAAAACCCACTCAATAACAGTCATGACTTGTCATCGATTAAGGCTTAACAGGCTGCTCTTGTTGGTCACTGCTACTTAGTAATTTCAATCCTCATGGCGTACCTTATGCTTTTGGTCTCATGCCAAAACTAAGCCATGTTTAATAACTCAATGCCCACAAAATTTTAATGAAGTAAATAATGAGGGGGGGGGGATACTTGTATGAAAATCAGTTAAAAAAAAAAAAAAAAAAAAAAAAATCACTAATTTTTTTTTAAACAGATACGTAAAAATTTATATATATGTGTGTGTGTGTGTGTGTATGTATATAGTGCAGTGAGTGCTGATAGTAATTTAACTGATGTAAAATAACAGTTAAAATTTATATTATAAAAAAAATATATAGCTGTTCCTTACTGCTCAATATGACTTAGTTTTATGTATATGGCTGAAACTAAGTATCAGTGACAAACAGCTATTATGTATGTGTGTGTAAAAATATTACTTTCATATGCCTACTGGCATATAAAGAATGGTAATATTTTGTGCTCTAAAAACAAAAAAAAAACAGAAAAAAAATACTTAATACCTAAGCAAAGCAGAGTAATATAAGGACCAATTTATATATATATATTTTTTTATTTTTACATAAAAATGAGTAAAATGTTTCGAGTCAATTTGAAAAGTATTATTCATGTTAATTGTTAATTTACCATAAGGCTATATATGTTACTTATAGTTAATCATGGTTATTGGTAAGATTAAGCATAAAAATTGTCAAAGACTGACATATGTGTGTAACTAGTGTTAACCTGGTAGGCCAGATGCAAATATAACACAATAATTCTATTCTTAGCAACGAGGTACTTGACTTGCAAGATAGAAAAATAAGCTGAAAAGAAGAGACAATTCTCAAGCTCTGCTAACAGCTGATGATAGCAAAATCACATCTTCTATAAGATTTTGGGTGTATACAAGCATCACATGGCCTTGAGTAGGTCTTACTTTCTGGCAATACAACTTTATATAAAATATATAAAAAAAAACAAACAAACTTTCTAACATAAGGAGTTTAGCTGTTGAATTAGAAATCAATTTATTGTAGAGAATTATACAAGGACAAAATAATGAGACCAGCCTAAAATTGCGGTAATATAGTGAGATTTAAATTGAGAAATATCAAAAATGCTCCTTTACTAGAAAAATTAGTAAACGCACAAAAATTGTGATGTCTTCATATGAAATTTCTCGTATTTTTTAATTCAAAATTTTGACCGATTTTATTTTTACCACTTTTTGTGTTATGGCAGCTTATAGGCAATATTTTAAGAAATTTTATTAAATGTTTGTTATAGAAATAAGCTAAACTCTACCAACATTTTTTTTTATAAAATTAGTAAATATATTATATATATACAAAAAATGATTCTTGAAAAATGATAATAAAAATGCTAACTTCAAATAACTTTTTGCCCTAAATTAATTTAAACTTTTTTCAAGTTGATGTTATTATTTGAAACCAGTTAAAGAAACTTTTAGTTTAAACAAATAAGAGAAAAAAAAATTATAAAATAGAGAATTCTCGCTTATTCAGAATAAAGTGCAGAAAATCTTAAAATACGACTTTTTTCCTTACATACTGAAGTTTATTGTTGAAAAATAACAAAAATAAACAAATAACTAAGGACCTAAGGTTAATTTACTTTACTTAAAAAGTGAAACGAGCCAATTCTTTGTAGTAGTTGGTCAAATGAACTTTGGTTAGTGTAACTAACTGTAACCAAAAATAGTTCGCTTGACCAACTTCAGTTTTTGCGTTATTCCTGTAGTGATTACTACAGGAATAACGCAAAAAGCTAAAACGTTACACATTTTAAAGACTAAAGAAAGAAAAAAATGGATTTTTGAAAAATTTTAAAGTAGATCGATGTATTTTAGAATTAATTAAATGATTAATAAAGTAAATATTTATTTACTGATATAGGTAAAAAAAAGACTAAAATAAATGCTGAAACATTTTTTTGCTACGATAACGAAGATTGCCAAAACTCAAAACAAAAGTAAACTAAAGTAATTACAATTAGAGTAGCTAGAAGATCAGGTGTAATATAGCTAATTAATTACTTCATTAACGTTTTTTTTTCTTTATTATTCTAGCAAATGCTTAAAAATGGATCGTTATTTAAAAAGAAGAAAAAAGGGGGTAAGAAAAATGAGGAGCAGAGTTGCACTTTTTAAGTAAGATCTCGGTCGAATCGAAAAGCGTGTGGTTAATTACATAATTATTTACACAGGTAAAATATACAAAAAGAATTTACAACACAAATGTCATCCTCTGTTTTATGAGGCATCAGAGGGAAAAAATGTTATTAAAAAATGAAATAAAAACAAGAAAAAGGTGAGAAATGTCCGAGTTTGCCTGAATTATTTTTTTTTTGTTGTTGCTTGTAAGTTTTCAACGCAAAGTCATAATAATCGTTTTTTCCCTTCACCCAAGAAAAAAGAAAGATCCTCACAAAAAAGAAAGAAAATTACTAATTAAATTAAATCAAAACATCAAATATATCGATCAAAATCCATACGTTAGAAATAAATTCTTTGTTTATCATTTGTTATTTTAAAAATGTTATTTGAATTCTCAGGTAGAAAAAAACAGGTTATCAGAGTAATTTTCAGAAACGGATTTTAAATTTAAATTAGATAATTATTTTTAAATCTATATATTTGATGCAAATTCTTAACTTATATATATATATATATATATATATATATATATATTTACCACACCTATTTTCTGAACTGTTGTTTTATTATTAATATTAATATTTTTATTTTATTTTAAGTGAAATGTTTCAAATTTTAGGCATTTCAATTTTTTGAGGTTCTTAAATTCTTCAATCGCTTTTTTTTTAGCAATAATAAACGAAGACAATACATTGATTTGAAACTTATCTGCAAGTAAACTTAGTTTGCTATATAGCATTTTCGTTCTGAAGGCATTTTTAAAAATATTTCCATGGAAAACAGTTCATCATGTAAATATTTTCTAGCTTTTTTTTTTTGTCCGTAAACAAAAAAACCCCAAAAAACTCGTTTCTGTTTTCTTTTTTTTTTTTTTTTTTAAATCGAAGATCGAAGAATTATTTAAAACTAAAAAAAAAATAGAAGTTTTCCTTCGCGAGTTGCTATTAAAAAAAAAAAAAAAAAAAAAAAAAAGAAGCAAAATTATGATGTTTTTTTAAAGTAAGGTGTGGTCAGTTTGCTGTTGTTCTAGAAAATAAAATAAACTTGACATCATTTTTACCCAAACTGTTCAAACATGTCGTGTTGTTGTGTTGTCTTCGCTGAGCTAAAAAAAATGCATCTTTTTTTTTGTACATCTTCTTGCTTGTATGTCAGTCCGTTTCTATATTTCCTTTAAAAACCTTTTTTCTCTTTTTTATCGGGTCTTTCGTCGTTTCAGATTTTTTTTTCCAGAGGATAAGGGCCGTTTCATAATTGTATTTCAATCCTTTTTTCGCCAGGCCAAATGATTTTAATCATCGTCGTCATCGTCCGGTACAAAAATATCATTTTCTTCCAAGAAGGCCGCACCTTTCTTACTCACCGTGGCCCCCAAGTAAAGGAAGGGGACGACAGTCGACATTGCCTTGACAATAGCGAATCGGGTCGTCTCAGGTTTGTGCAACATAGCCCCAGTATCTGTGCAAACAGCCTTTCGACTGGGCACATAAAGACCACCGCTCGAGGAAAGACGTTCTTTCAAAAGCTTAAAGAGCCGACGTGTAGAAGCCATCTTACCTCTTCTCAGACACGGACAAAACCGGTGCGAATATCGGAGTTATCTCCCCTTGTCTTTGATACTGTTCATTGCTTATTTTCTAGAAAATCACTAGAGGAACAAAAGGCATATCAATAAGGTCATTATTTTTTTATAACGCAATTTTCTGTGCAAGTCGTAATAAATAAAACCAAGCTAATAAATCGACACCAAAAAATTGGCTATCATGAACTCATAAAATTATTAATTATGGATCATTCTTGATCTAAAATTGTATTCTGAGTTAACTGGAACTCAGTTATCATCAATCAACCTTTAAATTACAGAGGTCAGAATTTCCTAAAGTTTTAAAATAAAAAATGTATTTTATTTTTTAAATATAGGCAAACAGGAAAGTTATCATTTCCTCTTCCTTAATAACAAGTTTTAAATACGATTTTTAATTTTTTAACTTGAGATTTTGAGCTCCACACTGAGTCAGATTGAGTCGTTTTTTTTTTGTTTTTTTTTATTAACGTGGAGACCCGAGTGGAAACCCGAGTGGAAACACTCGGGCCGCTGGTGTTAGCTGGTCTAAACTGGTCAGAGCTTGTCTGTTAGTCACAGCTAGTCACAGCCAGTCATACCACCGCTACAGCACAGATGTACACAACAGGGAGTGGGTGGATTGGGAAAACAAGAGCGGAGAGACGGCCTCCGGCATAGAACAGGATATTTATTTCTGATTTTTAATTTTACGAACTGTGGCTACGACACGGAACAGATACTACAACTGCAGTATCTACTCTGACAGGAGGAAAAAACCCTTCTCCTCCTCTGCCAGTTCTCCCATTAATTTGTTAATCCATTTATATAACAATAACAATAACATGCATTCTAAGTAGGTATATTCAATACTTCACTAAAAAAGAGCATACCATGTTGAAAAAATGCACCAAACTTGATTAAACAATTTTTTCATCGTCTAAATGTTTATGTTATTATTAAGAAGAAAGACCAAAGTATTTTTTAAATATTTTTTAATCCTTTCTATCACGTCCGAAATTTTAGTTAAAAATCTTGTTTTTTTGAGTCAGTAAAATTTACATAAAATCGATCATGTCAGTCACTTTTGACAACTTTGTAAACAAAAGTGAAATTAATCGTTTAAAATCTTATAAAATTCAATTATGCTTTTTTTCAAAAGTTATTTTTGGAAAATTAGAAAATTTAAAGTATACTTAATGTAAATAGAGATAAATATTACTCAATTTTTTAACAGAAAAAAATTAGTTGGAAATAAAAACAGAAGCATGTCTAAACATGATGATTAGTTGTGTTGGAGGTGTGAATTGACGTTTATGTCAATGTATCAACAACTAATGTCAGGGCAATTTATCGAACGGAAGGGCAGCAGTGACAGTATTTTTGAATTTTAAGTGAACCAGCTTATTTAACTATAAAGTAATTCTTAAAAATTAAATACTCTCAAAAGTCTAGTATTTTATTGATTTTTTAGGTATGTTTTTTAATGAAGATATGTCCAAAGCCTGAACTGTTTCCGCCCCTAAAATTGAATCTAAAAAAGACAAAATTAATAACTGCAGTGTATCTCTCACTGAAAAAGAAAAAAATGTTTATATTTAAAAAATGAAAAGAAAATATTTAGTGAAATAAGTAAAAAAAAGAAAATTTTGAAAATTTGATGATGATAGTTGGTCAATCAGAGAATTTGACACAAAATCAATCCAATTTATGAGCTGGATCCTCACTATCAAAGGAAACATTTTTTAATACATTTTTTGGCATATTAAAAAATTATTGTAAAAATAGAAAAGCTTTGCAGATTGTAATAAGCTTTCAAATTTAAGATCTCTAAAAATAGATCCTTTAATAAGAGCATTTCCAGGGATACACATATTCAAACTTAATTTTAAAATATTTAACAACTTTATCACATTTTTGTATTTAAAATTAAAAAATAGTAAACAATTCTTGTAAAAATTCATTTTTCATCAAAAAATATTTTGGCTTCAGACAATAATGTCCTTAATATATATTATTCATAAAAGATATTAAAAGCTTTTTAATTAAATAATGTCTTAGTTTTATTGGGTTTTGTATTTTACAATTCAGAGTAAAACAAAATTGAGTAAGGGGGGAGTAACAGAGGTAAAAAAATTTTTTTGACGTGACTTTCTAAAAAAACAAACATTTCTAAAATAATGTAATTCATTTTTGAATAAGTTCTGAAAGTTTCATTAAAATCTGACAATTATTTCATTTTTGCAAGAATTTCCAAATTAATGTGTTTTTCAACTGAAAAAGCTGCTAAAAAACTAAGGCTAAGCCTTATGCGGCTGTTGACGTAAAAAAAAATCCAAAAAACAGGTTTTCAACCAAAATTTCATGATAGAAAGGAATCAAAAAGTTAAAAGAATAATTTAAGAAATTTGGTCTTTCCTCTTATTAATAACAGACTTTTTCACAATAAAACTTTGTTTTTATTAAGTTTTGGGCCTTTTTTCATCATACTATGCTGTTTTTTCAGTGAATTATTGAATATACCTAATTCTAAGAATTATAATTTAAAGTATCTATATTTTTTCAGAACAAGTAGTTTATATATTTTTTAAATGAATAAAAAAAGAAAAAATTTTTTTACATTTCTCTCTAAACTAAAAAAGTGAATTATTTATTAAGTGAAACTTAATTTTGGTACACAGCCATAAATATGGGACTCACAATGAGGGGTGAACTCACTACTAATGGTTTGAAAGACCGGCTTGTGAATCTTTACACAATGATAAGGTGTCTTAAAAAGAAAGTGATATAATTTGGTTTAGATAGAATATATCTAACAAATAATGAGAGGGTGTCTAGTGTATTCATAGTGAGTGCAAAATAATAGCTTCCTTCATCCCCAAATTTCTTTCCTTCTTCTTCAGTCCTCTGAGACTGAAGAAGAAGGAAAGAAATTTGTGAGACTATGTGAAATTGTTTTTGAACCAATGAAAACCTTGCCATTACAGAAATTAACTGGTCAGCCAAGAAGAAGGAAAGAAAGTAGCAAGCTTATGCAAAATTCTTTTTGATATAAAAATAAGGAAAAAAATTAAATTAATGAGAGAGTGTCAGAGAGTGGGTGAAGGGAGTTATTATTATTTTGCACTCACTACAAAGTGCTTCCTGAAATGGTCATGCTTGGTGGAGAATATTTTAACTTCTAAAATAAGCAGGGAATTTTTGATTCCTGGAACAAAATAATCATTTTGCAGAGAAAATTATTCTAAAAATAATAAACATGTCAGATCAAATAAGCTTCATGATACGAAACAGGTGATTGAAGAAAATAATTTAATCATAGGAGCAATTTGAATATTGCCACCACATCTAGTCTCGTGCCCTACTATATAGAGATCCTTGATAAAATCCAAGGAAGAATCTGCAATGTTATTGGTCCTGACCTGGCATCTTTGCTTCAGTTCCCTCCCACCACTATAACATATCTTCCCTCTGCATTTTTTATAAATACTTTCATGGTAATTGTTCTAATGAACTTTCTGCTATGATCCCTAGACTCTATGAATGTTAGAGCAGTACCAGATTGGTGACAAAGTTTCATCATTTTACAGTTGAAAATGCTAGATGTAGCTATGAGTTCTATGCTAATAGTTTCTTCTGTCGCACTTCTTGCTTGTGGAACTCTTCCAGCTTCATGCTTCCCAGTCAACTTTGATCTTCAAAAATTTAAATGCAATATCAATCATTATATTCTATTTTACTTACACTATTTATATTATTTGGACTGTTATCCTCATCTTCATTGCCATATTCACAAAATTTTGGCTGTTGTATGCTCCAGCCTTCTTTAGGTGATTGGAGTTTCAAACCAAACCCATTATTTCATCCACCAGGGAAGATTGTTCTAGTTCTATGTGCCATGCCTCTTCTGGATGTCTCAGTTATTTCCCTTTAACTCAACTCTCCAAATTTTGGTATTGAACGCACAACTCTTTGGGTCTAGTCACTGTATCTAACCAACACCTTTATCCACTGGGCCATGTGTCCTTGAGAACATCTACGTATGAATTTCTGGGCTTATAAATGTAGTGTTTCAGCAACCATTTTTACCAGTGCTCATATTGCAATTTTTCTGTTATTATTATTGCATATGTTTTACCAGAGCTTATATTGTAATTTTTTGTTGTTATTCAATGGTTTTCTCTAGCACTCCTTATTACTGGTTCTCATATTGTAGTCATTTCTATGCTTGGTCAGCTTGGGAGATTTTTGTAGCCTAGCTTATGTGCTGATTCTTTAAGCTTTCGTATTTTCCAGTGATGTTCTCTGTCTATTATTTCAGTCTAAATAATGTAAATAATGTAAGTAACCATAATACCTCATCTCAGGGATATAAACAGATATCTTCTGTCTTCTTATTC
Organism: Acanthosepion lycidas; assembly: GCA_963932145.1. NCBI lineage: Eukaryota > Metazoa > Mollusca > Cephalopoda > Sepiida > Sepiidae > Acanthosepion > Acanthosepion lycidas. The sequence continues at coordinate 28,910,286 of OZ010614.1, read as the reverse complement.
TTTTATTGTCCTCTGTCCTTAATAGTAGTTTTTCTCATATTCCACAACACTCTTGCGTTCTAGTGACTTTACTGCCTGTCTTGGGATGAAATGATTAAAAATAAAATTGGTACACAAAAGTATAGTATATAATCTTAAAAAGATGACACTGAAATATCTTTCTTTACAAAGAAGCTACTAATTAATTAACATAGATATAGTGGAGAGGTATGTGTGAGATAATCGTATGATAATGTTGTATCCAACCGTATATCTTAGTCCTGGGTATGACAATAAACTACATCCGGCAGCAAGGTCTCTGATTGAGAGATTGGAGGTTTTGAGGGACATGGAACCACTTCTTAATTGCTGTTGTTTCCAGGTTCACCCTGACCTGGGGTGATAGCACCTGTTAGAGTCCCAGCTATGGGCAAATAGTGAACTCCCAAACAAAAAAATCAAAATACTGGGAATGTATGAAAATACATTTTCTGTAGTAAAATCATCAACAATATATTTTTACAGCAAAATGACAATCAATACATTTTATAGTATTTTATTACATCACATCAAGGTGTCCAAGAAATCCTTTTGTATTGTAACTTTTTAAGCATAGCTTAGATGTGGCACAAGCCCAAAAGTATGGAGCACCTAGTGTGGATCAGACTTACTTCTCAGTTGTAAGTGTTCTAGTGAGACAAGTTTGCTAACCATTAAGCTACATCAAGGTTCCCAAGAAATCATGTTGTATGAACATATTTTGTTTTGGCTTCCATAGGAACATCAATTTTCAATGAATTTACATAACAAACTGGATCCTCCTCCATTAACTTCTATAAAATTTAACATATTTTTTCCTTCAACATTTGTCTATATTTCTGAGATAAGATATTGTAACTATGTACAATATTTACATTGTTTGAACTGTTGTCCTCATCTTTATTGTCATATTCACAGTCTATATTTTTGAAATGAGGTATTATAACTATTTACATTGTTTGGACTGCTGTCCTCTTTTTATTGTCACATTCATAGTGTTTCAGACATTGTATGCTCTGGTCATTTTTAGGTTGTATTTGCTTGAATTTTGAACTGAACAGAAAATAGTCACTCTGTATGTTGCCATTTCTGAATGTCTTACAATATAAATTCAACAATTAAATCAAGCCAATTATTACTTTCAAGATCAGTTTCAATTTATGCTGTAAGACTCCTGATGTAATTGTGAAAAAGTCTCCAGTGAACACATCCTTCTTTCTTGTAATCAGCACTTTCATGTAATTTAACAATGGAGTCCTTTTCCTTACCAACTGTTACAAATAACTATATTGACTTATCAAATGTGTTCCATATTGATCAGACTAGTTATGATGTCCTGTCTAAAACCAACAACAGAATTATCTGTACTCAAGTGGGAATAAAAGCTGCAGAAGACAGCTTCATTCAAAGAAAATCCAATTTTTTACACAAATGTCACCAAACCACTCTTCGGAAATGCTAACATACAGATTGACTATTATGGGTTTGATTTGAAATTCAAATAAATATCACCTGGAGAAGGCTGGTGTGTACAATGGTTGAAATGTTGTGAATGTGTGTTAGGGGAAGCTAATTTATTTCCCCAATAAAGGACAATAACTCAAAATACAATTGAGTTATGTCCCTTGTCTGTGAAGCTGAGTGTACCCTTTCTGAACTGAACATGGCAACAAGCTGACACACACATGGAATTCATCGTTCAATCCAAACAAACCCAGGCAGTGAATTAATAAAAGTTGTTTTATTATGTGTTAAAATACACTTGTTTTTTATTTTCATTCATTTTTGTTCATCGCAGCAATGTGAAAATAATGATGAAGGAAACAGTCCAAACTATGTAAATAATGTAAATGTATTTTTCTTTTAGATATTTGTCATCTGGAGGGCTTAATCTATAGTTGCATGAAGTTTAATTTTGAGAAAAATTATTCTTTCTGGTCATAGGGCCTATTCTTCAACTCTACCTTATTTTTCTTATTTCAGATATATAAAACTTGCCAAGTATCCTAAGAAGGTTAAACAGGATGCAAAAACAGAATTTGATGCTTCTCTGTCTGGAATACTCATAAGCAGAATTATTTGTTTGTGCAAGAGGATCATAACTTCTGAGAAGGAAATAAAAAAAGAATTATAGACATTTCAGCTGAAAAGAAGGCTTTGTACTTAAAACAATAACTCATCTTTGTGAGCTAGTCTAGACCTATAAAAGAAGCAAACTGTCTGTAAGGGTCACATATGAACATGCACATGACATGCTTATCATCTTTGAATATTTAAAAAACATCTTCATCCCTATATATATATATATATATATATATATATATATATATATATATATATAAATAAATCTATATATTCAGTTAAACCAGGGGTAGGAAAACTGCGGTCCACCAAAAGAATTTATGCAGCCTGCCAAACATTAGTAAATTTGAAAGCGAAAGTTACCAAGCAATGCCAAATAATTGCTACAAGCAATTTGATGCCCAATTTTAGCAAACTGGTAAATGATTGCAGTCAGATATATTATTCTCATTGAGTCATTGAGATTCTTCTGTTGCTGAATTACTTTGTTTTTCAAATAAATCTGTGTCATTTGAAGTTACTACTTCTAAATATCAATAAATTTTTTTTCTTGAAACTGAATTTGTTTTCAAATAAATCTGTTTCATTTGAAGTTACTACTTCTAAATATCAATAAATTTTTTTTCTTGAAACTGAATTTGTTTTCAAATAAATCTGTTTCATTTGAAGTTACTACTTCTAAATATCAATAAATTTTTTTTCTTGAAACTGAATTTGTTTTCAAATAAATCTGTTTCATTTGAAGTTACTACTTCTAAATATCAATAAATTTTTTTTTCTTGAAACTGAATTTGTTTTCAAATAAATCTGTTTCATTTGAAGTTACTACTTCTAAATATCAATAAATTTTTTTTCTTGAAACTGAATTTGTTTTCAAATAAATCTGTTTCGTGTGAAGTTTCTACTTTAAAATCTAAATTGTTTTTCTTTAAATTT